>CM032447.1:132374497-132391997 GCA_019049505.1 Pachyrhynchus sulphureomaculatus
TACTAAAACCTTTTCGGAAACCTGCTTGTTCTACTGGCTGATACGAATCCATTTTTTGAGTTAATCTGTTTGTTACTATTTTTGTTAGCAACTTGTGTAAGTGTGATAGTAGACTAATAGGACGGTAGTTTTCTATGTCATTTCTATCTCCTTTTTTGTATAGCAAAATAACCTCGGCGTTGTTCCATTTTGTTGGAATTCTTTCTTCGGTTATGCATTTGTTGAATAGGATTCGTACACTCTCTACTAGATATTCTCCTCCCATTTTTAACATTTCAGTGGTGATTTGAGCTTCTCCTGGACATTTCTGAGATTTCATTTGGTTGAGCGCTGTTCTTAATTCATTGGTATCTATCTCAGGAATTTCCTCGGATCTAATAGTTTGAATTTTCTGTCTGTTGTACTGATGACCTTGGGACTTGGAACTGTAGAGATGCTTATAGAAGTCCTGAACTATGGCAACAATTTCCGTTCTACTACTAACTACGGTACCACTGTTGTTCTTCAATTTACTTAATTTAATTCGTCCATTTGATAAGTGGGATTTTAAAACTTTCATATTTTTGTTGTTTTCAATAGTATTCTTTACCAACTTTGTGTTATATTCTCTTAGATCTTTTCGAATGTTCTTGTCTATTTCTCTATTTATTGTCTTATAACTCTCAGCTTCCCTATCTGTTTCTCTTCTCATTTTGATCAGATTTTTAGTAGTTTTGCTAAACTTGCCGATGTTCTTTTGTTTAGCACATATTTGTTTTGTTGCTACTTGTATGCTACTTCTTATGGTTTTACTTAGATCTTCCATTTCCATGTCCTTCAATCTGTTTTTCTCTCTTAGTTTTACGTTTAATGTATCCTGAAATTTTTCTTTATTTTTTGATAGAGTTTCCACTGTAGGATATTTTTGTTTCTTTAGTATTAGTTTGTTTCTTTCGAATTTGATGTTTAGGTATATGGTTGCTCTAACCATTCGATGGTCGCTATTTGTATCGAACCGATTTAAAACGGTAACATCCTGACAGATTTCTTTTTTGTTAGTGATTATGTAGTCAATTTCATTTCTAATACTGTCATCGGCGCTACTCCAAGTCCATCTTCTCTTTTCAGGTTTTTTGAAGAATGAATTCATACAGTAAAGTTGTTCATTTCTGCAATAGTCGGCCAAATTTTCACCTCTGGCATTTCTATCCCCCACTCCGAATTTGCCGATATATATGGTATCTTGGTTTGTATTTTTGCCAATTTTGGCATTGAAATCTCCCATAATAATCACATATTTCGCATTTTCATTTCTTTTTACTTTTGATATATCTTCATATAGCTGTTCTACTGCTTCGTCAGATGTGCTGGTTGGAGCATATACCTGTATCACTTGCATGTTATACCTCTTGTTGATTTGTATAGTAACGTAGATGACTCTATCTGATACGGCTGTCATTTTTATGATTTGATGTTTCAATCGTTTATTTACCAATAGGGCGACTCCACCTATGTGGTCATTTGTTTCCGAATTATTCCGGTATAACAGATGACCTAACTTCAGATATGTAGCTTGTTCCCCTTTTCTCTCCATGTGTTGTTGCGATCTTAATGTTCTTATGTTGTAAGTAGCAATCCAGAGTTTGTTATTTTTCCTTTAATAGTTTTGATTTAGGTTTATCTTCGACGAACTTTTGGCTCCCCCAGAATCCGCGAGGCTGACTGAGTTTCAGTGCAAGATTCTGAGCCATTGGCTCTACTTGCCTGGGGTATTTCTGTTTTAGAATTCGACATTTCCATGTTTTGGAAGGTTTTAGCACTTAAAACGCCACGCTTGCTAGGCGGGTTGGCGAGTTGGATAGGATAAAATAGGAATGGGATAGTAAGGTGATTTGACAGGATTTAAGTTAAGTATGGACATGATTCCCCTCGGATAGGATGTTGGGGAGATCATGAGCTCACGTATGGCAGGTTTGCTAAACCTGTAGTAGATCTGTTTCTCATCGGGATCATGAGAAAGTATATATATTCACCGGCTGCTGTCCACTCAGCTGACTGCCGATTTGATCCCGGTGTGTGTATCGCATGCATATATATATATATATATATATATATATATATATATATATATATATATATATATATATAAATAATAAAATTTGGCCTATGACTTGGAATAGATTTTGATGTAGGTAATTGTTAAAATTAAATATGTAAAATTCGTCAAAAAAATGTGAAATAGTGGCAATTGTCAAAATTTTGACATTAACACGTGTCAAAATTTTAATATTATCTCGTTACTATTTTCAGCAATTTCAATCAAATTTGGAGGATATTTGTAGATTTCATTAAAAAATAGTTTACACTGATGTACTTCAAAATTTAAATCTTTCTTATTTATCAAGCAATTTCGACTAAATGAACAATAGATAAAAATCAATTAATTTTTTGAATTGGCAACTGAGAGTTTTTGTTTTTTAAGTGGAAACAAATAAACAATTAGAAAGTAGCTAAAAAATTAACCAATATACGTAAACTATTTTTTTTATATAAAACTCATAATTTTTAGAATAAGAAACGGAAGAAAAAGATTAATTATATGCATATGAATGAATAGTTTTATTTTTTTATTTGTCACCTCCTCCCACCGGAATAGGAATTACCCTTTTTGAATGGATATCGGCGAAGGTATCGTAATATCCGTCAATGTTGTCCAAGTGCCGAAAGATACGTATTTTACGGCACGGGCGTTATTACATTTCTGCAACAACTATTACCTACGTATGTGGCCAAGCCAAATATACTTAAATATATAAATATTTATGTACACTGGCCTGCAGGGATTGAACCCAATAGCCTTGATACCGTATGCGACCACGATACCACGGCGCTAGGGCCTCCAGATTTGCAAGGCTTAAATGATTTATCCCGTCTTTCAATTATTATTTAAATTAATAACTTTGTTATACAGAAAATTCATTACATAGCATATATAGTAAAATAAAAATAATCTGATATAAAAGTCTCTATTTAAAAAAGCCAAAAAAGGAAGTTTTTTCTGACTTCTTGTAACAGGAAAAAAACGGAACATTCTTATTCCGTAAATTAGAAGATATAACATGTAGGCTGAAAAGTTTTTGGTCTAGTTACTTAAAACACATTTTTTTGCAAAATTCGACTTTATTCATGAATATATTCTCCTTCAAGAGCGATGCAATCAGTCCAACGCTTTTCTAACATTTCTATGCCTTTCTTGTAGAAGGATTTGTCTTTGCCTTTAAAATAGGCCTCAGTTTCGGCGATAACTTCTTTATTGGAGCCAAGTCTCTTTCCCGCGAGCATTTTTTTTGAGGTCTGCGACTAGATAATAACTTTATATAATATTCGCTATTGATGATTTCTCCCTTCTCAGCATAGTTAATGAGAATTATTTCATGCGCAACCCAAAATACAGAGGCCAAAACCTTCCCAGCCGACCGTTGTGTCTTTGGTCGCTTCGGGCGGCTTTCACCGGCTGCTGTCCACTCAGCTGACTGCCGATTTGATTCCAGTGTATAGTGGTAGATCCATGTTTCATTCATTGCCATATATCGCATGCAAAAATCCTTTTTATTGCGCTTAAACAGGTCCAAACAGCGCTCAGAATCATCAACACGTTGTTTTTGGTCCACTCTGAGCAAACGCGGTACCCAGAGCTTTCTCATGCCTAAATGTTCATGCAAAATATGACCAACATATTCTTTTGATACCTTTAGGGTGTCAGCTATCTCACGCAATTTCACTTTACGGTCATCCAAAATAATTTTGTGGATTTTTTTTGTTTTCCGGTGTAACCACCTCATTTGGGCGTCCAGAGCGTTCAGCATCATTTGTGTCTGTCTAAATTCAGCATACCAGTAAATGATGAGTGATTTTCCAGGGGCCGAGTCCCCGTAACACTTATCAGGCCATTGCTTTACTTGAACGGTATTTTTTCCCATCAAAAAACAGTGTTTAATCAACACACGAAATTCGATTTTTTCCGTTGTTTTGAAAACATCAAAAGTAGCATACTAAAACCACTGTAACTTGTAAACTAATCGTTAAAAAGTCATAAAATTTTAACACGTATCGGTTGAAGGTTGGTACTTCCTAAAAATCATATGGATTTTTTGATCTATATGTCAGTCCAAAAACTTTTCAGCCTACGTGTCATTTTTATTAAATAGTAAAAACAAGCATTTATTTTTAGCTAACGTCATAATCAGCATCGAATGCAGAGCATGGGCAGAAAATATCGAATACAGAGGTGGATCACTAAACAGAGCAGGCTCAGTACAGTTTGAAATTCAGGTTGATGCTGCGACTTCATAATACACACTAATTGTTGTCAGTGTGAAACATAGGCTTTAGTACTTATTTTTACTTTGTTTTTGTCATTGTTTTCATTAGATCAATTCTAGGTTGTGCTTAATTTAGTAAGTGAATATTGTTATTATTTTTTATTTTTTAAAATATAAATATTTTTTATCTGTATAGGAGCTTTGAGAGAGATTGGACATGCTTCTTATATTTAATAATAGCTATGCTAAACGGTGTAATGCACAATTAATTTCATTAAAAAATATCTTTAATGCAGAATACCTAGAGAAATAAATTTACAATCCACCGTTTTGTATGCCTTCTTTCATGATAACTTAAATCTAGAACTAGAATACATTTTTTAAATAATTTGATTGTTTTTGTAGATCAAATTTCAAGTGCTTTTATTTTTTAACATGAAATTAAAATTATCATATTTATAATTTTAAATTAAAGGTTACTGGTTATATTTTAATAACCACTTTATATATTTGTTTTAAAGAAAAAAATATTCATCAGCTAAGTATGTGTTGTATTATAAAGATGTGATCTATATTTTGCATCAGCATTTTTCTAAAATTTCATAGAATGTGAAAAATAGGTAACTTTTGATAATATAATAACCAATAACCTTGTATTTATTGTTGCTAGCAGTAATTCAGATTTCACCAAATGTGCCAGATAGATATTATCTTAGTAAATATGATGGGAAGTAGTGTAAATTACACACCTAGAAAATTAATAATAAAAATAGTTATAAAATCTTACTACTACGATTTGAAAATATACTTTATTGTTATTATTTAATAATATGTAATAATTTTGGTTGCAGAATAAATCAAATCATATATCTAAACTGTGTTAAAACAGTTACGAAAAGAAACATAAAAAACTAAATATTTTCTATTATGTACCAAACCTGATACATAAGAAACTCCTTTTCAATAGTAGGTAATGATATGTCCCTTTCTATACAAAAAGATACATTGATTAAGGTAAAAAAGTGCAATATGTCAATGAATATGATTTAGAACTTAAGCAGATTAATTTTTTTACCATTTTTTATCGTTCGCCCCCTTTTTTCTGCTGAATCTCTGCTAAGATATACTGACAGGGATGTCATAATATCCGTCAACGTTGCTCAGCTGCGGAAACATACATTTGTATTTGATACCACTTTTAAGATAGCCTAATAGCACTAACACGGACGTTATTGTATCTCTACACTAACTACTACCTATAAACACACAGCAGATGCAGGCTGCTATGCAGGCTCATGACCCAATAAGCCACCGATGCCGACTTCTCTTGAGAATGTCATATGAGTTGTTAGAATAATGTCCATTACGATGCTATTTCTAAAATCCCTACCTAGAACATATTGCTATCCTTACAGAAAAACAAATACGTGGAATAATAAGTCGACGCAAAACGAAGCCGGTTTGCTATCGCCTCGTCTCGCAGATGCTGCGCAAGTATTATATGTATCAATAATAGGGAAAATATGTGCGTCATCTCTGAGAAGTTCTATGAGGTACATTTAACGATCTGGCAGTAGCCTGCTGGGTTCGTTTTGTAGCGACGTTTTGTTCCACGGATTTGTCTTTCAATAGTTTATGTGCCCCTAAACTTTGTAATACTAATAAATACAAATTCTAAACCTTACAATGATACTTGTAATTTTTAATTCTAATTTGTAATTTTTTGTCGGTAAGTAAGTTGTTTTGGAGTTTGAAAATTCAACACAAGAAATAAAAATTATCCTTGTGATCTAGTTTATGTCTTAATAATAGTCACTGCTTTAGAGTTTATTTTAATAAAACCAACTAACTTTGTTATAAAGCCTATTATCTTACCTAAAACGTGGATTAAACAGATCAACTGTGTTTATTTTGTCTGGGTACATTATCTCAATCTTATGTATCCTTTTTAACTCTTACTATGTTTGTTTTTAAAAATAGAATTTATAATACCTGATAGAAATAGCACGGATAAAAAAAATTAATAAAAATAGTCTATTTTGAACTAATGTTGATAAATTTTTAAACATCTTTTATGAATTAAATTATAAAGATAAGTAATCTATCAAGAAAACCACCCGTACCGCATTAAACTGTCCAAAGGTATTAGTTCTTCCTGATTAATTTGTTATTATGGTGGGAACAGGAAGTTTTATGAAAAATCGTCAATAAATTTTTAATAATCTTATACTTACTTGTATTCTAATTAAAAATGTCGAAAATATGTAGTAGACTTTCCTTCATCAATTGAAGTTGCCGATTCTCTTTCAAAACAATTTTAAATTTTTGATGTTTCTTATGCTACTTCCCTGAGCTTTAACTGTAAAAATGTGAGAGTTTACTAAACAGTATTTTTGTAATAACTTTTTACGTTTCTCTCTTATTTAAAAATGGACCAGTACAGGTTTTAATAGAGTATAGCAATATCTTTTGCAATTGTCAATCAGTATCGGATATGTATTAATGTTATGTTGTAAATCGGCCTGTGCAAAAACTTTTTTTGTAGAAGTTGCCTAGTTGTCAATTTTATAAATCGACTAATGCCATTTGTAGTAAAAACTGATATAAGGTATAATATAATAGTTACCTTAACCAGTTTTAGTGTAACAGTTAACCCTCGAACTTTTAGTTAATGTCTAATAACAGTAATTATCTATTCAAATATATTTTAAAATAAAATTTATCATAAAGCAGAAGAAAATTTATTTTTATCATAGGTATGTATAACATTATTCTTGTGCCAAGTAAATCTGCAGTTAACAAAAGATATTGCTCTGTTAAAATCACCTCTTTAAAAATTTAATCTTTAAAGATCATAAGATCTTACTATTTTAAATACTTAAAAGAAGCTTATTGTATACGCATCTCTGGAAAAAATATTATTTGATAATAATAAATATTGCAAAATAAATTAACATGTTTATACTTATTTCACGCCTCCATATGATTACATATAACTCAAAAAGTGGCTTTTAACACGCAGGCTGACACATAGATGTTGCCCTTTTCAAAATCCATATAATTTTTAGAAAGTACCAACTTTCAAACGATACGTGTCAAAACTTCATGACATTTCGACGATTAGTTTACAAGTTACAGTGGTTTTAGTGACGCTACTTTTGATATTTTTAAAACAATGGAAAAAATCGAATTTCATGTGTTGATTAAACACTGTTTTTTGATTGAAAAAATACCGTTCAAGCAAAGCAATGGCTTGATAAGTGTTACGGGAACTCTGCCCCTGGAAAATCACTCATCATTTTCTGGTATGCTGAACTTAAACATGGTCGTACGCGGACAATACAGACGCAAATGATGCTGAATGCTCTGGACGCCCAAATGAGGTGGTTATACCGGAAAACAAAAAAAAAACCACAAAATTGTTTTGGATGATCATAAGGTGAAATAGCTGACACACTAAAAATATAAAAATAACGTGTTGGTTATATTTTACATGAACATTTGGGCACGAGAAAAGTCTGTTCGAAATGGGTACTGCGTTTGCTCACGGTGGACCAAAAACAACAACCTGTTGATGATTCTGAGTGCTGTTTGGACCTGTTTAGGCGCAATAAAGATTTTTTCATGCAATATGTGACAATGGATAAAACATGGATCCACCACTGCACCCCGGAATAAAATCAGCAATCAGCTGAGTGAACAGCAACCGGTGAAAGCCGCGCGAAGTGACCATAGACCCAACAGTCGGCTGGGAAGATTTTGGCCCCTGTACTTTGGGATGCGCATGGAATAATTTTCATTTGCAATGCTGAGAAGAGAAAAACCATCAATAGCGAATATTATATAAAGTTATTGGTGCTTTTGAAAGAAACGGCCCCGAATGAATAAGAAAAAAGTGCCCTTTCATCAAGACAATGCACCGTGACACAAGGTAATGGTTACGATGGCAAAATTGCATGAATTGAAGTTCGAATTGCTTCCTCATCTACCGCATTTTTCAGATTTGGTCCCCAGCGCCTATTGTCTATTGGCAGACCTCAAAAAAATGCTCGCGGGAAACAGATTTGGTTCCAATAAAGAAGTTATCGCCGAAACTGAGGCCTATTTTAAAGGCAAAGACAAATCCTTCTACAAGAAAGGTATAGAAGTGTTAGAAAAGCGTTGGACTGATTGTACCGCTCTTGAAGAAGACTAAGTCGATGAATAAAGTCGAATTTTGCAAGAAAAATGTGTTTTAGGTAGCTAGACCAAAAACTTTTCAACCTACGTGTTAGATGTGACTTTTAAAAGAATTTATTATAAAAAATAGATTCCGTAAATAACCTATCAACAATAGATTGGTTATCTTTTTCCTAACACAATATATATTTTTTAATTGAAACATCCTATATTAATTGGTTCTACTAAACAATTTCAAACGTAACACTATATTCAATATTTGAAATTTGGTGTTTAAGGAACAATTAAGTAACTCACTACACCAAAAGTTGGTAAGATATATTTACCAAGAGATTATACAAATTTTTTTTAAATCAAATGAAATAACCTGTAGTAACCAGCTCTAAATGCAGAATAATAAAACTCCCCCCAACTGATTGGCACATATTTACATAATTTTTACATGAGGAAATTTCTCGAAAAACGCAACACGCCTATGGTTTATTACAGTCATAATATAGTTAATATTCGGTAATTAGCAGATTTTTACTAGTTCTTGCCGTTTCATTTGAGAAAAACAACAGCTTGCTTTTTCCAAATCACCATTAAAAATATACTTTTTAGTTTGAAGTCTTTATTTGGCTTCGTAAAGAATTAAAACTAAGCGTTATACATTAGTTTTTATCAGTTTCTGACACGTAAGAATCGTCTAAATGTGTTAATAACTTATTTACTTCTTGCAAACGGAAAAGTCAATCTACGACCTTGTGTCTTCATTTCAAAATTATTAGTTATTTAGTTAAACCAAATAAACAATATTAAAAGAATTTACTTCTTATCTCCACACCCTTCATCAAATTTCCTAAAATTTTAATTGTTATGCAGGTAAGTTTTAGTATTGTTGTTGGGTTATTAGTGCCACTTAATAATAGTTTGATCTGAAGATAAATTACGTGTTGTAGATATTCATTCCTTCTACATTCATCTGGTGAATAAGCTATAAAGGAAATATATTTAGACGAAAACTTCTCCAGTGCTGACAAAAAGTATAAGTGATAAATATTTTCTTGTTCCATGGTGCAAATTTAAGGTTTTTTTAAGAACTTAGTGTACATCGGCTTAAATTAAGTTACAAGTTATAAACTCTCCTTAAAACTATTAGAAAAAGGAAAAATTGTCTCATGAAATTTCCAGTTGTATCAGGAGAAAATTCTATTAGTACTATATTATCTCTGCGTAATTTATATTATACTATATTTTTGTGTGGTGTAAATTGTGGAAAATATATTACGATTTTCATCGGAATGGAACATAAACAAAAAGGAAAAATGGTAAGTAACGAACACTTTTCGCTGAAATATCCTAAATGTATTTAGAATATTTATAAATTCATATACTATCATATATTATTTAAGATATGGCAAGCAAATGTATCTTTAATTTTTAGTGTTACACTTATAAGATCACTTCGGTGTCTGTCTGTCCGTCTGTCACACCCGATTTTCTTCGAAACTATTTGACATAGAAAGTTGAAATTTGGCACTCATTTTGGAATTGATGGCCTCATCAGAGCCCTGCAGTTTTGAAAGTTAAATTTTGACTTAAGGAGTAAAAAAAAATAATTTTACCAGGTCGTCGAGTGGAGGGTGTCAAATGAGAGCTTGTAAAACACGAGTTCAAAAATATATGTAATGTAATACTTGCGCGCAGTTTTCTTTGTATTATTTTTAAAAAATTGCGAAAAATCGCTGTCCTTTGTTCTTATCTCGAAAGTACTGATCAAAAAAAATTGGAATATTTTCCATAGAGTGTAAAATGAACGAAAATTATCACGAGTGCATTAATAATTTATCTGGTATATAAAAAAAAAATTCAAGGTCATCAGTTTTCAGTAGAGATAGGAAAAAAAAAATTGTTGCAAACTCTTTTGGGGGTGTTTTGTGAAGTCACTGATCATTTTATATCTTCGAAACAAACATTTTTATTTTAAGGGGTTACATACACCTGGGCTCTGCAAAAGTACGTACATTTAAGTAGTTATTAAGTAAATAATACAAAAGAATGACGATTATATAGTTTCGTTGTACTTTAAATCATAAGAAAAAAACTTTTTTAAATATGTTTTAAATGTTAACATTATTTTTTATCGAGTTAAATGGACCACTGGTGAAAATTATGGCGCTTCCTTGTCTGCAGGATAACTGCACAAAAAATAATCCAGTCTGCAAAAATAAAAATTAATCTTGTAAAATAATGTAGTAGTTAAAAACGGAAATTACAGTTTCGCCCGTAATCCCTTTTTGCATAAATTAAGACATTCATTTTCGTCCGGCGCGGCGTCTTAAATTTCAAATATACACTTTCGTCCGAGGGTAAGACGGATGATCTTGACCGTAATTTGAAAAAAACCCATGCAATAAAAATAATTATGGAATATTTAGGCCTATAGGGGTGGTTTAACCATAACTCATTATTCCTTAATGTTTGTTTCATTTCACTTCAATTTATCGAACGATTAAATAAATAATGGACATGGAAGGCATAAGCGTTTAAACAAGTGTGTCTAAACGAGGCTAAGTTTCTTTAATTGCAAATAATTATATATTTAATTTCGCGGATAAATTGTTAAGTGGTGAAGTTAAGTGGAGATGCAGAGTTCCAAGATGTAGGGCTGCTTTATATACTGTTGGCGAAGAGTGCGTGATATCAAAGTGTAACCTGACAGATTGTCATGCCGAATATAGTGCATCTGATTTACAAAAACAGTTCGTTGCAGTTTCGGCAAAACGCAAAGCGTCAGAAGATATCGGACTTCAACCGAAAAGAATTGTTCAGTCTGTTTTGAAAGATAATCAGACCGACTGTTTAACAGTGAAAGATTTACGTTCTGTGAAAAGAAGTATTTATGATGTGAGAAGAAAAAAGTTTCCTACACTGCCCAAGTCTTGTGCTGATTTACATCATGCTCTGGATAAGATGACTTCGATTGTCACGAATAGAGGTGAAGATTTTTTAATAATAAATAATTCTGTGACGAATATAGTAATATTTTCATGCGAAACCAATTTGAAACATTTGTGACGTGTACTCGTATATTCATGGACGGAAAATTCAAATATGCCCCTAAGCATTTTCTACAACTGTTTACAATTCACGGATGCTGCAATGGACATTATATTCTGCTTGTATTTTGTCTATAAAGGGCAAATCGACAAGCTCATTTGCAAATTGTTTAATCTATATTTTAAATAAATGTAGAGAGTTTAACTTGCTGTTTCAATTGGCAGCAGTCGTGACAGATTTTGAAACATCAATCCACAAGGCCGTTAAAGAGGTTTGGAATAATGTGCAAGTTATAGGCTGTTTTCATCTCAGTCAAGCTTGGTGGAGAAAAAATAAGCACTAGGATTAGCCAGAGCCTATAAGGAAAGAACAGAAATAGGGAAATGGATTGGATATTGTTTTGGCCTTCTTTTCTTAGGTAACTATTATTTCAGTATTTGGCCGGTTAATATTATCTCAAAATACAAAGATTCCGTTATTATAGTATATCGTTATACTTTATCTAATTAATCTTTCTTTATAATATAGATCCAGAAATTGTGGGTGAATGCTTTGCTTTTGAGATAAATGAAATGAGACCTAGTAACGAACAGCTATTTCCACCTAATATATGGACCGCGAAATCTGCTTCCAGCCAGAGAACAACAAACGCATGAGTCGTTTCACTCACATTTAAATAAATGTTTTAATTCTAGTCATCCTAATATATTTGTATTTTTGGAAACAGTTAAACATTACCAATGTGAAATATACAAATACATAGTGTATAGCCTGCCCCAAAATATAAGATCCTTATTTTCGTCGTTTTAAGTAGGCAATATAAAAATTCTGACCTTTTGGATGTGATAGGTTGCAGAGATGGACTTAAGAATTTTATTCATTAATGCAAATAAATAAAATTATAAGTATTTTTAGAGACGTTTATTTATAGATGCATGTAAAAACAAATGGATAAGAAGTACAAATATACAGTTTGAATGAATGGGGTTTACAAGAGGGGGCATACTGTATAAATAAAAATATATTTTAAATTAAGCCTAATTCGGTTTTACTATCACTGTCATCAGCTGAGGTGATGTGATGATGATCAGTGGTTTTATATTATTTACATAAATATATGAATCTTCAAAGCTATTTAGCGCTTTGAGGAACTTATTCCAAAGATGCATTAACACATCAGAAGTACCTGAGGAATGGAAAATATCATACATATCAACAATTCATAAGAAAGGAGACAAAAATAATTGCGATAACTATAGGGGAATAACGGTTACAGGATCTATTAGCAGAATATACGGAAAAATACTTAAAAATAGAATAGAAACGGAATACGCCGACGTAGAAGCTGAAGAACAGGCAGGCTTTAGAGCAGGAAGATCCACAATAGACCATCCCTTCTCACTGACACAAATCCTAGAAAAGAAAACCGCATTTGATCAGGAAGTCCATGTCTTGTTTGTTGATTTAAAGAAGGTCTACGACAGCGTGCCCCTAATGAGATTGTGGGAAACACTACAACAGAGTAATGTAAGCACCGAAATAATTAAAGCCGTAAAATCCTTATACCAAGATGCAAGAAGTAGTGTGAAAACCAAATATGGTATAACAACAGGGTTCCAGGTCACAAAGGGTCTCAAACAGGGCTGCTGTATATCCCCAACGCTATTTAAAATCTATTTGGAGAGTGCACTGAAGAACTGGAAAAGGAAATGCAGCAGTATGGGATTACCACTGGATGATAATACTACATTGTACACGCTGTCATTCGCAGACGACCAGGTAGTAGTCGCTCAGGACATCGATGATATGGAATACATGACACGAAAACTTATGGAGGAATATGAAAAATGGGGCCTAGAAGTCAATATTAAAAAGACCTAGTACATGTGCGTCGGAGGACAACAGCAGGACTTGAAACTGGCCACAGGACACACTATCAAACACTGTGCCAGTTATAAGTATTTGGGAACGAGAATATCTAGGGACGGAACACTGGAAGAAGCAATATTCGAGAGGAATATCCAAGGAAGAAAAGCGATTGCAATGCTTAATAGTATACTATGGGACAAAAACATTACCATTGAAAATAAGAAGAGAATTTACAACTCAATAGTGAAAAGTATAATAACTTACAGCTTCCAGGTGTGGCCATTGAAGGAAAGAACAGAAAAAATACTAAAAGCTACAGAAATGGATTTCTGGAGACGAGCAGCCGGAAAATCCAGAAAAGACCGCATACCAAATGACACGATAAGACGAGCTTTAGAAATAAAGCACGATATAGTGGACGAAATCAGAACCCAACAGTTGGTATGATACGGACATGTACAGAGAATGTCACAAGACCGACTACCTAAAAAGATTTTAAATTGGAACCCTCATGGAAAAAGAAAGCGAGGAAGACCACGCCAAAGCTGGAGAGCAGGAATCAACAAGGAAGTACTAGAGAGAGATCTGGAGGAGGAGGGATGGGAGAAACCGGGAGGAGTGGAAATTAGGCATCGGAAGACGTTATAAAACCGATTGATATATGAGGCGTTGCGGATAGTAAGGGCGAACTCAACATTGGGTCAAATTATTTTTTTTTATATATAATTCTATTTTATAGTACTTTTCCTACATCACATACCGGTCTAATTGTTGAGTTCGCCCTTGCTTCGCCTTCAAATTTCAGTATCAAATAAATGAAAAATTTCGAACAGGCGATAGCCGGGCGGGTAGTAAGGGCGAACTCAACAATTTCGCGCGGAGCAACCGCCGGTATTGCGTCACTAAATGAGGTTTACTTGAAATTTTACGCTTTCTGCGTGTTAGTTCAAGTTAATTTTGAAATTAATACGTTTATGTTTTGTTTGGTTTTGTTGCTTCTTTTTTTAAGAAAAGTATGGCGCAACCTGGACCTTCTAGTAGTGAAGTAAGTGTACAACATTTAGATGGTAGTGCTGTGTCGGGTTATTCGCGAAAAAGACCTGCTAAGATGAATGATTGGCAAAAAAACCAGTGTAAGTTTAAACGAAATTCAGGAAGTGCTTACATTTCAAGAAATAACAAAAGGCACGTTGTTGCCCGCAAAATTGGACCTCCTTGCAAGTGTGGATGTTTTGAGAAAATAGGCGCTGAACTGGTCACCAATATTTTTGACTCTTTTTGGCAAATTGGAAACTATGATCTACAGAATGCTTACTTATCAAAATTGTTGATCTGCAATGATGTAAAAAGATCTTACGTAAAGGGGCGTCCAAGTCGTACCCTGAGACGCATTCAATATAATGTGACTGTTGATCACGCTAATCGTGAAGTTTGTCGTACTGCGTTTTATAACATTCATGGCATCTCTGAAAAGCGCGTTCGAGTCGTACTTGACAAAACCAGCAGAACTGGAACTGTTACAACGGATCAAAGCGGGAGGTGTGAACCCGCGAAGAAAATAGGAAATGACGATCTTTCTAAAGTAAAAGAACACATCATGTCACTACCTACTGTCACCAGTCATTACAGTCGCGCCAAAAGCCCTCATCGAAAATACTTACCTGTTGGACTTAATATTAAAAAGCTCTATTCTCTTTACAATGAATGGCTTACGGAAAATTACAGCCCGGTAAATCAGCACTATTATCGTGATACGTTTAATATGCAGTTCAATATTGGTTTTGAGCCCCCAAAAAGTGACACCTGTAATTATTGCGATAAAGTAGACATAAAAATTAAAAGTAGTCAAATGCACGATTCCGAAAATGTTGCTGAAATCGAGAATCTTAAACAAGAGAAGGAGTTACATCTGACCCGTGCAAAAGCTGCTCAGTCTCTTCTTAAGGGATTAAGGAGTAATGCCGATGACTCTTTTCTGGTCATAGCTTTTGATCTGCAGCAGGCTTTGCCAACCCCAAAGCTGACTACTGGGATTCAGTATTACAAAAGGAAGCGATGGACCTATAACTTTTGTATCCATAATGTAAAAACCGGTTCTTCAACGATGTACCTTTGGGATGAAAGTACAGGGAGGCGTGGATCATGTGAGATTGCAAGTTGCTTGTACGATTATTTGTGTAAAGTTGATGGTAATGTTAAAAAAGTTATTATGTTCAGTGATAACTGTTCTGAACAGAACAAGAATTTAAATCTTGTTTTGGCAAATCTATACTTTATACACAAAGACCAGTTCACTGAAATTAAACACTATTTTATGATACCTGGGCACTCATACCTTCCCTGTGATAGGGATTTTGGGAACATTGAGAGAGAAGTACGGAATAGCACTGTGTATACCATGGATCACTATAAGTTAATGATTGAAAGCTGTCGCCGAAAAAACCAGTTTTGCGTTGTCCAACTTAGACAGGACATGATTTTCAATTTCTCTAATTTTTAAAAGAAAATTACTAAAATGCAGATGGCTGGTGCTAAGTTTAAAGATGGAAAGATCTTTGAATTTACAAATAACTTTAAGCAAGGTTTCTACATTCATTCTGCTTACAATTTGGATGTCAAAACGGCAGTCAAACTACAAAAAGGCAAGGTGAAAAACTATGATCCTGATCATTTTCATTTGGCCAGTGAAACACTGACGAGACTTTACAGTGCTCCCATTAAAATACCAGCCCCCAAATTAAAGGACATTCAGGACTTGTTACCGTATGTTCCCCTACCTTGGAGTCGGTACTTTACTAACATTATAGCCTCTCAAGACGCAGCAACGAATAAGAGCACCGAAAATGAAGATGTTATGGACGATGACCAAATAGATTACAACTGAACTTGGCTAATTATTTGTTTCTTTTCTTTAGTTTTTTTATGTTAGTTTCAATACCATATTTCCACTGTTTTGTATGTTGTATCAAGTAACTATTTTGTAATAACAAAACCTTTAATTAAAACAATAACCTTAAAATTAAATAAAATGTGTTCAAAATTTTTAATACCGGTCTAATTTTTTCCCAGGTATTGCCAATTTTAGGTGATAGTGTAGCATCAGAAACGAACAGTAAAATATGAAAAAAAAATACACAAATAAATATTTAAAAAACATTTAAAAATTCACGGAATACACTATTTTACTTAAGTAAATAATAAAAAGCTAATAAATTATAAATAAATAATAAAAACCTAATTTTGCCAATATTTTGTTGAGTTCGCCATTTAGATTTTTCTATAAATTCAATTTTTTCGAAACTTCATTTTGTTGAGTTCGCCCTTACTATCCGCAACGCCTCATATATATATATATATATATATATATATATATATATATATATATATATATATATATATATATATATATATATATATATATATATGAATCTTCAACTTTAACAACTTACTGAATGGAATTCTTCCAGCTTTCACAAGGTATATCATTTATATTTTTTTTACCAATTCAACCACTGACACGCTTAAAGTAGGAGAAACATTTTGTTCATTTTTGATTTAACTTGATGCCAAATATCTTCAATTGGATTAAACACACAATAATACGGAGGAAGCCGCAAAACAGTGTGTCCCATTTTCTCAGCCATACTATCACAAACATATTTCTTTTTCAATTTATAACCTTTCAAAACTTCCAAAAAATGACTTTTTTTATAACTAAAGTAAAAAAAAATGTCATTTTCTAACATATATTCCTGTATTTCTGATTTGGTGTTGGCTGCATTAGGAACCTTATTTAGTACGCGACTATAGTAACTTGCGTTGTCCATAACTATAAAACTTTGTTCGGGAACATTTGGCAAAAGGGAATTTTGAAACCATTTTCAAAAAGTTCTGCGGTCGTGTCTTCGTGATAGTCCAAACTAGAATCTTTTATGTTTTTTGCAGATAATAGTAGACAATTTGAAACCCAGCCCTTTTCAGATCCAGCATCCAAAATGGTTATTCGTTTACCTTTATTTGAAGGTGCGTTAGTCTGACATTTTGTACGGCTGTCAACCCACACTTTTTGCACAATGTCTTGTGTATCGAACCATGTTTCGTCAAGGTAA
>CM032447.1:132396997-132401997 GCA_019049505.1 Pachyrhynchus sulphureomaculatus
GAACGCACCCCCTTTCTGTATACTGATCTCTCAGATGGCTTGGCTGACCTAAATACTGAAGAACCCTTCTCTTGTTCCTAAGCCACTTCTGAAACCGAACTGTGTCTTACTAATAGAGTTTTCAAGTGTAGGATATATGTGTTCATGGATGACAAACAAGAATACTTTTAAAACATGACTCATAAGACTAATTGTGCGATGTTCTTCACATTTCTTCGCATTGTCCTTTTTGGGTATAGGTATAAAGGTGGATATAAGCCAATCGTGAGGAATTTGGCCAGATTTATAGATGGCATTAAATAGATCAACTAGGGTATCAATATGCTGTTCTTTTAATAGTTTCAGAAGACACTCTCTCTCATACTTGATCCACCCCTGGTGCTTTACCATCTTTTAGTTTTCCGATGGCTTTTATTACCTCGTCTCTACTGATATTCTATATGGACGTAACTCATTTTTGTTTCCTCTCTATTTTCCTGTTGGAATAGTTCTTTTATGTATTCTGTCCACCTAATCAACCTTTGGTCCTCATCCCAAATAGTCTTGCCTTTCTTGTCTACAATCACTGTAACGGATTTTGTTTTAAGTATATCCGCTTTCTTATGGAAATTGAAAATGTTATGCTTCTGTTGTAGACATCCTATTTCGCTGCATTGTTGCATCAACCAATGTTTTTTTACATCTTTGATCTTCTTCTTTATTATGTTATATATACGTTGATACTCTGCGTTGTTTTTGTTCTTATGTGTTCTTCTTTCAGTCATTAACTCTAAAATTTCTTGCGTCATCCATTCATTCTTGGTCTTTGTTCTAATTGTTCTTAAATATTCTGTCTGTGTATCGGTAACTGCAGTTTTGATAGCCACCCATTTGTCCTCTACAGGTACATCAGTCAGTTCCACGAACTTTCTATTAATTGCTGTTCTGATCTGTATTTGTCTCTTAGTTTTTTCACGTCTATGTTTGGTGTGATAGGTGTTGCTTTAATTCTCTCTAGACGTAGTCTGCCAGTAGTTACCAGCAAGTTATGATCTGATGCAACGTCAGCTCCAGGATATGTTTTGGTGAGTTTCACAGTATTTCTGTATCGCTTATTTACTAGGATATAGCCTATTTGATTCCTAGTAATATACTCATCTGAGTCGGCGGTGATCGCCATGTATATAATCTTCGAGCTGGTATTTGTAATGATTAGACTATACACCCTGCAAAACTGCACCAGTTTTTCTCCTCTGGCGTTTTGCTGTCCTAGTCCAAACTTTCCTACTACATCCCCATCTATTCCTTGTCCGACTTTAGCATTAAGATCTCCGATGATATAAGTGATTTCGTTCTTTTTCACACTTTTCATAGTATCCTCCAGTTCAACATAAAATTGATCAGTCTCGTCTTCTGTACTGTCTAATGTTGGAGCGTACACCCGAATGATATTTATATTGACTGGTCGGGCATTTATTCTCAGAATTGCAAGTCTGTCACTCACAGGATAAAAGCCTGTAACTGACTCATCGATCTTCTTGGGAACTATAATTGCCACACCATTTATATGGAGGTTTTTGGCATTACCTGAGTAGTAAATTTGGAACCCTGATACTTCACATTTTTCTGAATCCGGCCATCTGACTTCGCTACACCCTAGTATATCTATATTAAGACGTTTCATCTCCTGCGTCACATTGGCAGCTTTGCCTGCTTGAAACATACTTCGTACATTCCAAGTTCCTATGCGTAACGTTTCTTTGGTTTAGGACAGGTTTTGAGATATTCGATCTTATTATCTCTCTTCTTGAACAGGGGTTTCGCTGGATAACGACCTAAGAGGCCCCGCTCCCTGATTGTAGCACTCCTCTCCTGCCGGATCTAGTGTTCCGAGCACCATGATTTCTGACTCCATTTGCCATAATGATTGTACTAGGGATATTCATTTTAAGCCTTTAATGCAGTATTTTCCCGTTGACTTCCGCATCCTTACGCCGTTGACTATTTTATTTTTACAAAATAGTTCTTCCGCCTTTAGAGCCCCGTGGACTCTTGGGCAAAAGAGTGCTCAATTTGCAGCCGCCCACTCTAGATCAGACTCTGCACGAAGTTTGCTAGTTTTGGTCCGCCCCGGGTATTTCAGTTCCCCGGTACCACCCATATTTGGGAGGCATTCCCCTATCCCCACCGGACAACTAGGAGTATTAAATTCGATGGCAACGAGATCAGATCCAAGCTTTAGAACCCTTTAGTAAATCTGGCGGTTTTGTCGTTTTAATTAAGAACTCTTATGGTATTGAACACAAATGCTACGTATACAATGTCGTACGTTCTAAAAATGTTTAAATATACGTGCTTTAAAATTTCGCTAAATAAATATGTATACACTGGGATTCTATTAACTTTTTTAACATTCCTTTCCCTAAAAATATAGACAGGTTTATTATAAACAGTGAATAGCCAAGGGGGTTCCAGGGGGTATATACCGTTTCGCCCATATGAATTTTTAAAAAAATCTTTTATTGCATCGTTTTGAGAATGAGTTTATATATGTCATATTTAAAGTATTCCTGTAAAATTTCTTTTACCGCCGGTCGTCGATCTTATTTTAAAGAGAGAGAGGAGTTTACGTTCATAAAATTCCATTACAGTAGAGGATTTTGTTCCTCGAAGAACGTCCCCCCTGTCATATATTTTATTGTCAGACGAAAAATGATTCTTCTGCAAGCCTCTAGTCATTTATTGTCTTGTAACAGATCCATTGCATAAGGATTTTTCCTAATACCCGCCAGGTTATTGATTTTTTTTATCGTGAACTTTTACTGTATTGGAAAGGGCTTTTGTTGTCAACATTTTTCCTAAAAACATTGATCTGTCTGCCCTATCGCGTCCTCTTGGATATAGTGCCCCCCTTCCTCTATTCTGTGCGCTGTTTTGCTTTAATGTTCTGGTTTTTGCCTGGAAAACACCCTTTAACCCTATCCAGAAAACATTGCTGATATACCCCCTGTCTAAAAAGAAACCGAACTTTTTGATAACAGAAAATAGACGCAGTAGTTGTATCTTAACGAATATTGCGTGAGCTGTGTGTAGATGACTGCACAAGCTCCCTGGTATCGTTCCAGCTTACCGTGACCGGAGGGGTTTGACTCCCAAGGTTTGTATTATTAAATATATTTGGCCAGGCCACACCACGTCATGTTGTAACGCGGTAGACATCGATAAACTCTCTAAACCAGGGGTGCTCAAAAGGTCGATCGCGAGTGCTTTTTGAGTCGATCTCGAGAAAAAAATTCCGATATAGAACTATTCACGGATTTTGTTTTAGGTAACTAAAACAAAATCTGAAAAAAAATGAAATGAATAAACTACTAAAATTTATTCGATCCACAATTAGGCCAGAATAACCCCCTCATCACTTTCTTTTATCGTAATAACCCCCTGCTAGCGGCAAAAGGCGGCTTTATCAAAGGAACGCGCGGTACTTGTCAAAGAAAATCCGCGTTTTTGATTCCCGCCGATTTTTCTAGAAACTTCGGGAGGCGTGTTTGACGGGAACATTCGAGACTTCGTTTGCGCCGATATAAATGTTGCGCCTGCAGGAATAGGAATCAGTCTGAGTTGTAACTTGAAGGCGATACATCGATACAAAGTTTATTAATAAATAGTCCAAAATGAGTGCGGTGAAGAAAAGTAAAACTTATCATTTTTAATAACGATTGCGAGGAAGAATTTTTCTTTTGTATGGTAAAGGATAAGTGCATTTGTCTCATTTGCCGTACGTCAGTTGCAATACCTAAGCGTGGGAACTTAGAGAGGCATCATAAAACGGTTCATAAAAACTATGAAAAGGATTTTCCGTCACAGAGTGAATTAAGAAAACGAAAAGTACGTGATTTGATAACTTGTTTGAAAAAAGAACAAACCATGTTCACAAGACCAGCCAAACAATCAAAAGCTGCAACGATCGCGTCATTTAAAATATCTCATATATTGGCAAAACACAAGAAACCATTTGATGATGGATTGGTTGTGAAGGAAGCATTTATTATGTCTGCTATTAGAGAACTTCAGTTATCTCGTCCGACTGTCACAAGGCGTGTCGAAGTCATGAATCAGGACATGGCAGATAAACTAAAACATGATATCATGGAATGTACATACTTTTCTTTACAGTTCGACGAATCCACCGATATGACAGACACTGCCCAGCTGTGTATTTTTATTCGAATGGTATTCAATGACATGTCGGCTAAGGAAGAGTTTTTGACAATGATTCCTCTGAAAGGAAAGATCCGTGGCGAAGATATATATGACGTTTTCTTCAATTTTGTAACAAACTACAAGCTACCAATATACAGACTAGTGTGCATTACAACCGATGGAGCACCAGCAATGACTGGAAACGAAAACGGTTTTGTGGCATTGTGTCGAGCTAATGATAATTTCCCTTCATTTTTCTCCTTCCATTGCATTATACATCAACAAGTTTTGTGTTCAAAAGTTCTAAACATGGGGGAGATTACGGGCATTGCAATAAAAATTGTGAATTCTATCCGTGCACGTAGCTTGCAACGACGGCTCTTTAAATTGCAGTTGGAAGATAGTGAGTCAGCTGAACACACTGATTTAGTTCTTCACACGGACGTCAGGTGGTTGAGTCGCGGAAAATTCCTAGAAAAGTTTCAAGAATTATTGCCCGAAATAACAGCTTTTCTGGACGAAAGAGGTGATGACACTCAGATGCTGAAAAACGGAAAATGGCTGACTGATTTGGCATTTTTGACAGACATCACAACGCATTTGAACACCATTAATTTGGAGCTTCAAGGTAAAGGAAAAACTATTATTGAGATGATTAGCACAATAAACGCATTCAAAAGTAAATTGCAACTTATGATAGATCAACTGAAAAGAAAGGATCTGAAAAATTTTCCGTCTTTGATAGCAAGGATTCCTCAGTTGAATTATGATATTTATGAGGCAGAATTATCAAATATTTTGGGCCAATTCGAAATACG
>CM032447.1:132409497-132420429 GCA_019049505.1 Pachyrhynchus sulphureomaculatus
ATTATTTGGTCGTCGATGAAACATAATATACAGTACAGGGCTATCATAAAAGGACTTCAAGTACGAAATTGGCTAGATATATCCCGAAATGATCCTCCTTTATCTACTATAAAAAACATTCTAAAAATATTTAGCTCATACTAAAGGCACATCGATGTTTAAAGTTAAATTTCTCCTCCTCGGAAATTTCAATGACCGGAAATTACTTGTACTAACTTTATCACAGTAATGAAAATATAGAATATTTTTGTTTGCATAATGTAGAGAAGTAATTATTAATGACATGTACAAAATGAAATATGACTAAAAATTTGAGATGAATAAGTAATGCCCTTACTCCACCAGATGAGTTGTTTCTACCAACTCCATATAATAATCCTATTATGAAAACTAATAACTTTTTAAAATAAATTTATAATAGTTAAAATTATAAAAACCTAGCTAAAAATGTTTTTATTCTTTGCAGGTCATCTGCTATTTAACGAAGATAAAAATATCTTGAATCGTCCAATTATAGAAGATGAAATTAAGAATACCCTGAAAGAAAGAATTTTTAACCTATTAGATGAAAGTTACAAAACTTTCATTCGAAGCACAGCATCTATTTTCAAGAAAAGAAGAAAGGAGAAAATAGTGTAAAAATAGTTTAGACAGGGTATATTGTTTTTGTAGCCTAAATTAATAAAATAAAAAATATATAAAATTAAATCTCGCTATTAAACTATTATAGTGTGTGTGTTTATTAAGTTCGCACTGCTGCTCTAAATAACAAATCTGTATATAGTGTTGAAGTGTTTTGAATTAATTAAACAAGTTATTTAATAAATCGCAGAAAACATATTTTTGTCAAAATGGATAAAAAAGAACTTTTAAAAATATGTTATTTTTTTTTATTGAAAAGAATATTTTGTGAGAATAAATTAGAATTAATTGAAATTCTGAATTTTTAACAGTGATAGCGAATTTGTGTAACTGACATTTCTTCGCAGTGTTGAGTATTCCGACAAGATAAAGCAATGTTGAAATTTACTTAAATTTATATTTCAAAAAATATTAAATAAAATTCAAACAAATCAAGGAAATTTTCTATAAAAAAAATATAAGAAAAAACATAATTAGAATTCAAATTAAAAATAATTAAAAAACGAACATTCAAAGTCAAACATTGACTTCAAACTATTTTCTTGAATGTAGACGTTTCTAAAAATAAAGAAGTAAAGTTCTTTACTTCTATAAGTTATCAGCACTAACTAAACTAAATTATGTAGAATTAAAAACTGAAAAAAAATTCGCCAAGTATTTACTTCAAGTTTAAACTTTACGTTACTATAGTACTTCATTTAACTTCAAAAAATCTTTAAAGAGATTTTAATTTAATAAATTAATTTCGTTATACTTGCATATGACAGTACAAAACTTCAGGCTCTTTATCCTATATGATTCCAAGTCAGAAACAAGCTTTCGCATATTTATATTAAAACACTAGTATCCATCTAAAATCGGTTTGACTGGATCGACTGTTAACGAATTAATCAAATATAGTCTGTTGTCAGGTTTCTTAAACTTTTCTTTTTGGGTTCACTGGTTTTCTCAACATCACTAAATTTAATCTAAATAACAATATATAATTAGAGTTGAATATTTTCTAAATTTGTATTTTAATATATAAACTTCTGGACAAAATTAACGCAACAATCTGAAAATTAATTTATGTTTTTCTTATGTCAGTTTTAAAGTTTATCGAGTATTTGAATAGTAGGCTATGCATATTTTATTTTGTTGTTCATGACAGAAATCAAAACAATTCGTTTAGATTTACAGTTTTAAAGAATTTTGTAGAAGATAAACAATTTTCTGTAATAATGCGATAGATTTTCTTTAAAAGTAAGCTTATAAATTGTTCCCTTTTTCAAAGTATTACGTTTTTGTGGTAGATTGTTTTATTTTTGACCCCGAAGAATTAGAAAAATGAATCGAACAAGGAATTTAACTGAACACGAGGTAGTGCGAGCCTCAGTTTTATTGGACGAGGGATATTGTCAGAGTTATGTTTCCAATTTGTTAGGCAAACATCGTTCCACAATAAGTCGTATGGTAAGACGCTTGAATGAAGTAGGAACTTATTCTAGAAGGCTAGGGCAAGGGCGAAAACGATGCACTAGCGACCTAGATGAACGTTTTATAAGACAATATGCTTTAAGAAACAGGACTATCACTAGTTCTATAATAAGAAACGAACTCGAAGCTGTTCGCAATGTCACAATTTCTTCTAAAACAGTTAGAAGACGGTTAAATGAAGCTGGATTAAACAGTAGGAGACCAGCCACTGCGCCCTTGCTTACTAGAGAGAACAGAGTTGCCAGGTTACGTTTTTGCTCGAAATCACGAAAACTGGTCTGTGGATGATTGGAAACAAGTTTTCTTCACAGATGAAACTAGGGTTAGTCTAAAACATCCAGATGGTCGTGAGCGAGTATGGCGAAGACCAGGAGGAGGTTTGCTCCTTGCAATATCTCTGCAAGGATTCCATTCGGCGGTGGCTCTGTTATGTTCTGGGGTGGCATCTGCTTTGATGCTCGCACAGAGTTAGTTCCTATCCGTACGAGATCCATGAATGCTGACTACTATCTTGAGAATATTGTAATAGAACATGTGATGCCTTTCGGTCATTTTGTGGGGCCCAATTTCCTGTTTATGCAAGACAACGCTCGACCTCACGTGGCTAGGGAGCTACTCGATTATCTTAATCGAGTCAATATACCGATTATGCAATGGCCACCAAAAAGCCTGGATCTGAATCCGATAGAACATGTATGGGATCACCTTAAGAAAAATGTGAAACGTCATATACCTGCACCTAGAAACCTGAGGGAACTTGAAAATGCAGTTATCACAGAATGGGAGCAAATTCCTCAAGATTTTATTCAAAATTTAATTAGAAGCATGCCTAGGTGCATAAACGCTGTCATCCGAAGTAGAGGAGGCAACACACGCTACTAGTGTCCCAGATACACCATTAAATTTGCTACTAGTGTCCCAGTTTATTTTTTTCATTATTACATAATTTCAATGATTTTGTTATTAGGTCTTAAGAAGAATTTTAATTCGAATCTTATAGAGAAATTTGGTAGCTAATTTACTTTTAAAGTATCCGAATAAGTTTTTTCTAACTTTTAGTGTAACCAATGTTCATAAAAAATTATTAATATTAATTCATAATATAATAAATAAATTCAATAATAATAATAAAAGCATTCTAAGATTTGTATGATTTAATATATTGTTGCGTTAATTTTGTCCAGGAGTGCATATAACCACGTATAACTAGCTGTTAGTAATAAATATAAGTGGCAACACCAGTAAGCTTCCAAGGCAGATTTTACTACAAAGCAGCAATTGGCGGTTGTTTTCATAGCGTTATTGCACTGAAATGGAATAGGGTAACTTTTTGCATAAGCCAGAGTTGTAATTTACTCCACTTTCCTACATGTCCTGTTTGCCTTCCCTTGGATATAAAATGTTTTTGGTTATAGAAAACAAGTAGGCAACAATTTACTTAAACGTAAAAAAAAAATAACTGGTCTTAAACTTTCATAAAATATATATATATATATATATATATATATATATATATATATATATATATATATATATATATATATAAATAAATAATATATATATATAAATATAAATATAGGTATATAGACCTTTAAACAAATATTTTTATCAGAAAAACGAAAAGAATTAGTCGAATGCGGCTCCAGAAAAGGTGACAATCTCAAACTATTCATTTTTATTACTTTCCACAGATAGAAAATGGCATTAAAATAAAAATAATAATAATAAAAGCAATCTAAGAAAATAACTGGATAAAAGGGATTAATGGCAAAAACCTTCGCTTATCCAGATCAAATATAAATAAAATTAAGAATGCGCTATTATTGTATTACGATTTAACCTTATACCTTGGCAATCGTTTTCTTCTGTGTTGCTTTACAATAGAGAATAAAGGGGGAGAAAACAAAGTTCCCTTCTGCGAATGGTAGTAATGAGAAATATGGGAAATTACGCTATTTTGAAATAATTGGATTTTTGTTCGTTTTCATTTCACATTTCATTTATTGGCAATTAGCTAGACTAAGTATAACTCTTATTACAATGATAAATCTTAACAGTTTAGACGTTAAGATATATACATACATGGTAGGGACCTAATTAAATTAGGCTAGATAAGGAATTTATATAAGTATATTGAGAGAACTTAAGATGAACATAAACATAAAATTAAAATTAATATTAATTAAGGTTAACTTAAGCTAATCTAGAGGCAGGGGGTTGCTGGGTCTTGGCAGAGGGCGGCGAACATGGCGTGGAGGGGGGCGGTAGGCGCTCCTGCCTGTGGGGTTGGGATGGTGGTTGGCTTTGTCCAAGAATTTGGTCTGGGCGTTGCTGATTAATTCACGGATTGTGAGCATCTGAACGTCTCGGTGGAGTTAGGTGTTGCGGACGAACCATGGCGATGATGCGTAGGGCCTTATTTTGAATGGTTTAGAGGGTGGATCTCCGGGTGGGTGACATCTAACACCATATTGAACTGGAGTAGGTCAGTCCGGCTCGGATGATCATCTTGTAGATTTCAAATTATTGCCAGTTGACAATTTGTTGGTTGGCTTTCTTGGCGGAGGCGGTAACCTGGTCATTCCATACAAGCCGCTGGTAATGCAGGCCCAGGTACTTGATGCTGTTTGACCATCGGAGTCGGGTTTCCGACGGTAAGTTGCTGGCCTTTGAAAAAATGATGGTTGGGTCTTCGCTGGGTTGAGCTGGTTTCTCCAGTGTTTTAACTAGGGCATTAGCGTGTTGAAATGGCGTTGGAAGCGGTTGATGATGATCCTGGTCTACTTGGTAGGAGCTGTGATGGCGGTGTCATCGGCCTACATGAAAAGAGACGTATGGTCCGACTTGGATATATCGGCCGTATAGATGTTAAATAAATGGTGGAGAGGACGGAGCCTTGGAACACTCCGGCTCGAATGGGCCTGACTTCGGAAATGGTCTGTACTCAAACTCGAAACTGAAATGTACGGTTCGAGAAGAAGGAGAGGACCACTCGTGTGATGTTTGTAGGGTAGCCGTGGTGGACAAACTTTAAGATAAGTCCTACGTGCCAGACTTGGTTGGAGGCCTTGGAGACGTCGAGGAAGACAGCTCCAACCTGGTGTTTGCGATTGAAGCTGTTGACGATGTGTTCGGGGAGCATTGTGGTAAGATGAACGGTGCCGTCGGAGGGTCGAAATCCAAACTGCTTATTTGGGATGACGTTGAGCTCTGAAGTTTTGGCTCGGATGATTTCGAGAATAACTTTCTCGGCTACTTTGCCTAGGCAGGAAAGTAGGCTAATTGGCCGCTAGTTGCCTCATGAGAGGCGTCGGATTTTCTGATTAGGATGATCTCAGCTTTCTTCCAGAAAGGCGGGAAGTGGCCGAGTCTCAGGATACCGTTTATTATATTTGTAGCTTTTGTGATCTGTTCTTTAGGAGTTTTTTCAGGGCTTTGACACTATTTTTGTCGTGCCTGAGGCTTTTCGATTGGAGCATGGGTTGATGATGGCTTTGGTGGCAGAAGGGGTGATGTAATAAATGTTGGGTGGAGGTCGGGCCTGTTTAAAAACAGAAATAATGGAGGCAGGTCATTTGATCTAGGGCAAGATTGGGACGGGCTGGGGATTTGGGCAAAACTGGTTTTCTAGCATTTCTGCTAAAAGATCAGCTTTTACCTGAGGAGTGACAGCAGTGGTTCCAGCGTGGGAAACTGTGGGAATTGAACGTAAGGTGTCATTGGAAAGGACACGGGTCATTTTCCATACCATTTTCACTTTGGGTGTTGAGGGACTCTAGCTTGGAATTCCATCTGCTGTTGTGGTATTCAAATAGGGTCTCTCTAACTTGAGCTGTGGCACGGTATGTGAGTCTTTAAAGGTAGGGGTCGCCAGTGTGGATGGCTCTCCTCACATTTGACACATTTGGGTGGGGCTTTGCACCTGAGGGAGGATACCCATCGAGTTGGCAGTTGACACATTTCGAAAATATTCTTGTCTTCCTTTGGCATGAGGGCCAGGACAATGGCCATGGATTCGCCGGTTTTATGGAACCAGCAGATGACCCGCTTTGGGAAATGGCCTAGAAGATTTAAATCTTGGGTAACAGCATCAATGGTCGCCCCTTCATTTATACCACGAATAAGGACATGATTGCATTTTTTTTCTTCTACGGCGTATGTATGATAAGGTTCCTTTTGGCTATCGAGGAACTTGGTGATGTGACGAAAGTCGTCAATTAATTAATTAATCTCGGGTGAATTTTGATTCCTTCGGGCATGGTGATGCCGTGACCGTAGTCATATTGTCGTTGAACCTCTTTTTGTCACGAATGACAATCGTAGGTATTTTGACTGAACGTATAACCGGGGTGTTTTGGGGAACTTTGGGTTGGGTGGGTGGAGAGTTTACAACGGGGGTTGCTGCAAATTTAGCAGCTACTAGGGTGGGCAGAGGGAGGAGATCAATAGAAATATTTGACTTAGCTGATTTGGTGTTATCCTGCTTAGTAACGCTGGATTTTTCCTGTCTTTGCTTCTTTTTCTGTGGTGGTGGTGGTCTTTTTGGTGGGGCAACTTCTTCGTCGGAAAACTGCTTGAGTCTCTCCCTTTGCCTAGTCTTGCTGTTCTTGGAGAGCTCGAATTCTTCATTGTCTCATTACGTCTTGGTTTTTACTGAATCGTCAGAGGCTTCTTTTTCAATTACCGTCTCGTTGACAGAAGAAACAGGGTTCTCTTCCATCTTGTTTTCCGCTTCTGAGGAAGAAGGTTCGGTCGAATTTTTGGCATAAAACTCTATCCTTTTGGTCAGCTCATCTAGTTTTTTTCCTTAGCTCGCTGATTTCATTGAGAAGCCTGACGTCCGTGGCGTCCTTTACTTGCGCCTTCCTTTTTTAAGTATTTAAAGGTATCCTTAAGTTCGGAGATAATGTCGGAGTTGTCCATTTTTGTAATCTTTTGTGGCACTTTGTAATGAGAATGAGAAGTTAATATCCAATTACAATGGTAATCTTGGTAATACCTTAATTACACTGATAATCCAATAAGATTGAAAGGTAACACAATAAAGTTCTTTGCCGTTTACTATGAACGCCGGTAAAGAAATCGACCTTTCCGTACCGAGGTCGAAGTAACACTAGTGAAACTGACTGTTTTTGTTCGTTTATTTTAAAACTAGTAATAGTAATTCTTTGTTTTATGAACTTTTTGAGCATTAACGTACCTCACGATTATTTAAGAGGTTACATACACCTCGAATTTTAAAAAAATTCGATTTTTTACGGATTCTCTTTACTTCTAAGAATTATTCGAAACAAAAAGAAATTAAGAAAATTCCATTCCATTACAAAGTTATATCATTAAATGTGACCTGGCGTCGGATTGAGACCGCTACCTGTTTTCAGACACGGCCTGCAATATTACTCAGTCAATTTTTAATATTTTTTTTTAATTCTCTAAATTTTATTACTGTTTCTACCAAAATCTAATTAGTTTTTCTACAAACTGCAGAGAGGTTTTTTTAATTTTTCTAATAGACAATTTTTTATAAATAATCAAACATACATTTTTTGGTCGAAAATTGCATACTAAAGTTTGAAAACACAGTAAATTTTTTATTTTTGGAAAAAAGCCCTTCGACAATTTTTTAACTACTACATTATTTCACAAGATTAACTCTTATTTTTGCATATTGGATTATTTTTGTAAAGTTATTCAGCAGACAAGAAGGCACCACAGTTTTCATCATTTAACCCGAAAAAAAATTATGTTAACATTTGAAACAAATTTTAAAAAAAAATCTTATGATTTAAAGTACAATAAAAATATATAATCGCCATTCTTTTGTATTATTCACTTAATAACCTTTAATTTTTTTTTAAATATATAAACTTTTTGTAGCACCCAGGTGTATGAACTCCTTAAAAGGAAGTTGTTTTATTGAATTATTTCTGAAACGATAATTTAAATCGTATTCTTTGAGAATTATATCTTTTTTTTGTTGTAAAATATGGTCTCTCCCGATATTCTAATGATCCTACCTAAATTAGAATGCGCACTGGTTTATGCTCATTCTCATATCCGTTCCATTTCTTTGAAATAATAAGCACCCTCATCAATCGCAGGTTTTACCAATATGGAATGAATGGATATATTCAGCCGCTCTCAGCGGCATCCAGTATGTTGGGTGGGTTTTTCTGTTCGCTTTCGAATCTGAAGAATAAGGCGCCGAGTACAAACGTATAACTAATTTTTGCTAATTTGTGTAACTTTTCGTTTTTTACTCTGTATCTCAAATCACCAATATAGACTTTTTTCAGTGATGGACTCACCGATAGCATTACTGAACTCAATTTCGTTTCTAACGCGTCTGATACATCATTAAAAATATATTTAAATTAACTGTTGCATACATCAGGCTATCAGTTGTCACCATCAGTTCCGACCGTGTGTTATAGGTGATACAAATAGCTTGTTGGATAAAATGTAACCTTAAACTAGAAACCTTTTACGCAAAAAAAAAACATTAGTTTTTGTAATCTGGTTTCTACGTTTTTATTACAAAATCGTTACTGTATATAGGAGAATTATACGAAAATTATCTTACATTAGGGGATAAAATATAAAAAGAAGTTATGCTTCTCAAAAGAGATTTTTATCTTAGCATTATTTATTATTGCTCAAGATGAAACAACGCTGATGATGTCAGTATATCAACTGTCAACAATTACCTTGGCAATTCAACCAGTGATGACGTTCTCCGGTAAGTATAAGACTCTTATTCAGGTTAATTAAGTTGGTATGTCGAAAATTTTTCAAGGAGACGAATTAACAGAACCGAACTTTTTTCATTGTTTCTTTAAATTATGGAAACATTAGGCACTAAATACTAAACTCCTTATATAAATCTGAAAGCTTGGCGACAGAGCTGATTAATGCGGCTCAATATACCCAGAATTAAGGATTGGATTCGAATCTTATCGAAAAATTAAATTTTGGTAGGTTTCATCATTCTACTCACATCTATTGACACCGAATGAACGCCAGAACGATGGGGAAATTACCCGATCAACTATCAGATTAGCTTATAGTTAAGAGTTATGTGACATCGTATATATACATATATATATATAATATATATATATATATATATATATATATATATATATATATATATATATATATAAATTATAAAAGCATTTAGGTTCTCCTTATCAAGAAATACTAGCAAATAAATAATAGATTATAATATGACTTATTATTTAGTAGTGTACTTTTTAGTGTTCCGTACGGAACACTTATAAGATCACTTCGGTGTCTGTCCGTCTGTCACACCCGATTTTCTCCGAAACTATTTGTCATAGAAAGTTGAAATTTGGTAATAATATAGGAATTAATGGCATCATCAGAGCCATGAAGTTTTGAAAGTTAAATTTTGACTTAAGGGGTTAGTTTTGGGTGGTTAAATCGGAAGTAAAAAAACATTTTTTTTACTAGGTAATCGAGTGTGGTGTCAAATGAAAGCTTGTGAAAACACGAGTAATATATATATATATATATATATATATATATATATATATATATATATATATATATATATATATATATATATAATGTAATACTTGCGCGCACTTTTCTTTGTATTATTTTTAAAAAATCGCGAAAAATCGCTGTCCACACGCTTTATCTCGAAAAGTACTTATCAAAAAATTTTGAAAAAATTCTCTCACGAGTGCATTACTTTTAATAATTTATCTGGTATTTAAAAAAAAAAAAAAAAAAATTTTAAGGTCATCAGATTTCAGTAAAAATTGGAAACAAACTTTGTTGAAAACTCATTTGGGGTGTGTTTTGTGAAGTCACTGATCATTTTATACTTCTGTAACAAAATTTTTTATTTGAAAAGCAATCAACGTATGGAACACTATTTCCGCAAGTTCAACTTGCACTTGACCGGTTATTTTGTCATAAACCATTTGGTACACAGCGAAGAGATCCTTATGATACTTTTGGCTTTTCGTTACCTGAGGACATCCACAAGAAATGCTGTCATATAGCAGCGATCACTGTTGCAGTTGACAGAGGTACGGTGTATTCGATGTCACTTATTAATCATCGTACTTCACTATCAGTGCCAAATTTTTTCTGGTTAAGTATTTATAAGTTACCGACTAGGAAGTAATTTGTTCTTTTTCTTTAAAATTCATTTTGAATAAATAAATAAAGAGTCCATGTTTAGCAAATTGTGTAAAGACTATGTTATTTTCAATGACGATTGATAATTTAAACTGGCCGTCATTGTAGCAATTTCACAGTAATTTACGTTGATCTGGAGGAAACATAAAAACATTCCCTTTATTTATTTATATGACAAAGTAAAAAGAAACTGACAGGTATTGTGATTTCATTTCATTTACGACATGATTAAAATGCCCTAAAATTAGAACTTTGTGATGTATTGTAGATTGCCTTTATATACAGCTTACTAAGGCCCGTATCATAGTTGTCCCTTAAGTAGCTTCTAGACCTTGAGTAATGTTTTTCGTTTCATAGTCAAAAAATAACACGTAGGCTGAAAAGTTTTTGGTCTGACACATAGATGTCGCCCTTTTCATTAAATTAGTGACGCTACTTTTGATATTTTCAAAACAATCGAAAAAATTGAATTTCATATGTTGATTAAACATTGTTTTTTGATGGGAAAAAAAAAACCGTTCAAGCAAAGCAATGTCTTGATAAATGTTACGAGGACACTGCCCCTGGAAAATCACTCATCATTTACTGGTATGCTGAATTTAAACGCGGTTGTACAGATATAAATGATGCTGACGCTCTGGA
>CM032447.1:132420529-132478029 GCA_019049505.1 Pachyrhynchus sulphureomaculatus
TGAATAACCAAAGACACAACAGTCGGCTGGGAAGGTTTTGGCGTCTGTATTTTGGGTTGCGCATGAAATAATTTTCATCGACTATGCTGAGAAGGGAAAAACCATCAATGGGAAATATTATATAAAGTTATTAGTGCGTTTGAAGGCAGAAATCGTAAAGAAACGGCCCCAAATGAAAAAAAGAAGTGCTCTTTCATCGAGACAATGCACAGTATTACATGTCAATGGTTTACGATAGCAAAATTGCATGAACTGAAGTTCGAATTGCTTCCTCAACCGCCGTATTCTTCAGATTGGCCACCAACGACTATTATCTGTTCGCAGACCTCAAAAAAATGCTCGCGGGAAAGAGATTTGGCTCCAATGAAGAAGTTATCGCCGAAACTGAGGCCTATTTTGAAGGCAAAGATAAATCCTTATACAAAAAAAAGTATAGAAATGTTAGAAAAGCTTTGGACTGATTGTATCGCTCTTGAAGGAGACTATGTTGATGAACAAAGTCGAATTTTGAAACAAAAATTTGTTTTAAGTAAGAACAAAAACTTTTCAGCCTACGTGTTAACACCTTGAATTCCACTTGAATGTCAGAGACTCTCACTCCAAGAAGCGGGCCTAGGTGGTAAATTTACCTTAAGTGATATTTTTTTTGCTTTATAGTCAGAAAACTTCACTCTGAAATTCTCTCAAGAGTTAAGAAGGCCGAAGGCTCCCTTCAGCGGTATTTTTAACTTATGTATTTAATTGTCATCCAATTTGTTAGGTTGAAATTATTATTAAAGTTGTGTAAAATCGATTTTTTTATATAAGCCAATAAGATAAAAAGTAAAAATATATACTTTGATAGCAAAATGTGGTAGTTCAAAAAACTTTTAAAAAGTTAAATCTCTTTTGGGAATTACATTTTACAGTAAGTTAATATCAAACAAAATTGGAGCGGCATTTTCAGAAGCGCCCTGTTCAACATGAATAGCAGTGTTTCTGCGTTAATCTTATTTGGTCTTGCTAGAGTTAAAATATTGAATACCTAAGTGTTACATACAGCGGTGAGCTTTGAGCAGATTCCGAAGCATTGAGTTTAGAGTGGGTTATAATGGGAAGTTTCATTGTAGCCAGAAAACAATTTTTAATTTGTTTAAAGGCCATCTTTATCTAGAAAATGCTGCAAAACTAGTCAGATAAAATTAAAGCTTATAACAGGAGATGTAAAACATAGATCACACTAAGGGAATTTCTTATTACATACTGCATGCAAGAAAAACTTTCTGCATGAAAAGCTTGATGACAGATTATGTTCCATGTGGGATTGATGGAAAAAATAGTGGTAGTGTGGTATCCAAACGATGGAAATTAATTCGAATTACTTCGAACCCAGTTCAAAAACAGACGCTATTTTTATATGTACTTTTATTAATAATTAAAAAGTATTGAGGTCAAATACATTCAAATACTAATATGGGTACTACCATGGGCTAAAGAAATAATGGCACTATAATCTTGTTAATTCAGTTTAAAATAAATCGGTTAATATATTTTTTTTTTTTTCATTAAAAAACTATAATTGAGAAACATACGATCCTCTTATTCTTGTATACTATAATTACTATAATATGCTGAGTGGGGGCTCCCATAACTTGTGCTAACTAATAAAATCTAAGGCTTATATATATATATATATATATATATATATATATATATATATATATATATATATATATATATATATATATATATATATATATATATATATATATATATATATATATATATATATATATATATATATATATATATATATATGTATATATATATATATATATATATATATATATATATATATATATATATATATATATATATATATATATATATATATATATATATATATATATATATATATATATATATATATATGTATATATATATATATATATATATATATATATATATATATATATATATATATATGTATATATATATATATATATATATATATATATATATATATATATATATATATATATATATATATGTATATATATATATATATATATATATATATATATATATATATATATATATATATATATATATATATATATGTATATATAATAATAATAACCTTTAACTAAAGAGGTTTGAAGGTTCCCGACACAATGCTATTAGCACCCATGAAATATGAACTAAATACGGTAAATCATGTTTAGAAATTGCCAATTAAACCGAAAATCAAAAATACCGCTGAAATTTGACAGAAAATGCAATGTTGCCTTTTACAACTATAGGTGAAAAAATTAACTATGAAATAGAAATAGGAATGACAGGTTGGTGTAGCCTTGAATAAGTTAAATTGGAGTATTACTTCAAAAAACGATTATGAATATGAGCTTTAATATGCTTCAAAGAAGGCTGGGTTTCCTCCCTATTTATGCCATTCAATGATTTTCATATAGGTTCTCAACCTACTTGTAGCAGGTAATCTGAACACGCCCCATGAACGTTTTTCGCTATCGTCAAACTTCGATTTAGTTCGGCATCGGTTGACATGAAAGCAATATGGCGATCATCACTTAATTAAAGTATCAGATGTCTAGGAAAAATATTGTGATTATCTTAAACAGATATTCTTTTGCTGTAAGTGAATTTTGTGCCATTGTGTTTGATTTTATTTAATTTAAACTAGAGAAAGAAATTTCATTTGATATCGTTCTGTTACTACATTGGTTCGATTAATTTCACTTCCAAGTTTTTTCTATTTTTTTTTTTTTTTATTTTAGAAATTTGTAATGTTTGTGGACAAATAGAGTTCTTGAACAATTTAGTTGAAATAAAACTAAAAAGTGGTGAATGAAGTGCTAAGACCGTTAACACAACAGTATATTGCAAGTTTATTTCTGTAAATTAAGAAGTTTGTTATTATCCTGCACAGGTGAACTCTTACAGGACGTCGAACTACCTTTTTTTGGCGATATGGCCTTCAATGAGGTGAGAAAACTTTTTTGCTTCATATTTATATAAATTAATATGAATTCTTGGATTTATAAACCTTAATTGTTGTAAAAACATCACAGGAATCATACCCTTATTGAATAAATAAGTTAGAAAAAACCTTCATAGAAGCTTCGTAACTATTTGAATAGGTATACAAAAAACTTCTGAACAGGTAATTAAGGGTAGAGTTCTTTTGAGAGTTTTGGCGACTAGTGTTGCAACCTAACAACTGTTAAATTATGTAATGCTGTAGTCACAAAAATTATAGCCACTACAATCACTTTTAATATACAAGAAGTAGCAATATTTTAGTTTGTTCATATGGACTGATAAAAATTAATTTCGTCAAGTTAATGAAGAAATTACTGTAGTGGTTTTATTATTGAAGATATCAGAGCCTCGTAAATTTTAATTTTTCCGTTCTAGATTAAAATTTTAGGGCCAATTACAAGCTATTTCAGATATTTCAGAAAATGATAATTTAATTTTCAGAATTGTTTGGAAATTAGTATTTGGAATGACCTCTCCAATTTTTATTTAAGTATTTAACAAGTTGTCATTGTAAGTTCAAAAAAAATTTCTAATAAGAGATAATTATTATACTTGATTGCAAATTTAAGCTTATGTAAATAAGTAAATAGATAAACCTAATATATTTTTATTACTTTAAACATAAAAAAGAAACTGGCTATTCAAACAGATCCTTGATTTTTACATTTATTTATATGTAGAGTTAGTACTAGCCTGTTTACCAACCTGTGCAACTTTATTCCGTGCCACTTCAGACTTAGTAGGGTAATTTCATTGCTTTTGAAACATCACCCTTTCTCATTCTAAAATGTTACATATGTTAACCTTAAATTATTACTTTTTAATTTTTGAGGAATATATCTAATCCTTTTTATTTCCTACATCAGCTCGGTTAAAGCTCCATTCTGGTAATTAAAATACTATAAAAAATAAATTCTTTGTTACCACTTAAAAACTAAATATAACATATAAAAAAAATTATATGTTACATTTGTAGTATATGAACATTTTAAGAAATGCTGCTAATAAAAGAAAGAAAAAAAAAAATTATATGTTACATTTGTAGTATATGAACATTTTAAGAAAAGATGCTAATATGGAAGATTTTGGAGTACTGTATGTATGAGTTCTTTAACCATACTGACTCTCTTACACAATTTTAATGTAATAAGTAAAGACCGGATTATATGCAACATAAAAATCTTGAAATATGCATGAAAAATGCTTAAAATATGCATGGAAAGGGTCAAAATATGCAATATTAAATAATAAAAGTAGTAATTTTTAGTTTTTTATTTCAAAATCAGCATAAAATTAACAAGTTATCGAGATGATGTTTAAATTTAATTAACAGTTATTTAACATTTTTTAAAATTATTTAACATTTGTATTCTTGTACACGTAAACAATAAGGTATTGTTCCAAATGTTGGGTAGTAAGATTGTGTCTTCGATCACCTAAAGTATTTTTATAAGTGGAAAAAGATCGTTCCACATCTACTGAGGTAACTGGGCAGTATTTGAATTTGGGTGCTATGTTAGCACTTATTGTTTCTGGTAAAAGTTCACCTGTCCCATTAATAAAACTATCAATTTGACACAAAGGTTGAAAGCCTGGGTTATTGCACAAAATGTGTTCAAACTTTTCTTTAACTCTACGCGGGAATACATCTGGCAAGTTGGAGTTTATTTGATGGATTTTATTCATTAACTGAATTGATTCGGTCAACGCCAAACCTCGAGTTTCAACCTTTTTAATACCCGCAGGTATGTGGGAAAAGTGAGTGCTAATCAAAGCTATGTTTTTTTTTAATATCAGAATCGTTAAATGCTTCCTTGGATTGACGAACTGCCATAGCCTCTGCACTATCGAGGCCATTTACTACACCTTTAATGGCCTCGAAATACCGTCTTAATTTTGGATATTCCCTTGGTACTATAACCTAATTGATGTTTAGGCTATTGCAGGTAATGTTCCGGCGATAAGATCGGTTCCAGGCGGCGACATTAACCTGAGCAATTCAGTTGCCTAGTAATGCCGAGAAATATTGTAAATATAGGGAAAATACGCATCATTACTAGATTTTGGGTAAAATATGCAATAATCGGTGAGAATGGTCTAAATATGCAAATGCATATGAAAATATGCAAATGCATATATTCAGGTCTCTAGTAATAAGTTAACCACAACTGATATTTTACTATATTCAAATTCAAATACCTTATTTGCATAATAACTAATATATTAAGTCCTAACCTGCATATAATTTTTATAATGTCAAAAATTTAAATTTAAATACATACATTAAGTTAAAATATTTTAATATTTAAAGACCAAAATTGTAAATAAAAATTCAGATTAAAATATTTATTGATTAATGCATCAACAACATTACATGTAATTATTAGATATATATTCTAAACTAATATCTTATTTAACTACTTACATTAATAATTTACTTAATTAACTAATCTAAACTAAAATTTTAATTATTTTGCTTTATTGTTAATTTCACTACCATGAAAAACTAAGTTGGGAATGTGGAATCTTTGGCACAATGATACTACTTAGTATATATCACCACTAAACCACTTTGCACTCGACGCGCGTTTCGCTAACCATGTTAGCTTCATTAGAAGCGATGATTGACAGTCAGTCATCGCTCCTGATGAAGCTAACATGGTTAGCGAAACTCGCGTCGAGTGCAAAAATAAAGTGTTTGGTGTAGTGGTGATATATACTAAGTAGTACCATGAAAAAACTGAAAATACCCATAACACACTGACAATATCTAATGCAATTGTCTGATGTTTATTCTTATTTGCTTTTTAAACTCTTTTCGGGGTAAGCCAAATACATCTATATCTCCACAATATTTATTGAAGCAAACACAGAGCCTCACAAGTGGAGAATTGTTATAGATATTCCCCCTATGTGCTGTCATATATAACATGTCAGAGGATCTACTGTTGTTGTTTCTACCCACTCGAAAAGGAAGTTGTTCTAGAAATTGCTTATTATCAATGTGGTTTCTTAATATCCCGTGCATAAATACTATGCTCTTTTCACTACGTAATTGTTGCAAACTAGGAAAGCCAAACACTCCACGCAACAGTCCTTGTTCTGTTTCTCTTCGAGGATAAAATGAAAAAGTCTTATAATGTAAAAATTTTAAAAATCTTCTCTGTACATTTTCTAATCTACATACTCTGTTCATATATTGTGGATCCCATATAATGCATGCATATTGGAGTTGTATAAAGCAATTATTGTGTTACTGTTATTGAAAAATTTACAAGTCCTTATGATAAAACCCAGAATTTTTATAGCACTGGCAGTTATCTTATCTACCAGGTGTACAAGTATGAAATGCAGATTTCAGACAACAGATGGTGCACCAATGTAGTTTGTTCTGTAAAGATTTGACACTGCATCATTTTCTTGTGTCACGAACAAGTGTCAGACGCGCATGAGTGATAAATTGGAAAAGTGTGTGCATAGTGTTGTGTTGTTGTGTTCAATATGTCGAAATTTATACCGAACAAAGAGCATTCGCGGACAGCATTAATTTTTTGTTTTCATATGAAGAAAACTGCTGTTGAGTCATACCGATTACTTCAAGAAGCTTATGGTGAACATGCTCCATTGCAAGATACGTGTGAACGATGGTTTCGGCGTTTCAATAGTGGGACTTCGATGTTGTAGACAAGGAACGTGGAAAACCGCCAAAAAATACGAAGATGTGGAATTACAAGCATTGTTGGACGAAGGTGATTCGCAAACACAAAAACAACTCGCCGAGCAATTGGGCGTTAGTCAACAAGCTATTTCCAATCGGCTACGAGAGATGGGAAAGATTCAGAAGCTGGTAGATGGGTACCACATGAGTTGAACGACAGGCAAATGGAAAAAACACGTGTGATATTTTGCTCGCTTGGTACAAAAGGAAGTCGTTTTTGCATCGTATAGTTACAGGGGTTGAAGAGTGGATTTATTTTGAGAATCCCAAGCGCAAAAAATAATCGGTAGACCCAGGCGCACCATCCACATCGACGGCAAGACCGAATCGCTTTGGCAGAAAGACGATGCTCTGTGTTTCGTGGGGCCAGAGGGGCGTGGTCTATTATGAGCTGTTAAAACCTGGGGAAACGGTTAATACTAAACATTACCAACAGCAATTGACCGATTTGAACCGTTCGCTGCTTGAAAAAAGGCCAGAATACCGAAAGAGACAACACAAAGTCATTTTTCTTCATGACAATGCTCCATCACATACGGCAAAACCTAAACAAATCTCAACAAATAGGGATCTGTTACCCAAATACGATAATAACAATAAAATTATATTATTATCTACAGAGAATTCACTAAGAGCTTTTATTATTTCCCCAAAGTCCACCCTGTCAAATGCTTTTTCTAAATCTGTATAAATTACATCGACCTGGGCACCATCTTTGAATGATTCCTGAACATATTGAGTGAAATTCACTAAGTTGGTCGATGTGGCAAGAAACCATGTTGTTCGTCTGAGATTCTGTGTTTAACGACTGTATATTCTATTACCAATAATAATCTCAAATATCTTTGAACAGGCTGAGGCTATACTAACAGATCTATAGTTACTAATTTCGCCCTTGTCACCCTTTTTAAATATCGAGATAACCTTACTTTCTTTCCATTTTGTGAGATAGATACCTTGTTCCAAACATAGGTTGAAAAGGTATTTTAACGAGCTTATGAAAAAATCTACATAACCCTTAATAATATAAGCAGGTGACTTATCAGTCGCTACTGACTTATTTATTTTTATTCTTTTAATTGCTTCTCTAATTTCCGCCTCTGTTATTTCCAAAAAATCCAAAACCACGAGAAATAAGGGAATTCTCTTCTTTCAAATCAACACAACCATTATATATGTTGTATATTGAACCAAAATAGGAAGCAAAGGCATTCACTACATTTTGTGTACCCTTTACCTCTTGCTGATTCAGGAACATATTTTCTGGAATATCAGAGCTATGCTTTTGGCTTTTTACAAAGGACTAAAATGCTTTTGGATCTGATTTCATTTCTTCCCGCACTTGTTGTTTATATGAACGATAGGCGGTTGTGCTTTGAGCTTTTACTAATTGCCTGTACTTGTATTTTAATTCCCATCGCCTTTCTCCGTTTTTTTAAAACTTTTTACGAAACTTATCTTTTAATTGCATGTTATTTATTATTTTATAATTAAACCGCCTTGTAGAGTGCTTGGCCCTAGGAAAGCAGAGATCAAATATGCTATAGATTTTCTCATAAAACTTATACACTGCCATGTCAACAGCAATTTGTTTTTTTTCTACCTCAGACCAATCGATACTGCTAAATTCATAGTATAATCGCTCAAAATTACCTTTTTAAAATTATAATTAGTTACTCTATTAAACAGTTCCTGTGATTGTCTGCCTTTAAATCCATTCAATATTACTGACAAAGAAGGATGGTGCTCATCTTCCGGTAAAAGAGGTACATCATCCCTACTCACATATGGGTCAGGAAAGTTACTTATTACTAAATCTAAAATATGCCCATTATTTTTTTCTACAAAGTTATATTGGGAGTAGGCCTTAAATTCTAAGAACATTTTTAAATCTTCCAAGGGACCACAGTTCTTATTGATACTATACTCTGATATGTTAAAATCACCTACTATTATACATTCTTTATTTAACAGGTTTTCCTCACAACATTCATAAAAAGTTCTTAGACTTTCACGGTTATTTCCCGAAGGGATATATACTACAATAACATAAAACTTATAATTCCTATCACAAACCTGAACACAGACTGCATCAAAATCCAGAAAGTTTTCAAATAATCTGATAGTATTATTAAAAAGATTTTTTTTACCTAATACATATTGCGCTTATACACTTCATTTGTAAGTGATCTTTTGGCTTTGTATAACTGGCTTGCTGTTTTGAAGTAAATAAGTTAAGGGAGAGATATTATCTCTTTTAGTTTTGAACCACCTTTTTGACAGTGAATATTTTTTATTTTTAGAAAAAAATATTCACTATAGTTTCTGATATTATTTGTATCAAATAACTAAAGGAGCTGTTAATACAAGGGGTACCTTTTAAGTTTTTACAAAAACAACAAAAGAAAAAAAAATTGTTGGTACAAATCATTCTAGTGTTTCAAAAAATATTTGGCTTTAAGATTTATACTCTTTTGCATATGTTCGAACCATTTCTCTAAACATTTTTTCCAATCTGATGTTTGTTCCTCAAAAACATGGTTTCAACAGCTTGTTGAGGTGATGAAAATCGCTGTCCGTGCATTTTTTTTGTGACATTCGGAGACAAAAAGAAGTCGTTAGGCGAGAAATCAGGTGAATACAGTCAATGAGACATTAAGTAATGTTTTTCTCCGTCAAATAATCACTTGTTTGACATGCTGTGTGAGAGCTGGCATTGTCATGATGAAGAATAAGGCGATGTTTTCGGTTGTTTTTCCTGATTTCATCGATGACTTCTGGCAAACAAATTGTTGTATAACATTTAGCATTAAGTGTTCTTCGATCCTCCAAAGCAATGGTTGCAGCATGTCCAGTGTAACCAAAGAAACAGTCGATCATTTTGGATTTGGTTTATCTTAGAACACCCAAACAGTTGATTGTTGCTTTGTCTCCTGTTACGATGTATATGGATTTTGCATTTCCTCGGTTAAATTTTCTGAGCATTTCCTTACACCAATTGACACAAACGTGTTTTTGAGTTTCGCTCAAATTATGTGGAATCCATCGGGAACAGATCTTTTTCAGGGCTAAATGTTCATGCAAAATCGAATGTCCTGCAGTCTTCGCTATGCCTAAAGATGCCTCTATCTCACAGTAAGTCACGTGCCAATCCTCTTCAATCACGTTGTTCACAGCATGACTGTTTTTTGGAACAACAATGAATTTTGGTCGACCCTCACGAAATTCATCGCTGACGGAAGCACGACAATGACGAAATTCTGCAAATCAATTGTAAACAGTCTTTTGGTGATCCATTATGAAAAATTTAACGAAGTGATTTGAGGCATTGTTGTTGAGATAGGCCTTTACTAAAATCTTAAAAAATCATCCAACGGAAATCTTCATGTGAAATTTCCATTTGTTCACAAAACTGTTTTTTTAAAATGCTCACTGTAAACAAGCTACTCGGCAAATTTCTGAGCTGCTACTATTTTAATAGTAAGAAAAGTCAAATTTTCCAACAACACTAATGTCACATCTCAATAGCGCCAGTGGTCGTTTGTAAAAACCTGCCACTCTTATCCATTATATTGTCAAGTTTTGGCCAATTCCAGCAAAGTAATTCATGTAAACACAAACTCAACAGTCTGTTTAGTGAACTCATGACATTATATTAATTCCTTTTTATTATTCAAAATTTATATATTATTAATTGTAATTTCATCAACAATATGATTGGATAAGTTTAAATCATATAAAAAAAGCATAGGATTATCTTTATCATTAGTTATACAAGTGCTAATGTAATTACTAGTTTGCTGAGAAAGTCTCGTTGCTTCATTGATAAGGCAGGTATGATTATAAGCGTCTGTTATAAGTTTCTTTGTAGATGTATTATAATCATTTCAATTATAGTTACAGAAGAATTTACAATTCTTTATATTCATTGAGTAAACCTGTTGAATTTTTGAAAAAACGAAATTCATCTTCAGTGGAAACAAAACCAATACTCATATGTTATACTAAATTTTGATTTAAAGTTTTTTTACTTTCTTTACTATGGACACTATTGTATCTATAAAAAAACACCCTCTTACATTTATATGTTTCTTCACATTTCAGGGTCCTTAAATTACAAAAGATAAGTTCCAATTTCTTATCAGTTTTTTCTGTAATAAGTTGTGAAAAAAAAAAATAGATAACGGTAAAGGAACCTATAGTTTTGGAGCACTTCATGGTAGGGTATGAATCTGATAAGAATCAATTAATTTGATATATCTCATCAAAATCAAATCAAATTAAATAAAGCTTTATTGTAAAAAAAAGATTGTTCCTTTGTCTACAAAGTTATCTAATCTAACCTAATAATATGGAGTATGAGTTAGTCCTTTACATCAATATAAAAATAAAATAAAATTGAGTCATATGAGTTCAAGTTAAATAGCAGAAACAATACAATGTCACTACATCATTCAAAATATCAGTCAGTACGCAAACAATGCAGAAACAAGAAGATGTCAATAACATAATACAGAAAAGACATATACACCTACACGCCATACACACACGTAGCAATCAAAGAGTGTCAAAAAACTCCGTAAATGAATAGTAGCCTTTTCAATCAAGAGCTTCCGAACTCCCTTATTATTTAAAATTTTCCTGACGTTCAAAGGCAAGTGGTTAAATATTTTCTTACTCATATATATTATAGAGTCTCTTATTAAAGCTGAAGAGGGAATGGGTAGTGAGGCCACATAAGATGAACGCATCCTGGACGCACAAGAAGCCCCTATCGCTCCCTCAAACTTACTATGTATAAGGCAGGCTGTTTCAATAATAAATATACAAGGCAACGTCAGAATTTTCTTGGTAATAAACACATTCCTGCAGGATTGCCGCGAACTTAATTGGGACATATAACGCAGTGCTCGCTTTTGTAGCATAAAGACCTTATTCAGTAATTGGTTAGAGCAGGAATCCCAGAAACATACTCCATAACGGAGGTGCGATTCAATCAGAGCAAAGTATACATTTCTCGCGATAGAAACATCCAATTCCCGAGACACGACTCTCAAGGCAAAACATCCCTTGGCAATCCTTTTCCAAAGCTGCAAAATGTGAGTAGAGAATCTCAGTTTAGTGTCTATAAACAAACCCAAAAATTTGTTATGAGTCGAGCCTTCAATAATTTGCGAATCAAGTGAAATATCGTTCAATTGACATTTAAACGAAACAGTGTTAGTTTTAGAAATATTCAGGGTTAAATAATTTGAATGACACCAATCTATGATTTTCACTATATCCCCACTGATGTCACATTCCAACTGTACCACGTCTTTATTGTGCCACATCGGCAAACATCGTAAATACCCCTCAACATAAAGTTTTAAAAGGTCATTAATATAAAGTAGAAATAACAGAGGACCCAAAACAGAGCCTTGTGGAACTCCACAAGAGACACTCAATTCGTGCGACTCGTCACCGTTAAAAAAAGACAAATTTACAGCGCGATGATAAATAAGATGCCAACCAGGCTAACGCCACACGTCTGAATCCGTAGATTTCAAGCTTACTCAGCAATATCCCATGAGTCACACAATCAAAAGCCTTTGCGAGGTCACAGAACACCGCCGCAGCAACCTCACCATCATTTAACTTGCCATATAGGTTTTCTAGAAACGAAAAAATCGCGTCAATAGTGCTTCTGCCAGCCCGAAAACCAAATTGAGAGGTGCTCGACAAGTTATGCATAAGGACGAAATGGAGAATACGACCCCTCACGAGCCTCTCGACCACCTTAGCCTACGTAGGAAGCAATGCGATTGGTTTGTAGTTAGAGGGTAAGCTAGTTTCACCCTCTTTAAAGAGCGGAATAACTCGTGCCCGTTTCAAGGAAGGAGGGAAACGTCCTACAAGAAATGATGATTGCCTCAACAAGCATATGCAACGCTGCGTCAGGCAAAGCAGAAATAACCTTCATTGAAATATTATCCCAACCTGAGGCATTCCTATTATTATAATCATTTTTTTTTTCCGGTTTTTGATTAAGGTAACGGACAAATTTTGAGCATAATTAAGTATAACCGAACATAAAAAGAATTAGTAGGAGGTAGCTTTGAATATATCATATTATGTGTCCGTTTCAGGGTTCTTGGAGTCGAGAAATCGGAAAATTATGTTATTTTTCCTTTATTTCTAATTTTAATACAATGTGGTGGACACAGTGGTTTTAATAAAATAAAATCGTTGGCATAATTTGAATACTTCCTGGTTTTAAGACGGGAAAAAAACCTAATTTTAAGAGTAACTATTTTATCAGGTATATGTTATGAGGGATATAAAGGGTTTCCTTTTGTTTTGGAGAGACAAAGTTACTTTTAAACAATTATTTTTCTTCGCTATACAAGGTATATAGGTGATTTGTGCGAGGGTGCTTAATTTCTAATCATGATATATGCCATTTTCCTATTCTGAGAGCCAAGAAGTTGGAAAATCATGTTTTTTATTAATGAAGATAATACACATGTTGCAGGGTAATTCTTAAACAATTCGTGTTAGTCTTGAATTGCTGCAGATTGTACTCAGTGGAAATCACAGCCATGGGTATTTCAAGTAACCAACATTTCTTCCAAGGAATCAAGGTTTCTGGTAATTTTCATAACCCAAACAACTGTTTTCTGGATGGAATGTAACGAATGCAGAATATGTGTGATAGTTGAGCTTCTGATATAGGAGTAATTCCTCAAACAAAAGAGCAGTATTCCATCGATGGTCAAAGTTAAACCTTTTATAGAATTAAAAGCCATTCTGGAGTATATAGCTTTTTAGTACAAAATAATATTCCAAGCCTTTAAGAAGCTTATGAAGCTTACTTTGCTATGCATGCAACTTACATACTCTGAAGTTATTACTTAGCAAGCTGACTGATAATGGTAATAAAATAGTGTCTTGACATAATGCCAGGTTCAATAAACATAAGTTTTTTAGAAAAAGTACGGCTGAGTTTCTGTAGCTTAAAATTCTACTCCTCTACTACTATGATCCCATTCTTCCAGGTCTTTGCTAAATTGCTCAACTCCCTATTTTCCGCGAATATTTGCATGGAAAATATTCAAGGTGACAAAAGAAACAAGCATGCAGCATGACTATAAATTGGATTTTTGGGCTTTTCTAGCAGATTGTTAGTGTAGAGATGAATGAGAATAATAGTATGTGGTAGAACTGCGATATTAGTGAAACTGTAGGAAGTAAATCCATCAAAAGCCACTTGCAGGGAACATTATCTGGGGAAACTTGAATAAACCAAGCCTTTCACGCAAACATATTTAGCTAACGATGCACCATGGCAAACAGAGTCGAATGCCTTGGATCACAAATTAAACGCAGCCGCACGAAACTATAATGTTCAATTATGTTGTTCCAAAGATGTGTGATGTCCATAGGTTAGAAAGTTACCAAAATTTCCAATACCTTCGATTCAAATGCCACTAATATTTATTTTGGGTACAAACAGAAGTTATGCAAATTGTGAAGCAGGATTGAAATATTCTTTTCTGTAGGTTAATCTGACAAATCTTAAAAAAAAAGTTTTAGTTCACTGGCACATATTTTTACTATGACAAGTATTTTATGAGTGCCAGCAGCTTCTTTAATGTCTATCTTCATTAAGATACGTTTTAAGAGGCGCCATTTGGAAACACTGGGCACTGAAAATTATCAGTATAATGTGAAGCAAACAGTTTAGATAACAATTTGGCTTTTCAACAAATGTTGTTGCAATAGTGTTATCCAACCATGTATGTGGTTTAGTAAGATGATTTAGTGAAATTTTGAATAACTGCATTAGTAGCTGACCAAAAAGTTCTATTACAATAGGCAAGAGCTTGTTTTTCTTTGTCTAATTATTCGTTTTATTTTGTTGTCTAATTATTTGTTTCATTGATTATTTGTTTTCACCTCTTTCAAGCCCTAACAAAGGTATTGCAGTTCATGACGTTAGGGTTTTCAGAAGACATTACATTAATTGTTGGAAAAGTTTTCTCTGCTATACATGTATAAGTATAGCTGATTAATTGTGATACCTTTTTACAAAGTTGAGCTTGGTGGTTTGTAAATTATTATTTTAATTTTATGTTATGTCTCTTTTATCCATCGTAATCCTCAAATTGGGATTTTTTAAAAAGTAAGTTATAACACAGCTAGATGTAAAGTTTTTTAAGTCTTCATTGTATCAATAGGGAGTCCAAACTACCCTGAGTGATTTTCTTCATACTTCTTTCAGAAAAACAGAGATATAAAAAAATTAACCTAGTACTAGAAAACTTGGTCTCTTGTACCAAGTTCTATAGACTACAAACAAAAAACGAATTTCTTAACTTAAGCATATATCCTTCAGTGATATGCTAACTCCATTCTAAGAATTTATTAATTTGAAAGAGATTATATTAGCTTTAAATGTGTATAATCTACTTCAAGTAAGAGACATATTTTAAAAGAATACTTACTTTAAACTGATGCATGCCAATTTAAAATAAAAATATACTTTTTTTATTTTGGAGTATTTTCTTTATTTCAAGTACCGTATTTTGAACTAACACGTTTTGTAGTTTGAGTTAATGCTTTTAGCCTGAGTACGAGGGTTGTATGATAAGTACTTGGCCTTAGCCAGAGATGGCACTACTACTATTTAAAAAAATTATATTTTTTGTAAACATAACCTTTCACAAGAAACCTGTCAAATTTTCAAGTCGTTGCGCAATTTCGTTTGTGAGTGGCAGCCATTTAAATAGAACAACTTGGAAAACAGTGGAAAAATTTGAATATCGAGCAGTAATAAAATATTTGTTTTTGAAAAAAAAAACGAATGATGAGGTAAAAGTGGACTTCAGCGCTGTTTATGGGGACTCTGCACCTTCATTATGGAATGGAATATTGGACAGCTGAATTCAAACGTGGTCGTACAAGAATTTTTGATGAAGACCGTACAGGTCGTCCAAAGGAGGTCACTATATCAGAAATGATTGAAATAATCCACGATAGTAATAAATGATCGGAGAGTAAAAGTGCGTGAGATTGCTGTGACTCTGAGCATCTCAATTAAACGGATGCAGAACATTTTAACAACTCATTTAAATATGGGAAAGCTTTCCGCAAGATGGGTGCCGCAATTGCTCACAATTGACAATAAACACGCACGTGTGTCAACTTCAAAAGAATGTTTAGCGATGTTAAAGCGTAATCGGAATGGTTTTTGATGCCGATTCATAACTGTTGACGAAACATGTATTCATCACAACACACTAGAGACCACAGAACAGTCCAAAGAGTGGGGTTTCCTTGGTGAACCGGCGCCAAAGAAGGCCAAGGTGACTTTATCGGCCAACAAAGTCATGATCACAGTGTTTTGGGATGCACGCGGCATAATCCACGTCGATTATCTTGAAAAGCTGCTGGAAAGAAGAACATCCGCATTTGCTGAAGAAAAAAAATTCTCTTTCATCAAGACAATGCACGTGTGCACACTTGTGTTAATCATTCTGTGAGTCAGAATACGAACTGCTTCGCATCCACTATATTCGCCAGATTTGAAAAACTGATTTGGCGGAAAAAAATTTGTCTCAAACAATGAGGTGAAACAAACGCCTATTTTGAAGGTTTGCGTTTAGATGAGATACAATAGATAGAAAAACATTGGACTAAGTGTATCGAGCTAACACGTAGGCTGAAAAGTTTTTGGTCTAGCTATTTAAAATACATTTTTTTTTTTGTAAAATTCGACTTTATTCATCAATATAGTCTCCTTCAAGAGCGATACAATCAATCCAACGCTTTTCTAACATTTTTATACCTTTCTTGTAGAAGGATTTGTCTTTGCCTTCAAAATAGGCCTTTGTTTCGGCGATAACTTCTTCACTGGAGCCAAATCTCTTTCCCGCGAGCATTTTTTTGAGGTCTGCGAATAGATAATAGTCGCTGGGGGCCATCTTTGGAGAATATCGTGGATGAGGAAGCAATTCGAACTTCAATTCATGCAATTTTGCCATTGTAACCATTGTCTTGTGACAAGATGCATTGTCTTGATGAAAGAGCACTTTTTTTTTGTTCATTTGGGGCCGTTTCTTTGCGATTTCTGCCTTCAAACGCACCAATAACTTTATATAATATTCGGTGTTGATGGTTTTTCCTTTCTCAGCATAGTTGATGAAAATTATTTGATTTGATTCCGGTGTGTACTGGTGGATCCAAGTTTCATCCATTGTCACATAGCACGTGAAAAAAATCCTGTTTATTGCGCTTAAGCAGGTCCAAACAGCGCTCAGAATCAACACGTTGTTGTTTTTGGTCCACTGTGAGCAAACGCGGTCTCCATTTCGAACAGAGCTTTTTCATGCCCAAGTGTTCATACAAAATATGACCAACATGTTCTTTTGATATCCTTAGGGTGTCAGCTATCTCACGCAATTTAACTCTATGGCCATTCAAAACAATTTTGTAGATTTTTTTTATGTTTTCCGGTGTAACCAACTCATTTGGGCTTCCAGAGCGTTCAGCATCAGTTGTATCTGTACGACCGTGTTTAAATTCAGCATACCAGTAAATGATGAGTAATTTTCCAGGGGCAGAGTCCCCGTAACACTTATCAAGCCCTTGCTTTGCTTGAACGATATTTTTTCCCAACAAAAAACAATGTATAATCAACACACGAAATTCGATTTTTTCCATTGTTTGGAAAATATCAGAAGTAGCGTCACTAAAACCACTGTAACTTCTAAACTAATCATCGAAATGTCATAAAATTTTGATACATATCGTTTGAAGGTCGGTATTTCCTAAAAATCATATTGATTTTTTGAAAAGGTCAACATATACGTGTCAGACCAAAAACTTTTCAGCCTATGTGTTAAAAGGAGTCTATGTTGAAAAATAAAACAAATTTTACACATTCAAATGTTTTTTTTTTCTTGTCAAGGCTAGGTACTATCATACAACCCTCGTACTATATCACTGAGAATAGTTTTGTGTAAAAAAAAAGCTAAAGGAAAGGTTTGGTAGATAACACAGGCCAACATTTTTCAAACCCTGAGACCAGACTATACTTTTTCGAAGGTTTTTGGTGCACTGAATCCAAATCCGACCTCAGAATTGCTCCATCACATCAGGTTTTCGAGATATCCTAACCTAACAATGCAAAAAATACGGTTTTTCGCTTTATTCGAGATTATATTACACCGCGAACAATTTTTTCTCCACACAAAACTCGTTACGGCATTTTTTTTTATGTGTCTAGCACACGTGCTGCAGGGAAGTCCCTAAAGCGCTCCAGGAGCGGCATGTATGCGGAAAAAGCGATTCACCTTCTTGAATCGCTGTAAATTGTACTCGGTGGGAAACACAGCGCTGGGCAAATTATTCCAAAGGTATTCTCCATATAAAAGGCTGCTTGAAAAGCGTGGTACGCGGAGTAACAAGCTGAACGTAATACGGATGTGAAGCACCAGCGCGACGTGTATTTCTAACATTTACCGTTTTGGGAGGAATTAAGCGGGCTACATCCTTCGAACACTTTCCATGAAAATACTTGTAGAACAGACTCAAGTCGCCAACCGTTCTTCGATGTTCCAGCGAATCAAGGCCGCCGGTCAGTTCCGGGTCTCCAATCAGACGAACAGCTCTTCTCTGAACAGAATCCAACAAATGCAGTGTATGTTTGGGAGCGGAGCTCCAAACATGGGAGCAGTATTCCATATTTGGTCGAATTTGAGCTTTGTAAAGAATTAACAGTTGTTGTGGAGTGTAAAGCTTTCTGGTTCGAAATAATATTCCCAACTTTTGAGAAGCTCTCCTTGCTATGCCTGCAACATGTTCATGCCAGGACATATTTGCTCCCAAACTAATGCCCAACAAATTGAGCGACGATGTTAGGGGAATGGAGTGCCCATTTAAAAGATTACTCTTCCCCTTCAAAATGCTTTTTGAATTTTTCAGATATTTTATTTCTTCTCGGAGAAATCGTCTGTTGAAATTAATTAGTTTGGCGTTTTCGTTACAACCATACCAATTTGGTTAAAAGTTTGTTACGTTTGCCTTTCTGTTGTGGTAAGTTTTGATTTTTCTAGGATTTGAGAATGTAATATTGTTTATCAATTTTCACTCGACGCCTGAGGTTTTATTAGGTTCATTTGCCTTTATGCTTGTTTGGGGATTAAGAGTATACTCTTTTATCACTGAAGTATTGAAGAACGGAGTATTATCGAGAACAATTTTTCGAACAAAAGTTGTGTATTTTTGCTAGAGAAATATGATGCCGTCATAAAAAGTATGGGTTCCCATTTAAAAAAGCAAAGTTGACCTTGAAACGACCTTCAAAATGATTTTCCAAGATTATTACAATTATATCGTTTTAATGCCTCTTCAAAACCCTTCAACTTTCCTATGAAACTTTTTTTACTTAAAGTACATACAGACATAAAAAAATTAAGAAGCCTGGTTCATTAAAATTGGACATCATGTATGATAACTGATAACAAATAAACAATGTTGCTACTAGAAAGATGATTTCTCCGAGAAGAAATAAGATATCTGAAAAATTTAAAATGTATTTTGATGGGGAATAGTAGTACTTTCATAAGCCGCAACCAATTTTGTGAAGAAAAATTAATTCGCGGTGAAATATAATCCTGAATATAGCGAAAAACCGTGTTTTTTGCATTTTTAGGCTTGGATATCTCGACAACTTGATGCGATGGAGCAATTCTGAGGTCGGATTCGGATTGAGCGCACCAAAAACCTTTGAGAAAGTATACTCTGGTTTCAGGGTCTGGAGTTTCGTCCAATTTTGTAGGCCTGCGATCAAACCACTAAACATTATGTTATTTAAGAAGAATCCCAGTTCCTTACGACCCAGTTACTAACAGTGTTATTTTGAAAGACATTCTAGTCAGCTCGATAATCTTTTTAGCGATGTTATTATGAGGTTAAATGTCATCGTCGGAATTACGTCTATATTGAACGTTCTGAGAATGTTTCTTCAATACGTACTACCGACCTGACCTTTTGATTTTCATAGATACCCGAAATATCACAACTTAATTTTACATCCAACTCACAGTGCACCAAACTAAAGTAATATAAATACTTATTTGCATATACATATATCATGGAATTTAATTAATACAGGAAAATAGTAGTAAAGACATAAGATACATCGTCATAGGAACATAGCAGCATTTTGTTTCTATATTTTCTAGTGGGTTACTACTTAATGTCTTTAAACTGACAAAATTTTGAGACTGTGGTTTGATGATAAAACACTAATTTAATTTAGCAAATTATTGCAGAAAAACATAAACGATTTTTATGTTTTATTTGAAACTATAAAATTGTTCGGCATGATTTGATATTGGTGGTTATACAACATATACAAAAGGTCTTGTTGATAGAATATCTTTCCGTCTTAGCATTTTTATTTTTCATATCATGAATCCATCAACTCAGCAAATATTAATTAACTTATTGCTGAATATAGGAATCCACATTACGTAAGAACGACGTAGTAAATTGATATGCTCTGATAAGTCATTTTTTAGCACACAGGGTTCGTTACTGATCTATACTGTTTTTTTACGTCATACTCACGTATGGCTGTGATACACGGGCGGCTAAGTTACATCTTCTTCATTGTGCTGTTTTATAGTTCATAATAAAAATAGCTCATTTCAGCTTTATAGCATTTTATATTAGGAACTTTTTTATTGCTGTTCATCTGTGAGAAAAATTTTTACTTTTCTAATTTTGACATCATCAATTTTCTATCAATTAATATACTTCGACAGTTTTAGATGTACTTAAAAAGCAAAGCTGTTTAAAATGGAAACTCAGTTTTGACCGTTTATTTCATTAAAACAACATGGCTGGCTGGACTTCTTGGTTTAGTCCTTGTCTGAGGTTTTGTCGCTCTTAAACTAATCTAATTTTACTCCACAATAGGTGAATTAAAATATTTTAATTTGTATGAAGGAATTATCTGTAATATATATAAAATGCAACGTCTCTCTGTCTGTCTGTCTGTCCGTCCGTCCGTTAGTGCGCTTATCACTGGAGAACCACTTATACGATTTACGTACTTTTTTTTTTAAACATACATATGTTCTCTGGCCAGGTTATAGGCTATTTTTTATTACGATAGGTAGCATAAGGAATGAGCAGTGACGTAAACTAGTGAATGAAGTCGGAAAAAAGTTTGCCGCTAGCGCATTCCCTTGCAATACACAGCCTAAACCATTAAATATGGAACAATATCATGTAGCAGAGAATATCTATAATCTATAATATATGTAAAATGCAATGTGTCTCTGTCTGTCTGTCCATTAGTGCGTTTATCACGCGAGAACCACTTATCCGATTTGGCCAGGTTATGTAATAATAATAATAATAATCTATCTATAATATATATAAAATGCAACGTCTCTCTGTCTGTCCGTTAGTGCGCTTGTCCCTCGAGAACCACTTATCCGATTTACGCGATTTTTTAAATTCATACATATGTTCTCTGACCAGGTTATAGATATATATTTTATTACATCTATAATATATATAAAATGCAACGTATCTCTGTCTGTCTGTTAGTGCGCTTATCACTGGAGAACCACTTATCCGATTTTCGTACTTTTTTTTTTAAAACATACATATGTTCTCCGGCCAGGTTATAGGCTATATTTTTTAGGATAGGTAGCATAAGGAATGAGCAGTGACGATAATAGTGAATGAAATCGGAAAAAAGTTTGCCGCTAGCGCGTTCCCTTGCAATACACAATCTAAACCATTAAATATGGAACAATATTATGTAGCAGAGAATATCTATAATCTATAATATATATAAAATGCAATGTCTCTCTGTCTGTCCATTAGTGCGTTTATCACGCGAGAACCACTTAAACGATTTACGTGTCTTTTTTTAAATTCATACATATATTCTTTGGCCAGGTTATATAATAATAATCTATATCTATAATATATATAAAATGCAACGTCTCTCTGTCCGTCTGTTAGTGCGCTTATCACTGGAGAACCACTTATCCTATTTACGTGCTTTTTTTTTTAAACATGCTAAACCATTAAATATGGAACAATATCATGGAGCAAAGAATATCTATAATATATATAAAATGCAACTCTGTCTATCTGTTAGTGCGCTTATCACTGGAGAACCACTTATCCGATTTTCGTACTTTTTTTTTAAACATACATATGTTCTCTGTCCAGGTTATAGACTATATTTTATTACGTTAGGTAACATGAGGAATAAGCAGTGACGATAATAGTGAATCAAATCGAAAAAAAGTGTGCCGCTAGCGCGTTCTCTTGTAATACGCTGCCTAAACCACTAAATATGGAACAATATCATGTAGTAAAGGATATCTATAATATATATATATATATATATATATATATATATATATATATATATATATATATATATATATATATATATATATGTAAAATGCAACGTCTCTCTGTCTGTTGGTCCGTTTGTCCGTTTGTGTGCTTATCACTGGAGAACCGCTTATCCGATTTACGTGCTTTTTTTTTAAACATGCTAAACCATTAAATATGGAACAATATCATGGAGCAAAGAATATCTATAATATATATAAAATGCAACGTCTCTCTGTCTGTCTTTCCGTTAGTGCGCTTATCACTGGAGAACCACTTATCCGATTTACGTACTTTTTTTTTTGAAACATACGTATGTTCTCTGGCCAGGTTATAGGATATATTTTATTACGTTAGGTGACATAAGGAATAAGCAGTGACGATAATAGTGAATCAAGTCGGAGAAAAGTTTGCCGCTAGCGCATTCTCTTGCAATACACTGCCTAAAGCATTAAATATGGAACAATACGAGGCTGGTTTGAAAAGTCCGTGCAAAGTCCGAGAGATACCGGCGCGTATCGAGGTCATGTTTAGTAGCATCTCTTGAATGAACGCCCACCAAGTTTTAGCCATATTGGTCTATTTCTTTGTGTTTGGCATTCGTGTGAATCAAGGAAGTCGATTGATTTTCAAGAAATGGACGAAAAAGAATTTCGTGTGGTGATTAAACATTACTTTATGAAAGGCAAAACGCCTCAGGAGACTAAAGAGAAGGTTGATAAACATTATGGTGACTCTGCACCTTCGATTAGAACAGTTTATAAGTGGTTTAAAAGTTTTCGGACTGGCCATATGGGCACAAGTGACGCTGAACGTTCTGGACGGCCTGTGGAGGTTACGACTCCAGAAATCATTGATCAAATTCATGATATGGTGATGGATGACAGAAGAGTTAAGGTGCGTGAGATTGCTAGTGCTGTGGGCATCTCGACTGAACGGGTACATAATATTTTGCATAAACATTTGGATATGAGAAAGCTATCCGCAAGATGGGTGCCGCGATTGCTCACGCTTGACCAAAAACGGCATCGTGTGAAGTATTGCAAGGATGGTTTGCAGCTGTTCCAGAAGAATCCGGAGGACTTTAAGCGTCGTTTCGTCACTGTGGATGAAACATGGATACATTACTGTACTCCTGAGACCAAACAACAATCTAAACAATGGGTTACCAAGGGGGAATCTGCACCAAAAAAGGCGAAGACCGTTCCTTCGGCCGGAAAGGTTATGGCGACTGTCTTTTGGGATTCGCAAGGGATAATCCTCATCGACTATCTGGAAAAGGGTAAAACTATTACAGGTGAATATTATTCATCGTTATTGGACCGTTTGAAAACCGAGCTGCAAGAAAAACGCCCGCGATCGGCCCACAAGAAAGTCCTTTTCCATCACGACAACGCACCAGCACACACCTCAGCAGTTGTGGTCGCAAAATTAATGGAAATAGGATTCCAACTCGTTTCACATCCCCCCTATTCTCCAGACTTAGCTCCCTCGGACTACTATTTGTTCCCCAATTTGAAGAAATGGCTGGCGGGACAAAGATTTTATTCAAACGAGGAGGTGATTGCAGACACTAATGGATTTTTGCAGACTTGGACAAATCCTATTATTCGGAAGGGATCAACAAACTAGAACATCGTTGGACGAAGTGTATAAGCCTAAAAGGAGACTATGTCGAAAAATAAAAAAGGTTTACCCCAAACACATAAGTAGTTTTTATTTTTGCACGGACTTTTCAAACCAGCCTCGTATCATGTAGCAAAGAATATAATATATATAAAATACAACGTCTGTCTATCTGTCTGTCCGTTAGTGCGCTTATCACTCGAGAACCACTTATCCGATTTACGTGTTTTTATAAATTTATACATATGTTCTATATAATTCGAGATAAGCAGAGATAAGTCTAGATAATGGGAGTTATGGTGAGATAATGGGAGATAAGGAGAAATAATGGGAGATAAGGAGAAATACTGCGTAATAAGTCGAGATAAGCCTAGATAATGGGAGATAAGCAGAGATAAGTCTAGATAATGGGAGTTATGGTGAGATAATGGGAGATAAGGAGAAATAAAGGGAGATAAGGAGAAATACTGCGTAATAAGTCGAGATAAGCCTAGATAATGGGAAATAAGGCGAGAAAATGGGAGATAAGGAGATATAATGGGAGATAAGGAGAAATAATGGAAGATGAGCAGAGATAAGCCTAGATAATGGAAATTATGTAGAGATAATGGGAGATAAGGAGAAATATATATAAAATACGATTTTTAAAACGTCTAACCTCATTTTTAAACATAAATTAGACATAGATAGTTTTTTAGTTTTAGTTTAGAAATAGAGAAAAAAACTTAAAAATTTACGAGATTTGCTGAATAGAATAGCATCAGTTAAAAATATAAGACATATTTATTTTTATGTTATTCTAAAGCAGTGGTTCCCAACCTTTTTTAATCGCGACTCTTTTTAGATTTTTTAAAAATGTTCGTGATCCCCTCTTTCCCATCCGCCATATTGGCTCAATAAAAGAAAAAATAAAGGGCTTGAAAAAATATATTTTAAGACTTAACAGTATAAAGTATTAACTATTAAGTATTAATGTGATGATTGCATCTGCTTAACAAGTGTTATAATTCTTGGTTGAGTGTTTGTCAACGCCAGTCTCATGTCATCATGAACATCCAGCTTATTCCTGGCTTTTGTCTTGATCTGCAGAAGAGTTGAAAATCCACTTTCGCAAAGGAAAGTAGATGGAAATAAGGTATTGAAACTTTAGGATACGAATGGACGCATAGCACACCAAAATTAAGGTAACGATTTTTCCTGAAATAAATCACACGCTGAGGAGTCATTTTGCAGCTCTAAAAATTCATCCTGCACGTTACCGAGAATGTCGGTAATATCCAAAGATACATGAAATCGGTTTCGTACTAATGCAATTTCTTGTTTAAAGAACTCCAGGAAATAACGCTGTATTTCAGATTCAAGGACTTGAAGGTGGTTAATAATTTCTTCTCTTAGATTATCTACAATTCCCGTCTCCGATTCTTCACTCTTGGTGCAAAGGGGTTCAAACATGGTAATATTTCCAAAATTTACTTTACGGTGCCAGTTTTGCAGCTTTAATATGAACGGCTGGATATTATCTCTGTTGTATTAAAAACAAACAAACAACATCAGCTCTTTTTCAGCACCATCATGATATGGTCACAACATCAATTTTGAGGAATCTAAACAAATAGCCTCAATTTCCCATTATAAAACACGCATAGTCAGAGAAGCCTTGGAAATTAAAAAGAATGGACAACTAAATAAGTGAGATTATGCGCTCAATATCTCCACTACATGGAAGGGTCTACTAGCTAAACCAGGGAATAACCAAAACATCCAGACGGCAACAGTCAACATAGCGCCAGAATCCGTAATTACCCCCCAGCCGGCAAACACCGATGTTCGGACGAACACTTCCCCCCCCCCCCCCCCCCCCCCTACAATCTGCGTAGACGCTGACCTATAAAAGACGGCGACCGCACGTCGGTTTCTCAGTTAACTTCGAGCGGCAGCAGCAGCAGCAAGATCACAGTGTCGAGCAGCAGAAGCAGCAAGAGCACTTAAAAATACCAAATAAGATATATATATATATATATATATATATATATATATATATATATATATATATATATATGTATGTATGTGTATACAGTGGCAAACAAAAGTATGGAAACATTTAAATTCCCATCTGTAGTCTTAACATTTAAACGGTTTACAATTACAATATTTATTTATTAATCGTGTACATGCTAGCAAACATTGTGAAGACTAGAACAGTTATTGTTTATTAGAAATGTGCTTAGTTTTTAACGTAACAAAATTATGCACAAACAAAAGTATGGAAATATTTTTGTTATAAAATAAAAATTCCACTAAGACGACTCCTTATCCTTTTGCGTCAATCACTGCTTGACATCTTCTGCCCATAGAGTCAATAAGCGTAACACAAAAATCGGGTGGTATTTTTTACCCACGCAACAGCGATACTCACCACAGAAAAATGAGACAAAGCGTTTATTTTTTATTGTTTTTTGTCCGGTTAAGAGAACATTTTTTTGTGTTCGCGTCCATTCAAGAGAATATCCGTCCAAGAGGGAGTTAACACAATGCCAATTATATAAGAGTCGGTCAGGACCATGAGAAACTATCTGTTCAAGGGAGGTGTCCGTGTAAGAGGGGTGTCCGCGAAGGGGAATTTCACTGCATATGTATAAAGTTAAGTAACGAAATAAAATTATAAAATTGGTCAACTTATTTACCCAGAACACTCCTTTTAAATCTAGGTTGAAAAATAAATACGGAGTTTGATTTGATTGATTGCTCAAAGCATTATAACTGGAACTGTTAAAGAATACAATGATACCGTATGGTGATATTAATTACAAAAGTGTTGAGATAGAAAAGAAGCTTCAAATATATAAAGACTGAAAATTGTCCATTTTTATAGTAGTTTTACAGTAAAGATAATGCTAATGTTTTGGGCCGGCGACATATAATTTTGTAAATGACTTTTTTTTGCCATGTAAGAAGTTTTATAAAAATAAATATATTAATTTACCCAACTTTACATTTTATATTTATAATATTTTTAGCCCGATCAACTCAAGCTTTACTTTCTGATTATATGATTTGTACCAGTTTTTTTTCGAGAATTATGCCTTCCTATACAAGCGAAAAAATAGTTCTGATTGTCCCAGTTTAAGTAAGAAATAATAGAAACTCAACAATATTTTGAAATCCCTCGTCTTCAAGAAGACTAAAAATGACAAATAATTTGATATATTCTATGCTGTCCACCCCCTCCCGTATCATCCATATCTCATATAAGTTTGTTTAAAAATAATTACTGAAAATTATTGTTCTTCTTCTTAAACAAAATAAAATAATACCATTAAATTTGTTTGAGGGCACTTTGTTAATCACTTCCCAGTCCTTTCTGCTTCTTCTTCTTCAAGTGCCCTGTCCGGTCCCCCGAACGTTGGCGATCACCCTGGAGAGCGCGTCCCTGTTCTCTGCCATTCTAAAAAGATCACCTGCCTTCTGAATGCCGGTCCATGACCTGATGTTGTTAAGCCATGACATCTGTTTTCGGCCGACACCGCGTCTTCCTTCAATTTTGCCCTTCATGATTAACTGGAGTAAGCGATACTTGTCTCCCCGCAAGATGTGACCCAGATAAGCTATCTTGCGGCATTTTATTGTTGTAAGTGGCTCTCTTCCTGTTCTTGCACGCCTAAGAACGTCTTCGTTTGTTACCAAGTCAGTCCAAGGAATACGCAGCATTCTTCGATGAGTCCACATTTCAAAGCTCTCTAAACGATTAATCGTGCTTACTTTGAGAGTCCAGCTTTCTGCACCGTACAAAACAACCGACCAGATGTAACATTTGACCATGCGTTGACGTAGCTTGAGATTTATGTTATCATTACAAAATAGTGTTCTCATATTCAAGAAGTGATTCCTGACTGTCTCTATGCGACATTTTATCTCTATGTCGGGGTCTAATTGTTCCGTCAGGATGCTACCCAAATACCTGAACCTCTCAACCCGTTCGATCTGAGAATTGTTCAGAAACAAATGGGTGTCTCTATGTGGATCTCGGCTGAATATCATGAGTTTCGTCTTTTTTTTTTTTTTTTTTTTATGGGTCTAGCACACGTGCTACAGGGAAGTCCCTAAAGCGCTACAGGAGCGACACGTGTGCGGAGAAAGCGATTCACGTTGTTTTTGAATCGCTGTAGATTGTACTCGGTGGGAAACACAGTCCTGGGTAAATCATTCCAAAGGTATGATGTTCTCCATATAAAAGACTGCTTGAAAAGCGTTGTACGAGGAGTAACAAGCTGAACCTCATACGGATGTGAAGCATTAGCGCGACGTGTACTTCTAATATGCACCGCTCTGGGAGGAATTAGACGGGCCACATCTTTCGAACACTTTCCATGAAAGTACTTGTAGAATAGGCTCAAGTCGCCAACCGTTCTTCGATGTTCCAGCGAATCAAGGCCGTCGGTCAGTTCCGGGTGTCCAATCAGACGAACAGCTCTTCTCTGGATAGAATCCAACAAATGCAGTGTATGTTTGGGAGCGGAGCTCCAAACATGGGAGCAGTATTCCATAGTTGGTCGAATTTGCGCTTTGTAAAGAATTAACAGTTGTTGTGGAGTGTAAAGCTTTCTGGTTCGAAACAATATTCCCAACTTTTGAGAAGCTCTTCCTGCTATGCCTGCAACATGTTCATGCCAGGACATATTTGCTCCCAAATTAACGCCTAACAGATTGAGTGACGATGTTAGAGGGATGGAGTGCCCCGACATAACTATGTCGGGTTCTGCAACGTTAACTTTTTTAGAAAAAACTGCCGCCTGGGTTTTTGTAGCGTTAAATTCCACTTGGTTACTGTCACCCCAAGATAGAATTTCTTCCAGGTCTTTGTTAAGTTGAATGACTTCCTGCTGTCTGCGGATATTCGTCTGAGTAGTCGATGTCCGAGCGTTCAAAGTGAATGAAGAGATAAGTGTACTGTCATCTGCAAAGCTGTAGATTGGATTCTCGGTCTTTTCCAGCAGATCGTTAATATAAATGAGGAAGAGAGTAGGAGACAGTATGGAACCCTGGGGCACACCGGCGTTGATAGTGAAGGTGCTAGAAAGAAATCCGTCAACTGCCACTCGTAAAGAACGCTCTCTGAGGAAACATGAGAGCCACAAACAGAACTTTTCAGACATACCATAAGAACGTAGCTTAGCCAACAGCCCATCGTGCCAAACACGGTCAAATGCCTTGGATATGTCAAGAGCAACCGCTCGAGATTCTCCAAAGTGTTCAATTGCGTTGTTCCAAACATGTGTTACATAAGTCAGAAGATCTCCTTTTGATCTATTTTTACGAAAGCCATATTGCTGATCACTAATAATGTTGAATCCTTCAAGATATTTTAGAAGATGCTGATTGATAGCCTTTTCCATTACTTTCGATATTATTGAGAGTAGTGCGATTGGCCGGTAGTTATTTGGCAAGGTCTTCTTGCCTTTTTTAGGTATCGGCTGAACTGTGGCACATTTCCAGCAGGAAGGAAATATTCCCTTTCTGTAGGATAGGTTGAAAAGTCTACAGAAAACTGGTGTTAGTTCCCTCGCACAGTTCTTGAGAACTATGGCAGGTATTCCGTCAGCGCCTGAAGCCTTTTTGGTGTCTAGCTTCATCAAAATACGTTTTATGATACGCTGTCTGAAGACAATATCGGGCATCCTTGACTGCACTATGGGAATAGTAGGTGGTGTTTTTCCTTGGAAATCGACAGTAGAATGTGAAGCAAAGAGTTCAGCCAACAAGTTCGCTTTCTCAACAGGTGTCGCTGCAATAGAATCATCTGGCCGTGTGAGTGGTGGTATGGTGGATTTGGTGAAATTCTGACCAACTGCCTTAGCGACTGACCAAAAGGACCTGGAATTGCCGGGACAAGCGAGAAGTTTGTTTCTAATCCGTTGATTGTGTACCTCCTTGGTTTCGTCGATCATTTCTTTGCATCTGTTCCTGGCACGAACAAAGATGTTACGATTTATGGTGTTAGGATCTTCACGCCACTGTCGGTATGCAAGATGTTTAGAAGCAACAGCTTCTTTGCATTTTAGGTCAAACCAAGGCTTGCCGTTGGAAGGGCATTTCTTCGAAAAAGGGATGTAAGCATCCATACCGGCCAAAATAACATCGGAAACCTCCCTGGCGCAGTCAGATGGGTCGTCGAATCGAAAACAAACGTCCAACCAAGGGAAAGTTCGAAAATATTCCTTGAGATCTTCCCATTTAGCAGATTTGTAGTGCCAAATCTTGCGCGGTTTGGGCGCCTCTCTGTCACTGATTGGTAGAATACTCGATGTCGAAAGTAGTTTATGGTCGGAAGAACCTAACGGTGGATTTACGCTGACCGTGTAAATCTCCGGATTGGTGGTTAAAAACAGATCAAGAAGACTGGCGAACTCTCCGTCTCGATCAGGGATCCGTGTTGGTTCATCAATAAGCTGAGTCAAGCCACAACTGATTGAAAATGATTCGGCTTCACGACCTTGTTCGTCGGTAGTATTTGAATATTTAAGCCAGTTGATGTTATGGACATTAAAGTCGCCCAGGATGGCAATTTCGGCATTTGGATAGTTAATTTGTAAATGATCTATGGTGTCTGCAAGAGAAGCGAAAAGTGTTCTAAAGTTTGTATCACTTGGTGGTCGATAGAGGATACAGACGAACCTTGTGGTTGGTTGAGTCGTTATTTTTAACCACATAACATCAAAGTTTGGGGGCTCCAGGGCCTCTTCTCGTTGGCAAGAGAGGTCGCTTCTGACATAAAGACAGATTCCAAAGTTACGCCTAAATCGGGAATAGAAATCGTACCCAGGATAAAGATACTTTACTGTGCTGGTCGATGAACTGACCTTAGTTTCGCAGAGAGCGAGTACATGAGGTTTATTTGATTGCAGGTGTTGGTGCACTGAATTTATGTTCGAATTTAAACCTCGTATGTTGCAAAAATCCATTTTGAAATTCTGTTCTCTGCATACTGATATTAATGTTAAGGCCAAGATCTGTTCCAACTGTGCTGATTTTATTTAACAGTTCTTGAAGACCCTCTATCTTATCACATATGATGACAGTGTCGCCTGCATATCTAATTGTGTTGAGTAGTACGCCATTTACTCTAACTCCATGGTCCACATTCTCGAGGGCCTCCTTGAAAATTCGGTCCGAATAAAGGTTGAAAAGTAGAGGCGAGAGGATACAACACTGTCGGACTCCTCGCTGTATTTGGATGCTAGATGTTATCATCCCTTCTATACGTACTTCCGCTGTTTGTCCCCAGTACAGATTTTCAATTATACGTATATCTCGACTGTCCAGTTGTACTTCGCGTAACATTGATATCAATTTAGAGTGTAGCACCCTGTCGAATGCCTTTTCGTAATCTATGAAACAGGCGAATACCTCTTTACGCTGATCTCGGCACTTCTGGAGAAGGACATTAATACCAAACGAAGCCTCACGGGTTCCGAAAGCATTCCTAAAACCCATCTGAGCGTCATCAAGATCAAATTCACACTTTCTGCGAATTCTGGCATGTATGACGCGCAAGAATGTTTTTAAAAGATGACTCATCAAACTTATCAAGCCATAGTCGCTTAATTTTTTAGATCTGGGTTTTTTTGGAATAGTCACAAAGGTCGACCTGAGCCAGTCATCTGGGATCACCCCAGTGTTATATATCAAGTTAAATAATTTTGTGATTTGTGATATGTTACCCTCGCTTACAAGTTTCAATATCTCTGTCGGAATCTGATCCGGACCCGGAGACTTTCCATTGGGTGATATATGGATGGCGTGAAGCACTTCTTCGTTAAGAATTTCTGGACCTTCCTCCATATTTTTTCCATTATTCTGTAAGGGTGGTCTATCGTCATGAAATAGTTCATTTATATATTTTTCCCATGTGCCTCTAATTTCCCGTTCATCCATTATAGGCGTATTTGTTGAATCAAGCAGGGTAGCTGGTTGTGGTTTCTTGTAGATACCAGCAATCTCCTTAAGTTTCTTGTGGCTACGAAAGTTATCGTGTTTCTTTTCTAATTCTTCCATTTCCCGGCACATTTCTCTCATCCAGCCTTCCTTGGCTCTCTTGATTTCTGACTTAATGATCTTCTGTAGCCTTTTATATTCTTCCTTGTTGTTCTTGACCTGTCTTCTTCTCTCCATCAATATCAAGATATCGCCAGTCATCCACCTTTTTTTCTTGGTTTCTCCTGATGTTTGTAGGTGCCTATTACACGTCCTGTTCAGCATATTTTTCAGCTTATCCCATAGTACCCCGACTTCAGTCAAATCACTTTCATTCACTTTGCCAAGTTGATCGTTGAGTTCTCGTTGCACCATTTCTCTTACTTCTTGTTGATCTAGTTTTGCGAGGTTTAGTGATTTATATGGTCGCTTTTTGCATACCAACTTAAGCTTTAGTTTTATATCGGCAACCAAGGGTACGTGATCCGAGCCAATATCTGCTCCAGGATAGGTTGTTACACGTTTTATACTGTTCTTGAAGCGTTTGTTAACCAGAATGTAATCTATCTGGTTTCTAATGGGTTCTTGGTCGTTGACTTCAGCAGGCGATATCCATGTATAAAGACGTCTTTTGGGGAGTTTAAACCATGTGTTCGTGATAACCATGTCATTTTCCTGGCAAAATTCAAACAGTCTGTCACCTCGGTGATTGCTCGAACCCAATCCAAAGTCTCCGACCAAATCAGATCGTCGGCCTTGTCCAATCTTAGCATTATAATCCCCGAGTATAAGTGTTAGGTCGTCACTGCTGAGTTTTCCCAGGACTTTATTAAGTAGCTCGTACATGTACATGCTTACTATTTCGATTCAAGTTTGGAAATAACGAAAAAATACCATGATATAATCAGATTTGTCGACCTAAGCATTTAAAATATGGTATATTCTAAGTTATTCCTATATACGAGTAGTTGAGTAATACAGGAGTTAGAGCCTGTTGAAATTATTTACAATTTTAATTGAGATTCTACGCAACAAGTTTTTTTTCCATAAAACATTTTAAAATCACATTCTGTTTCAGAGGTAAAAGATTTTCTTTATTTATTTATTTATACTTTACAGGTAAAATTCAACGTTTATTGTTAGTGTTCCGCACGGAACACTTCAGTGTCCACTTGTCGTCACGCCCGATTTTCTCCGAGACAATTTGACATAGAAAGTTGAAATTTGGCACAAATATAGTAATTGATGGCCCAATCAGGGCGATGTAGTTTTGAAAGTTAAATTTTGACTTAAGAGGTTAGTTTTGGGGGTGAAATCAGAAGTGAAAAAAAAATGTTTTTCTAAGGTCATCGAGTGGGGTGTCAAATGAAAGCTTGTGAAAATAAGAGTTTAAAAATATATGTGATGTAATACTTGCGCATACTTTTCTTTATATTATTTATAAAAAATGGTCAAAAATCGCTGTCCTCTCCCTCCCCCTATCTCGAAAAGTACTGATCAAAAAATGTTGGAATATTCTTCATAACGCGTAGATTGAGCGAAAATTATCACGAGGACATTACGTTTGGTAATTTATCTGGTATATAAAAACACTATGTGTCCTGACAATATGATGAAGGTTTCTGTCGTTGAAAGTTATAAATTTAACCGGGACTAAGAGCTATTCGGTGCAATCATATACTTTTCAGTACATTACTGCATTTGACCAATCACAGATAAAATAAATTTCAATGATGATTGTTGACTGACGGATAGGTACCGAGACAAAATAATTTTATTTTAGTTGTTTATAATTAAATAAATATTTAAGTAGTAAATATTTGTTTTACTACTAGATTCTAAATTGAGCTAGATTTATTTAGTGGCTATTAGATAGCTAAGATGCTATCACTATTATACATTATTGACTAAGAAAAAACGTGAAAATACTTATTGGATCTTAAGATATATGTACAGTTAGTCCTGTATTCTTCTTTCTCTAAACTTTAGTTTTGCCATCAGACCCAAAAAAGTTAATTTTAGTTTCACCACTAAAGATTACGGATTCCCAAAATTCAGGAGATCTAATAACGTATTCCCTAGCAAAAGCTAACTGCGTTTTGCGATTAGCTTTCAAAATTAACAGCTTCTTCCTGGCTGCACACCCCTTATAGCCTGCCCTGTGTAAACAATTTCTCACTGTTGTGAACAAACATTTTTCGAAAATAGTTCCCGTACTTCTTCTTTTAATTTTGGTGCACTTTTCTTGTGATCTATAATTATTTGTCTAACAATACTGGCCTCTTCACGTGGAGGTAGTTTCTTGGGACGACCGGAGCGTGGTCGAATTTTATAGGAACCCCTTGATTTATACTGGTTTTTAATGTACTGAACAGTAGCATGCGAATTTTTATCAATTTTTCCTATATTTCTGTACGATTTTCCATCTTTATATAAATCAATTATGATCCTTCGAACTTGAAATGGAATTTCACAATTTTTTTCGTTCGTTTTTAATACTACTTTGAAAACTCACTACGAAATTACTAGCAACAAGTGACAGATTATAAGGTATGGCCGAAAATTATTCATTTGTTTTCAGTTTAGCGCGCAATAGATAGCTTGATAAAATGCGGCTGATTATACCGTGTTTTTTTCAGTGCAGTTCTTGAGTGTATGGAGACTTTTTTGACATTAATTTTGTTTACATTTTTATAACAATGATGTAACTTCTAAGTAAAATGTTCCGTAGTTGTTTTTAATACTATTCCTGGTTGGTTAAGTTGCAAATATTAATTTAAAGATGTTTTCACATAGTTCCAATTAATTAGTTAAACATAACAGAAAAATAGTATAGAAAGCAGGTGGTGTATGAAGACTTTTTGGACTCACTGTATGTCAGAGACTTAATTAAGGTAGCCTAGGTAAGTCCGACTTGCACTTGGCAGGTTTTTTTTTAAATGGGATGCGATATAGTAGTGTTTTTGTCGTTTACGAAGACCCCTGTTAAAACCATTTTCTTAGATATTTACCATGTTAATAGATTATGATGATTAAGGAAATATTTTTTGCGGGTAAGTTTGCTGTAAGCATTTTTTAGCAAAATTATATAAGTGGCGTTTAAGTCATTGTTTAAGATGCTTAAAGACGAAAATCTGTCAGGTATCAAATAAAAACACAGAACCGTGGCAAGTTTAAAGTCATTTCAAACAACTTTATTGTATTGCTATATCAAGAATAATACGCAAAGGGCATTTTTGAAATTCTCTACCAGGGCTTGAGGCTGGCGTCATTTCAAGAATCAGTTTTTAGATATAGCAACAATGAACAGCGATTTATTGGGATGAATCGCCGTGTTGTTTTTGGGGTTACCAATTTTGTCTGATTTTGATGTTATGGGGAACAAATCGCCCTTAGAGGAAAATAACGCTTTTTTTTATACAGTTTTGACAATAACCATAGCCAATAATGTCGTAACTAGCTGCATTTAGAAATCTTTTCAGAACTGAAATTTTTAGAGGTATTTCCAGTTTTCCGATTAATAACTTTTTATGATAAAACACAACAAAATTGGAAGCTTTATTACACCAAATCTATGATATAAGTCCGACCAATACGTTTCATTTTTGCCTCTAACTGCTTCGTTTTCATTTAAAATTAGGGTCTCTAACAATTCTATTAAATTAAGTATCCGTTCTCAAGACCCTTAACAAAAAAAATACTGTACAAAGCTGTAGACAAATATTTCTTTCTGCTTTCAATATTCTATAGAAACTATTAAAATTAGTTAGAAGTACATTTTATATTTAAAAGAAAAATTGTCACAGGGACAAAACTTTGAGAGAATTTTTAACAACTAATAAATAAATCTCTGATCAGAATAAGTTATGCCTTATGACATTATACTCTCATTATTGCACACCCAGCTTAAATGTCACCTACACACCCTACATTTATTTACGTTCTATGGTTGCTCGCCAAAACAATCAAAACCGGAACGGCCTTGTGAGTGCAACGGATCATACTGGTTTGGTTAACGAATTTTTAGTTATGGACTATTCAAAATTTCCACGGCTGATCTTTTAAAATATATATTCCAGTTATTAAAATAGGATAATTCATTGAACAATTTTTAGTGTTCCGTATGGAAACTTACAAGATCACTTCGGTGTCTGTCTGTCTGTCGGTCACACCCGATTTTCTTCGGAACTAATGAAAGCTTGTAAAAACACGAGTTCAAAAATATATATAATGTAGTTCTTGCGCACACTTTTCTTTGTATTATTTTTAAATTGCGAAAAATTATCTTATCTCGTAAAGTACTGATCAAAAATTTTGAAAAAATTCATAAGGTGTGGATTGAACGAAAATTATCACGATATTTTATCCGGTATATATAAAAAATAAAAATTTCAAGGTCATGAGTTTTCAGTAAAGATCAGAAAAAAACTTTGTTGAAAACTCATTTGGGATGTGTTTTGTGAAGTCATTGATCATTTTACCAGGTGTACAAGTATGAAATGCGGATTTTTTTCTAAAAAAACATGTTAAATTCGGAAGAATGATAGAAAGTGCTTTATTCAAAGTATGCTTCATCGCTTGGCAAGTGCGTGACCCATCGATGCAAACAAGTGGTGATCGGAAGGAGCTAAGTCTGGTCAGTAAGCCGCATGGGGTAGAACTTCCCAACTGAGTGCTTCCAACGTGTCGCGAACTGGTTTTGCCGTATGTGATGGAGCATTGTCATGAAGAAAAATGACTTTGTGTTGCCTCTTTCGGTATTCTGGACTTTTTTCAAGCAGCGAACGGTCAATTATTGTTGGTATCGTTTAGTATTAACCGTTTCCCCAGGTTTTAACAGCTCAATAGACCACGCCCCTCCGGTCCCACCAAATACAGACATCGTCTTTCTGCCCAAGCGATTCGGTCTTGCCGTCGATGTGGATGGTGCGCCTGGGTCTACCCATGATTTTTTTGCGCTTGGGATTTTCAAAATAAATCCACTTTTCATCCCCTGTAACTATACGATGCGAAAACGACTTCCTTTTGTACCGAGCGAGCAAAATGTCACACATGTTTTGGCGCTTTTCCATTTGCCTGTCGTTCAACTCTGAATCTTTCCCATCTCTCGTAGCCGATTGGAACCAGCTTGTTGACTAACGCCCCATTGCTCGGCGAGTTGTTTTTGTGTTTGCGAATCATCTTCGTCCAACAATGCTTGCAATTCCACATCTTCGTAATTTTTTGGCGGTTTTCCACGTTCCTTATCTGCAACATCGAAGTCACCACTTTTGAAACGCCGAAACCATCGTTCACACGTATCTTGCCATGGAGCATGTTCACCATAAGCTTCTCGAAGTAATCGGTATAATTCAACAGCAGTTTTCTTCAAATGAAAACAAAAAATTAATGCTGTCCGCGAATGCTCTTTGTTCGGTATAAATTTCGACATATTGAACACAACAGTATGCACACACTTTTCCGATTTATCACTCGTGCGCGTCTGACACTTGTTGATGACACAACAAAATGGCACAAAATAGCACAAACTGCATTGGTGCACCATCTGTTGTCTGAAATCCGCATTTCATACTTGTACACCTGGTATACCTCCATAACAAATTTTTTTATTTTAAAAGCAATCAATGTACGGAACACTAATTGCGCAAGTCCAACTTGCACACACACAGCACAATAGTGAGCTTATAGCTTATGTGGTATGCATTAGGGGTTAACTGTATTTACATAAATTTTACGTGTAGATAAACTATAACTTGGAAAAATGCGAATTCTGGTTTCCGTCTAATAGATATTCCTTTATTAAGTAGCGTAATTTTAGTATATAAAGATTTAGGATGATCCGATTTATTCGAGAAATATTCTATCTAATATTCATTCCAAAAAAGTGAACACAATTGTGCAATTAGGTGTGTTGTGTTTAGAATTTTTTTTTGGCTTTAAGTCGCTGCCCTTCGGGTCATAAAATAATACGTTTTTTACCTTCATGAAAAATTTTCTACAACTTCACTGCGTTTATAACTTATTTTAGATCTTAAAAATTTATTGAACTTATGGGCGAATCCAAAGAGAATACCTTGATCCCATATGGACTGTATTGATCGTCTACAAATAGCGAATTGTTTTTTGTAAAAAGTAATATGTTCACAAGAGATAAATTACCTTTATAATAATTACATATGTAAAACGTTTTAAAGTTCTTTATCAGGTGTACAAGTATGAAATGCGGATTTCAGACAACAGATGGTGCACCAATGCAGTTCGTGCTATAAAGATTTGACACTGCGCCATTCTGTTGTGTCATCAACAAGTATCAGACGCGCACGAGTGATAAATTGAAAAAGTGTGTGCATAGTGTTGGGTTGTTGTGTTCAATATGTCGAAATTTATACCGAACAAAAAGCCTTCGCGGACAGCATTAATTTTTTGTTTTCATTTGAAGAAAACTGCTGTTAAATCATACCGATTACTTCGAGAAGCTTATGGTGAACATGCTCCATCGCAAGATACGTGTGAACGATGATTTCGGCGTTTCAAAAGTGGTGACTTCGATGTTGCAGACAAGGAAGTGAAAAACCGCCAAAAAAATACGAAGATGTGGAATTGCAAGCATTGTTGGACGAAGATGATTCGCAAACACAAAAACAACTCGCCGAGCAATTGGGCGTTAGTCAACAAGCTGTTTCCAATCGGCTACGAGAGATGGGAAAGATTCAGAAGACCGGTAGATGGATACCACATGAGTTGAACGACAGGCGACACGTTGGAAGCACTCAGCTGGGAAGTTTTGCCCCATGCGGCTTACTCACCAGACTTGCCTCCTTCCGATTATCACTTGTTTGCATTTGCTGAGCAGCGCTTTGGTTCGTACGAAGATGTGAAAAAATGGCTCGATGAATGGTTCGCAGCAAAAGGGGAAGATTTTTACTGGCGTGGTATTCACAAATTGCCCGAAAGATGGGAAAAATGTATAACAAGCGATGGAGCATACTTTGAATAAAGCACTTTTTATCATTCTTCCGAATTTAACATGTTTTTTTAGAAAAAAATCCGCATTTCATACTTGTACACCTGGTATACTGTACTTTATACTTTAATTTTTTTGACTTATTTTAAGCACCCTTCAGGACTTTGTTCTATACCTGTTACTGATTTTAATGATATATATTTATTATTTTAATTAATGTCCAATTGGTATCTCAAACTCTTTGAACTTATGGTTTTGGCGTTGTTATCAGACCCGTAATGAAAATTTCAAAGTTATTTAAATGGATCTCTTCCGTTTCCGTGTCGCCATTAACTTTTTATAGATTAACTAATTTCTTTAACGTGTATTTTGATGACATTATTTAAAGAAAATTATAACCCGGAACCTGATCGACAGTCGTAAATGAGCAAATAGATCTAATTATTAAATGTTAGTCAGTTGTGATATTAGTTTATTATACGAGCTAAGTTACCTACCTAGCTATGAATGAAAACTCGCAGTACTGAAAGAAATGTTTTCCTACATAACTACAATCTACACTAATAATACGTAGGCTGAAAAGTTTTTGGTCTGACACATAGATGTCGCCCGTTTCAAAAAATTCATATGATTTTTAGGAAGTACCAACGTTCAAACGATATATGTCAAAATTTCATGACATTTTTGATGGGAAATAATACCGTTCCAGCAAAGCAATGACTTGATAAGTGTTACGGGGACTGAAATTAAACGCGATTCGTACAGACACAAATGATGCTGAACGTTCTGGACGCCCAAATGACGTAGTTACACTGGAAAATATAAAAAAATCCACAAAATTGTTTTGGATGACCGTAAAGTGAAATTGCGTAAGATAGCTGACCCCCTAAAGATATCAAAAGAACGTGTTGGTCATATTTTGCATGAACATTTGGGCATGAGAAAGCTCTGTTCGAAATGGGTACCGAGTTTGCTCATAATAATGTGTTGTTGATTCTGAGCTCTGTTTGGACATGTTTAAGTGCATTAAAAACGATTTTTTCATGCGATGTGTGGCAATGAATCCACCACTACACACCGGAATCAAATCGGCAGTCAGCTGAATGGACAGCAGCCGGTGAAAGCCCGAAGCGAAAGACACAACAGTGGACTGGGAAGGTTTTGGCCTCTGTATTTTGGGATGCGCATCAATTTTCATCGACTATGCTGAGAAGGGAACAACCATCTATAGCGAATATTATATAAAGTTACTGGTGCGTTTGAAGGCAGAAATCGCAAAGAAACGACCCCAAATGAACAAGAAAAAAGTGCTCTTTCATCAAGACAATGCACCGTGTCACAAGAATGGTTACGATGGCAAAATTGCATGAATTGAAGTTCGAATTGCTTCCTCATCCATCGTATTCTCCAGATTTGACCACCAGCGACTATTATCTATTCGCACACCTCAAAAAATGCTCGCAGGAGAGAGATTTAGCTTCAGTGAAGAAGTTATCGCCGAAACTGAGGATTATTTTGAGGGCAGAGACAAATCCTTCTACAAAAAAGGTATAGAAATGTTAGAAAAGCGTTGGGCTGATTGTATCGCTCTTGAAGGAGACTATGTTGATGAATAAAGTTGAATTTTGCAAAAGAATGTATTTTAAGTAGCCTACGTGTTACACTTAGTTCAGTGTTTTTTTTAGTTGTTTCATTTTATCCTAAAAAATCTTTTGTTTGCTCATCAAAAAAAAACACTACAGCGGCTTTAAACTTGTCATCTGAAGACACATTTCGACCCTAGAGGTCTTTCTTCTGATGTCTGAATAAAAATAAATCACATTGCGGTAAATCAGGACTATATTGCAAAACGCAATGAACTCGTAGAAAATTTCGTCAAAGTACTTAGTTCAGCGACAGTAATTTCCTACCAAACAATTTTTGTATCATGTCCTTTTCGTGGCAAGTAGATATATATATTTTTTTATGGGTCTAGCACACGTGCTGCAGGGAAGTCCCTAAAGCGCTACAGGAGCGACACGTGTGCGGAAAAAAAGCGATTCACATTATTCTTGAATCGCTGTAAATTGTACTCGGTGGGAAACATAGTCCTGGGTAAGCCATTCCAAAGGGATGATGTTCTCCATATAAAAGACTGCTTGAAAAGTGTTGTACGATGAGTAACAAGCTGAACCTCATACGGATGTGAAGTATCAGCGCGACGTGTACTTCTAACATGCACCGCTCTGGGAGAAATTAAGCGGGCTACATCCTTCGAACACTCTCCATGAAAATACTTGTAGAATAGACTCAAGTCGCTAACCGTTCTTCGATGTCCCAGCGAATCAAGGCCGCCGGTCAGTTCTGGGTCTCCAATCAGACGAACAGCCCTTCTCTGAACAGAATCCAACAAATGCAGTGTATGTTTGGGAGCAGAGCCCCAAACATGGGAGCAGTATTCCATAGTTGGTCGAATTTGAGCTTTGTAAAGAATTAACAATTGTTGTGGAGTGTAAAGGTTTCTGGTTCGAAATAATATTCCCAACTTTAGAGAAGCTCTCCTTGCTATGCCTGCAACATGTTCATGCTAGGACATATTTTCTCCCAAATTAACGCCCAACAAATCGAGTGACGATGCTAGGGGAATGGAGTGCCCCGACATAACTATGTCGGGTTCAGCAACGTTAACTTTTTTAGAAAAAACTGCCGCCTGGGTTTTTGTAGCGTAAAATTCCACTTGGTTACTGTCACCCCAAGATAGAATTTCTTCCAGGCCTTTGTTAAGTTGAATGACTTCCTGCTGTCTGCGGATATTCGCCTGAGCAGCCGATGCCCGAGCGTTCAAAGTGAATGAAGAGATAAGCGCACTGTTATCTGCAAAGCTGTAGTTTGGATTTCCGGTCTTTTCCAGCAGATCGTTAATGTAAATGAGAAAGAGAGTAGGAGATAGTATGGAGCCTTGGGGCACACCGGCGTTAACAGTAAAGGTGTTAGAAAGAAATCCGTCGACTGCGACTCGTAAAGAACGCTCTCTGAGGAAACATGAGAGCCACAAACAACTTTTCAGACATACCATAAGAGCGTAACTTAAAAACACCTTTGCATAATTTGATTACGTGACCTATCGATCCATACGTTTTCTCATGAGAGCAGAGTATACTTTTCCAAAGGTTTTTGGTGCACTCAATCCGAATCCGACCTCAGAATTGCTCCATAACATTACCTTGCGGGAAAGTTCCGCGTGCCCTTCTACGTGCACGACCTCTGCGTTCATTATCTCACGAAATAAAGAGTAAAAAGCGGCACTAAATTACGAGCTTTCTCTTCATACAGCTCATCTCTTGTTGCTGGAAAATAAAAAAAAAATCGTGTGGCGGCTCGTGGCTCTGTGGTGAAGTACCTTGCTTACGGTGCAGAAGATCGACGGTTCAATCTCGCAAGTTGGTATACTTATTTATTAAATTTTTTAAGTATATTTGGCCTGGCCACGTACATAGGTAGTAGTTGTTCGCAGCAATGCAATAACGCCCGAGGCAGTACTACCGCGTTATCTAAAAGGTGCTGTGAAATACAGAAATGTATGTTTCGGCACTTGGACAACGTTGACGGGGATTACGACATCCTCGCCGATATTCTTAGGATATGAAAAAGAGTAAAATTCCTACTCAGGCGGGGAGGTGAACGATAAAAAAAAGGTTTTCGAGATATCCTAACCTAACAATGCAAAAAACACGGTGTTTCGCTATATTCGGGATTATATAACACCGCGAATTAATTTTTCTCTACAAAACTCGTTGCGGCGTCTAAATCAAAATGCATTTTGAATTTTTCAGATATCTTATTTCTTCTCGGAGAAATCATATTTCTAGCAGCAACATTGTTTATTTGTTATCATATATAGTATCCCATTTTAGTGTACCAGGGCTTCTTAATTTTTTTAAGTCAATTTTTATTAAAAAAAGTTTCAGACAAAAGTTAAATGGTTTTGAAGGGGCAATAAAATGATGTAATGACCATGGAAGATCATTTTGAAAGTCATTTCAAGGTCAACTTTGATTTTTTAAATAGTAATCCATATTTTTTTGCGACGGCTTCATGTTTCTTTAGCAAAAAAAAACACAATTTATGTTCCAAAAATTGTTCTCGATAATACTCCGTTCTTCAATATGTCATTGATAAAAGACATTACACTCTTAATCCCCAAACAAGCATAAAGGCAAATGACCTAACAAAACCTCAGGCGTAGAGTAAAAATTGATAAAAGATATTACATTCACAGATCCTAAAAAAAAAATCAAAATTTAAAACAACAGAAAGGCAAACGTAAAAATCTCTTAACCAAACTGGTATGGTTGTAACGAAAACGCCAAACTAATTAATTTCAACGGACGATTTCTCCGAGAAGAAATAAAATATTCAAAATGCGCTTCGAAGGGGAAGACTAGTAAAGGGTGTTTTTTATAGAGGTATAGAACTTTGAAATGGAATAAAACAAAGATGAATTTTTTAAATTGACATGAAATTTACTTTATTCGAAAGATAATCTTCTGGCATTATAATTTAAATATGACTTCTGGCATATGACCGCCACGGCTGGCTCAGACGTAGTCTAATCTGGAGGTCCAATTTTCGATGACTTTTTCCAACATTTGTGGCCGTATATCGGCAATAACGCGGCGAATGTTGTCCTCCAAGTGGTCAATCGTTTCGGGCTTATCGGCGTAGACTAGCGACTTCACATATCCCCACAGAAAATAGTCTAGCGGCGTTAAATCGCACGATCTTGGAGGCCAATTCACGGGTCCGAAACGTGAAACTATGCGGTTACCAAACGTTTCCTTCAATAAATCAATTGTGGCACGAGCTGTGTGACATGTTGCGCCGTCTTGTTGAAACCACAGCTCTTGCACATCATGGTTGTTCAATTGATGAACGAAAAAGTCAGTAATCATGGCTCTATAGCAGTCACCATTGACTGTAACGTTCTGACCAGCATCGTTTTTAAAGAAGTACGGACCAATGATTCCACCAGCCCATAAAGCACACCAAACAGTCAGTTTTTCTGGATGTAACGGTGTCTCAACATACACTTGAGGATTATCATCACTCCAAATACGGCAGTTTTGTTTATTGACGTATCCATTCAAACAAAAGTGAGCTTCATCGCTAAACAAAATTCGCTTATGAAAATCGGGATTAACGGCAATCTTGTTTTGGGCCCATTCACCGAATCTACGCCTTGCTAGCTGATCATGTGGCTTCAATTGTTGCACGAGTTGGATTTTGTAAGCACGCAAACCAAGATCTTTCCGCAAAATCTTCCATAAAGTGGATGGACACATATCCAATTCCTGTGCACGATGGCGGATAGACTGGTTCGGGTCTTCCTCTACGCTACGCTCTACAGCAGCAATGACTTCTGTACGCACTGTACGACGTCTCTGTGGATGCGTATTATCATTTAGAGTAAACGTGGTGCGAAAACGTTCCATAGTTAATCGAATTAATTGCTCTGATGGACGATTATGTTGACTGTAAAATGGACGTAGTGCGCGATACGTATTTCGAACAGAACCATGATTTTCAAAATAAATTTGCACAATTTGGAAGCGTTGTTCAGGCGTCAGTCTATTCATGTTGAAATGCCAAACCAAACTAAACATAAATCACTTGACAGCTGACAAAATGGCCGCCAGTTAAAAAAGTGTTGCCAACTTAAAGTTTTATACCTCTATAAAAAAACACCCTTTACTTGCAGATGCCGCAACGAGTTTTGTAGAGAAAAATTAATTCGCGGTGTAATATAATCTCGAATATAGCGAAAAACCGTGTTTTTAGCATTTTTAGATTCGGATATCTCGAAAACCTAACGAGATGGAGCAATTCCGAGGTCGGATTTGGATTCAGCGCACCAAAAGCCTTCGAAAAAGTATAGCCTGGTCTCAGGGTTTAAAAAAAATGTTGGCCTGTGTTATTAAAAAAAATTAAAAATTATTAAAAACCAACCAATTACAGTTTGGTTGGTTACTACTAAGAACTAAAGAATCTAATAACAGTTATGAGAAAATTTCACAAAATAGTAAGAACAGTCATCCAAAGTAATCAAACCATATGCATAAGCTTGAGGGAAAATTTCTAAACCTGCGTGATTCCAACCTAGATTACAAAGAGACATCTTGTATTTTAATAATTTTTTAAACCATAAAAAGTAATATATATTACCAAATCCCTACAAAAAAAGTCGTCCATCAACCTTTTCATTAATACTATCACAGCAGTATAGATATCCAGCAAGTAAGATTGTATGTATTGCGACCGATGACGTCATAACATTATTGGCTGGGAATGGTCGACAGAGGTCAGTAAAAGACGTATTAGTTCGCCGAATTTAAATATACTGATTTTATATACTTTAAACATAACGTCACTTTTCCGTAATCGTCCTTGCTAAAATATATACACGAAACACCCCCACCTATTCATAATATTATAAAATTATTTTAATGATAGGATGATTAATATTCCATATATTACCAATTTTATTAGTAATTCCGAAAATATGTAATAGTGTTAAAACCTCTTTAGATATAAGATTGCGATGTTACAGCAGTTACAGTAAAAGGATTTTAGTTATTTTTACTTTGGTGTGCCAGTCTATTTATCCTCAGTTTTTATAAGATTCACTTTTCTTAGGCGCCTAGATATGACGTGGTTACTTTTTTTCTTATTTGCTGTACTCTTTTCCGAATAAATATTCAGTTATCTTTTTCGACTTAATCATATCAGATATTTACTGTTTATAATTAACAGTATTCCTAACCATTTTCCGCATATTTTTTGGTCGGATCATTGCTCGATGTATACGTAACGCCAATAGGTGCTTAAAAAATGTTTAACTTCACTGAGCAGCCCCAGTTTATTCTGTAATTTATTAAATAATGCCATTCTAACAAAAATATTGGAGCTATTTGATCTTTTCCGTAGCCTTTATGTCGTATTGCTTCGGTACACGACCGCATGTACACACCTTTAAACGAGTACCACCGTGGCATGGCAGCGCAGTACACAACAATGCTTTTATTTGAAAGTCGTCGAATGGTAGTCATCTACGGACCCGTGCGCTTGTTGTTTTGTTTCTGCCAGTACCTGCATAATTTCTTTCGTTTCCGGTACTGTTTTCGTCCCGGTTGTACTGGTTTCCGATCTCAGAAGTGTTTTGCCTACGTCACACGGCAACAAATACCTTTATAAATGTGAAAAACATTTAGAAAAAATTGTGACGCCGGAATTAAGTGCCATTTGTTATTATTTTCTTATTACTATAGCAGAAAGGAATTCGGTACTGTAGGAGTGTTCGTATAGCTCGTAATATTTATGTCAGCTCTAGCCCAGGCAATACAGTTTGTGACTACGAAAGAAAGTTTTAGACGTATTAAAAATTTGGAAAATACCCGTAGATTTATTTTTGGGTAAAAACTAAATACACTTAATTTTTTTTTGTACTATTTTATTAATTAACAGGAAACTTTAACCAGTGTTCAATTGGAAAAAGATCTTATAAGATATTTTAAACCAACCTTGTATTTGTTTTTCAAAATGGAAGGCACATTATATGATTAACAGATAAACTAAAAATTACTTTTTTAGACAGGTAAACTATTTGTTTAGATTTTATAACATATGTACGCCTCTTAAATGACCCACTTATGATGGACACACATCATTTGAGTTCATGCGTATTCCATAATTTTGTAACTATTTTACAGTTTTTACAATTGATAGAAATTAGCATGTTGAATTTGTTCGCATTCTATTTTTTTTTTTAATTTTACCACAAACCCTATGAGAAAATAACTGGCCAAGTGCAAGTCAGAATGGCGCTATTAGTGGTTCGTACGGTGATTGCTTTTAAAATAAAAATTTATGTTATATAGGTATAAGATGATCAGCACACCCCAAATAAGTTTTCAGCAAATCTTGTTTCCGATCTTTGTTGAAAACTGATGACCTTGAAAAATATATATATTTTTTTTATATACCAGATAAATTATCAAACGTAATGCATTCGTGATAATTTTGACTTAATCTACACTTTTTGGAGAATATTCCAGAATTTTTTCAAAATATTTTGTTTAGTACTTTTCGGGATAGGGGGGGGGGGGGTGGACATCGAATTTGGCCATTTTTTAAAAATAATACAAAGAAAAATGTGCCCAAGTATTACATCATATATATTTTTGAACACATGTTTTCACAGACTTTCGTTGGACACCCCACTCAATGACCTAGTAAATTTTTCTTTTCACTTCCGATTTTTCGCCCCAAAACTAACCCCTTAAGTCGAAATTTAACTTTCAAAACTACATGGCTCGGATTTGTTCATCAATTCATATATTTGTGCCAAATTTCAACTTTCTATGGAAAACAATTTTGGAGAAAATCGGATGTGACAGACGGACGGACAGACAGACAGCGAAGTGATCCCCCTAAGTGTTCCTTACTGAACAATAAAAATAATAAGGTGATATTGTTAGTGTTCCGTACGGAACACTTATAAGATCACTTCGGTGTTTGTCCGTCTGTCACACCCTATTTTTTCCGAAACTATTTGTCATAGAAAGTTGAAATTTGGTAATAATATAGGAATTGATGGCCTCATTAGAGCCATGTAGTTTTGAAAGTTAAATTTTGACTTAAGGGGTGAGTTTTGGGGGGGTGAAATCGGAAGTGAAAAAAATTTTTTTTTACTAGGTAATCGAGTGTGGTGTCAAATCAAAGCTTGTGAAAACACGAGTAAAATATATATATATATATATATATATATATATATATATATATATATATATATATATATATATATAATGTAATACTTGCGCGCACTTTTCTTTGTATTATTTTTAAAAAATCGCGAAAAATCGCTGTCCACCCGCCTTATCTCGAAAAGTACTGATCAAAAAATTTTGAAAAAATTCTGGAATATTCTCCAGGGGGTGTAGATTGAACGCAAATTATCACGAGTGCATTACCTTCAATAATTTATCTGGTATATAAAAAAAAAAAAACAAAAATTTCAAGGTCATCAATTTTCAGTAAAGATTGGAAACAAACTTTGTTGAAAACTCATTTGGGGTGTGTTTTGTGAAGTCACTGATCATTTTATACCACCGTAAAAACATTTTTTATTTTAAAAGCAATCAAGGTACGGAACACTAATTGTGCAAGTTCAACTTGCACTTGACCGGTTATTTTTAATTAGTATGACAAAATCATTAAAAGGGTGTAAAATTTACCTGCCTTTTTAAATCAACTTTTATACCAACAACATCGGCAATTCAACAATCAGTTTGCGGTACCATTCCATGTACATTTGTTTATTGAGCAGTTAATTGTTTTAAGTTTTAGAAGGCTTATCATATACTTTTCTCCCAAAGGGTATTCTGAGTTTTTTGGGTCGAAATGTCCTACCTTAAAAAAGATTTTTTTTATTATTTTAATTTGTTCTTTGGATAAAAAAAGAATTTTTGGCATTTTTTTAGCTCCTACTCCCCTTCCCCTTAAAACCCCCAAAAACCACATTTTTGCATTTATTTAGTTTTTTTTCCGTTTTTTTTTCTTAACAAAGCATCCCAAAAAAAAGTTGTGATGGTAGGGGAGCATCAGGGCAACAACTAAGTAACATTTTTTGTGTCAGGTGACCTCGCCAGCCTTCTAAAAAAAATAAAGAAATCGAAAATTTTAAAAATTGACGAACGGTTGATAGGTGACTAAATTTGTTTTTTTTTTAAATCACTTTTTTTTCCGATCCAACCCCCCAGAAAAAAATTCCATGCTCCATCCTTAAAAATTGAATTTTCCTGATTTTTTGCCATTTTAACATACCACTGAATACAAAAAAAATTTTTTTAGCATTAAATTCGGATTCTATCGAAAATTTTACAAAAGAAACTCATATCTGTATGCATCGTTTTTTTTTTCTAGTGAAAGGAAATTAATTCGAATTATTTTAGCACTAAATTGACTAGTTTTCCCTTTTTTGGTCATTTTAACGTACCATTGCATTCAGAAAGTACATTTAACCTCAGATTCGGATTCTACGGAAAATTTTCTGTATGTAACGGCCAAAAAACGATAAATAGTCAATTTAGAGCTAGAAATTCCCTGCAAATTGCAATTTAATTTTCCTTTAGGTCCATAAGAAAACTCCGATACATACAGAAATCAGTTTCTAGAGTAAAATTTTCCGTAGAATCCGAATCTGAGGTTAAACGTGCTCTGTGAATGCAATGGTAAAATGGCCAAAAAAAGGGAAAAATAGTCAATTTAGTGCTAAAAATATCCTTAAAAAATTCTAATTAATGTTCCTTTCACTAGAAAAAAAAAGGATATATACAGATAATTCTTTTGTAAAATTTTCGATTTCTTTATTTTTTTTAGAAGGCTGAGAGAAAGCTAAATAAATGTAAAAATGTGGTTTTAAGACGGAGGGGAGCGGGAGGGGAGGCTATAAAAATGCCAAAAAATTTTTGCCCCAAAGAACAAGTCAAAATAATAAAAAACAACTTTTTTGAAGTAGGGCATTTCGTCCCCGAAAACTCAGGATACCCTTTTATATGGGGGTTCGCCTTCTATAATTTCATTATTCCATTGAAAGTGTATAGACACCATTCCATTACTTCTTTTATTTTCGCTTTGATTGCAGTTTCAACGTTCGAGGGTAAACTTTTGTTTAATATTACGTATAGTATAAAGAATTTTTGACATTGTTCAATTGCCTTAAAATTAAGCATAGACTACACAATTTGTCATAGAATTTATCGCTTCTATTTTTTGTGTTGTGGGATACCTTAATAATAGTCAATATTCTGTATGGAACGTACTTAACAGCATGAGACTCAAAAAAAGCCCAAGTCCGTCGAGAACAATTATCAGGACCACCATTTGAGAAAAATATACCGGGTCTAGCCTGCTTAGCTTATACAGACAATCTGTGAATTTTCTACATTTTTCGGCCTCTTATTATGTTGCTCTCAGTTGGTACTTAAAATTCTTTAACATAAAGTGTTTTATCTTCTTTATTCATATGTGTGATATCCTGTTTACATGCCTAGATAAACCTGAAGGTCTGAAATACCTAATTCCAGTAAATATGACTTCTTTCATTTTCTAGTATTGCTTTAATATATATATATATATATATATATATATATATATATATATATATATATATATATATATATATATATGTATACATATGCTGTTGAAATAGTATGCTAAAAACACGTAAGCTGAAAAGTTTTGGTCTAGTTACTTAAAACACATTTTTTTTTTCTGCAAAATTCGACTTTATTCATCAATATAGTCTCCTTCAAGAGCGATACAATCAGTCCAACGCTTTTCTAACATTTCTATACCTTTCTTGTAGAAAGATTTGTCTTTGCCTTCAAAATAGGCCTCAGTTTTGGCGATAACTTCTTTATTGAAGCTAAATCTCTTTCCTGCGAGCATTTTTTTGAGGTCTGGGAATAGATAATAGTCTTGTGACATGGTGCATTGTCTTGATGAAAGAGCACTTTTTTCTTGTTCTCTTGTTTCTTTGCCATTTCTGCCTTCAAACGCACCAATAACTTTATATAATATTCGTTATTGATCGTTTTTCTCTTCTCAGCATAGTCGATGAAAATTATTCCATGCGCATCCCAAAGTACAAAGGCCAAAACCTTCCCAGTCGATTGTTGTATCTTTGGTCGCTTCGGGCGGCTTTCACCGGCTGCGGTCCACTCAGTCGATTTGATTCCGGTGTGTATTATCATATATCGCATGAAAAAATCCTTTTTATTGTGCTTAAACAGGTCCAAAAAGTGCTCAGAATCATCAACACGTTGTTGTTTTCCGTCCACTTTGAGCAAACGCGGTACCCATTTCGAACAGAGCTTTCTCATGCTCAAGTGTTCATGTAAAATATGACCAACACGTTCTTTTGATATCTTTAAGGTGTTAACTATCTCACACAATTTCACTTTGCGGTCATCCAAAACAATTTTGTGGATTTTCCGGTGTAACTACCTCATTTGGGCGCCCAGAGCGTTCAGCATCATTTGTATCTGTACGACCGCGTTTAAATTCAGCATACCAGTAAATGATGAGTGATTTTCCAGGGGCAGAGTCCCCGTAATACTTATCAAGCCATTACTTTGCTTAAACGGTATTTTCCCCATCAAAAAAAAAACAGTGTTTAATCAACACACGAAATTCTATTTTTTCCGTTGTTTTGAAAATATCAAAAGTAGCGCCATTAAAACCACTGTAACTTGTTAACTAATCGTTAAAATGTCATGAAATTTTAACTCGTATCGTTTGAAGGTTGGTACTTCCTAAAAATCATATGGATTTTTTGCAAAGAGCAACATCTATGTGTCAGACCAAAAACTTTTCAGCCTACGTTTTACTTTGTTATTATTATTATGTATATTTATGTCATATTTGTGTTGATTAAATAAACTGAATTAACATAATGAAGCAATTTTTGCATTACATTCGCTTTTAGTACATTAACATTCTTAGTAATTTGAATTTATGATTTTCCGACTTTCCTAGAAAACTGGAATATATTAATCCAAATGTAATTGTCATAACAAAAAATTTTATGCTGTACACAATGAGATAAAAAAGATTTCTGTTATAGGACTCGTGTCATAATTTCTTTCATAAATTTATAAGATGAAATTCAACAGGAGGCTGCATTTAATATTCACAAAGTAGGAGTTAAAAAGGAATAATGAAAACATTTTGTTTTTTCAGATCTTCATATAAGTAAAGTTGAAAAGAAAATCCTTACTCCCTTATCCCAATACGTTGAGAGAGTGTTTTAAAATAAAAAAAAAATACTTGACAAGGTTTTTTTCATTTGACGATACAGCGATAAGTCTGTAAAGACAGTTTTAGGGTGACTTACTCTTAGGTTTAAATTGGAATACCAATATTTTTAGATATAAAAAATAACTGGCGAAGTGCAAGTTGGACATTAGTGTTCCTTCCGTACGTTGATTGCTTTTAAAATAAAATTTTTTCTTACGGAGGTATAAAATGATCAATGACTTCACAAAACACACACCCCCAAATGAGTTTACAACAAAGTTTTTTTCCGATCTTTACTGAAAACTGATGACCTTAAAATTTGTTTTTTTTTTATATACCAGATAAATTATTAAAGAAAAAGTACTCGCGATAATTTTTGTGCAATTTACACCCTGTGGAGAATATTCCAGTATTTTTTTCAAAATTTTTTGATCAGTACTTTTCGAGATAAGGGGGGGACAGCGACTTTTCGCAATTTTTTTAAAATAATTCGATGAAAAGTGTGCACAAGTGTAACATTATATATATTTTTGAACTCGTGTTTTTACAAGCTTTCATTTGACACCCCACTAGATGACCTGGTAATTTTTTTTTTTCACTTCCGATTTCACCTCCCAAAACTAAATTTAATTTTCAAAACTACAGGGCTCTGATGAGGCCATCAATTCCTATATTAGTGCCAAATTTCAACTTTCTATGTCAAATAGTTTCGGAGAAAATCTGCTGCGACTGGACACACAGACGGTTAGACAGACACCGAAGTGATCTTATAAGTGTTCCAGACGGAACAGTAAGACATATGAAACAATTTTGCCGTAATAAATATAATCTTCTGGATTCTGGCACAGAGGACTTTTTTCCTATACGTGATTATGTAATCAATTATTTTGTATCAATCTCAACCTCAAAAAATACTTAATAAATTCAGAAAATTTTGTATAATGTCCTAATAATTTAAATTTGTTACCTTAATTTTTTTAAGTATTGTTTCAGTTTATTTCATAAATATTTATGTAACCTACATTGCCGTTGAATATTACACAGAACAATACGATATTTACATTATGCATTATGTAATTCTAAGCAGCTAAGTATTTTTTCTGAAGTCTCTTAGTGGTGATTAACCTCATCTATTGTTAATATGACTTAGGTTTAAGAGTACTCGAACATCAATTATTTATGTATGCCCCATGATTCGATCTTCAGATCATACATTACTTTTCAGTGAAGTCGTTAAAGTCATTGTTCTATTTTAATGTTCCAAAATTTTAACATATTAATTGATATGTATGTTGCTTTTAGTATTACATTAAATCTGAAAAAAAAACAAGTGAAATATAACGGAACCTTTCACCACTTTGTTCAGATGAGAATTCATTGAATTTACTTTCCGATGTTTCGCCTACGTCTTTAATCTTTAATAACTTTTTAAATCCAAAATACTTCATGAAATTCAAGTAATAGGCACATTCATCAGGATTATCACGCGGTATTTAATGTTCATACTTACGAACCTATTTACAGTTCGTTATACAAGGAGAAACAAAAATTGCGCTGAATTTGAAAACAGGTTATGTTCTAAGCTAAATTTTTTTAATACTTTATGGTACTTAACAAAATAAGTTGGTTTGCCTCCAAAAATGTACTTAGTTCCGGGGAGAGAAAATGTTTTAAAATATCTCTTATTGAATTCCATTAGCTTGTCGGCACCACTTGGCATCACTTTATGGTCTTACAGCATTATTTTGTCTTTATCTATTATTTTCGTTCTTTTATAAGTTTATGTCCACAGAAAAGCGTGATCGATCTGAATGTTAAAACTGTTAATTTCTTTTATCAAAGAAAGAAACGGAGACAAACCATAAAGATAAGCGTTCTAACGGTGGTAATTGCTGCCACTGACTTATTAAAGTGGCTTGCATACTGTCATTTTATAAACACAATTTCAAAAGCCATATCATACTTATTATTCCACTTTATATGGGCTCTAATTTCTTAAATGTATTAACTTAGAAAACGCCGCATATGTCCTTTATTACTCACTGAGATCCTCAAATAGATATGTGATCGACTACATGGATGCTTAGATAGTTTTCAGTAGCTTTATTGAAATTGTGCCAGCTAAATACGTGGAGGCGTACTAAATAGGACTCTCTGATACCAACGTTCATACCTAATAATAATTCTGAAATGGGAAATACCATAGATGTCTCTGTGGGTAGCTTAGTTTTTTTTTTTTTAAATGTCATATATAGAGCGTTAATTTGGGTTCTTAAAAGAATTATTTTTGGAAATTTATGATTTTTTTTAATCCGTAAAATGTGGTTATCCTAACGACAATATTATGTATGATGGGTGTTAATGCACACACGCATGCCAGTCGTTGTTAGAACACGACCATGTCCTCCACGCTCAAAAAAAAATACGAAAAATGGAATTACTAAGAAAACAATAAGTTGCTAGCAAGTTGAACCGTTTTTCAATTCTTCGAATTATGTCTGATTTCAGATGAATCTCATTAAAAATATGTGCTGGTTTTTCCATATATTTTAATTGAAATAGTACTACTTTTTTTGTTTATAAACATAAGTTTATAACGTTTTTTTTCTTTCTATATGGGTCCTCATAAGGAGATTTAAATGAGAATTACATGTTTTCTAGTATTTTGATGAAAATGTCTTTAGATGTAAAATAGTTAAATATTGATAGTAAAAGAATTTACCTAGAAGGCTCAATGGTTGGTCATAAGTTAGATCAGCTACAGTTAAAGTTTTTAAAATTTATATATATATATATATATATATATATATATATATATATATATATATATATATATATACATATATATATATATATATATATATATATATATATATATATATATATATATACATATATATATACATATATACATATATACAGATATACATATATATATATATATATATATATATATATATATATATATATATATACATACATATACATATATATATATATATATATATATATATATATATATATATATATATATATATATATATATATATATATATAAACTGATAAGAAAATCGTAATCTTAACAACCATAATAAGATCACACCACACACATACCAAGATACAGTTTTTGTAAATGAGTTTGAATTTACCAAAACGAAAATGTTAACGCTGTTATCTATTTAGTTGCTATATCTACATATACTAAAAATACGAGTAAAATAGCCAGTTTTTAAATGTATGGATAATTTGTTATTTCCGGTACTTCGTAATGTTTGTGGTTGTCATTCGGGATTCTAATTTGGAAGAGAAAAAATGCATTGGGCAATTGCACTCGACACATCGGGAAGTTACTCCAAATCAGCACAGTCTGATCCCAAAAACCACGATTTCTCATTCATAATGTTTACTTAATCTTTTTTTTTTTAAATTATCTTTAACAATAACTTTTTTTTTGTAGTATGGTATTTTCTAAATTAATCCGGAAAATACAGTTTTCCGCACGAATTCAATAGAATCAGCAGAGCATGAGATGTGTCCTAATATATCGTATCACATGAGCTAATTTTGACAGATAAATACCTGTTTATTTATTATTTTTTATATTATTTTACACAGACTTTTTCGCGCGTTGTATCAGGAAAGTGTTAGTGCTGTAGCAGAACTCATAGGTTTGTTTATTCATCATGTAAACTACTGTTGGTCGAACATGTCACGTAAATAAATATTTCTAGAAAGTAATGTTTTAACTATACATTTTGATTATTGTTAGTCAACTTTAGGGCTTACAGTGACAGGCTGTTACTTTTAGGCATAATTTAAACATATATTACATTTGAGGACAAAGAAAAGATTATTCTTAAATAGTAACATATGCGGGCCATTTCAAGAAAATTGGTTAGTCCAATTTTGAGAAAACTGGCGTGCAAGCTTAAAATTTGACGTTTTCAGAAAGATTCAGTTAAAGTAAAAATGATAGTACTCACCCAATCTTGAACATGCCTGGTGTATTTAATACTCCTTCCGCGGTAGTAGTTGTCCGAGGTAATGATTGATTTCTGAATGGGTCATTAAAGTTTTGACTTTCCAACTGGCTAGTAGTCTTCGGATATCTATTTCTATTTCTATGCTTGATGAAATGAACAGAAAATTTAATCGAATAAATGTGCAAAATAAAAAATAATAATGATTATGTTAGACAAACACAAGATATTTCAACTTGAACTAGCCTGAATCTCATTCCTTTGAAATGGTTTTGCCGAGAACTGTTTCCTACGAAGTAAAATTTACAGCGATTCAAGACCAACGTAAACCTTTTTCCCTCGCTCCTGTAGTGCTATAGAGATTTCCCTGCAGCACGTGTGCTATATATATATATATATATATATATATATATATATATATATATATATATATATATATATATATATATATATTATATTTCTTTATTGAGTTGAATTCAAAAGTAAGGCTACGCCTAAATGTAAGTTTATGGCAGAATTTTAACCTAAGGTGAAAGTTTGCTTATTCTAACTTAATCTAAGCTCTTAAACTCGTGGTCCTGTACTAACTTAACCTAGGAGATGGGATTTTTGTCACATGATTTTCTTAATCCTAAGACTTAAACTACCTTAGCCGAAGACTTATGTTAGCGTAACTTACGACTTAATGTTAACTTAACCTAGGACTTATTGTAACTTAATCTAGTTTGACAATCTTCTTTCACGGCGGGCGAGGAGGGTCATCGTCTTCATCCAAGAGAGGGTCTGATGGCCTCGGGAATTGGCGGCGGGCATGTGACAGGAGTCTGAAGGCGTCCTGATGCATGAGTTAGGGTGTTGGGACGCCTTCTCCATAAACTTCATTTGAGTTTTCCTCATGTGTGCCTTTATGGTAGGCACACCGGGATCTTTATGAATTTCTCTATTCCTCATGAACCATGAGGCTCCCGTGATGATCCTCAGGGCCTTGTTCTGCATTGTCTGGAGTTGGGCTCTCCTTGTCTTGGAGAGCTGACACCATGTGGGGCAGGCGCGAGGCCTGCTTTTACGATGGTATTGTAGATCCGTAGCTTGATCCTGGGTAGCAACTTACTGGAGCGACTTATGATGGGATATAATTTGCCCAGCAGTTGCTTCGCTTTCCTGGTGAAAGTGCAGACCTGGTCCTTCCAGACGAGTTGTTTGTCATACTGGATGCCCAGGTACTTGATGGAGTTTGCCCATTGGATGCGGGAGCCTTGAAGCTGGAGATATCCATAGGGGGTGCCCCTGCCCTTGGAGAAGACGATGGCTTGTGTTTTGTGGGGATTGAGCTTGATCCTCCAGCGGTCAAACCACGAGTCAAGGATGTTTAGGTGGCACTGCAGTCTGCTGGTGATAATGCGGTTGCTTCTTGATTGAGTGATTATGGCGGTGTCATGAGCATAAAAGAGGAGGTTGGTCTGATCCGATTTGGGAATATTGTCTGTGAATATGTTAAAGAGGTGAGGGGAGAGGACTGAGCCTTGTGGGACTCCGGCTCTGATGGCCTTGACGTCGGAGGTGACCGTATCGACTCTGACTTAAAAGGTTCTGTCAGAGACGAAGGACTGAAGGAGTTTGGTTATGACAAGGAGGTAACCGCGTCAAATCAGTTTCAGAATGAGGCCTTTGTGCCAGACTCGGTCGAAGGCTTTGGCTACATCGAGAAACACAGCTCCAACTTTGTGGTGTCTGTTGAAGCTATTGGAAATGGTTTGGGCGAGTTTGGTGGTGTGGTGAGTGGTGCCATGAAGAGATTGGAAACCGAATTGTTCGTCAAGCATAACACGGAGAGCCGTGGACTTTGCTGTGATGATTTTGAGGATGACTTTTTCAGCTATCTTGCCTAGTAGGCTGAGTGGGCGGTAGCTATTTGCCTCGTGGGAAGGAGAGCCTGGTTTTTTGATCATGATGA
>CM032447.1:132483029-132485529 GCA_019049505.1 Pachyrhynchus sulphureomaculatus
GACAGATATTTACACAAGGACTCGAATCATCACCCTAAACGAAAAAAAGGGACAATAAAAACTTTGATAGACCGAGCAATCGAATATGCCAACCAAAACACCTGCTAAATGAATTAGAACATCTAAAAACAGCCTTACAAAACAACGGTTACTCTCAGCAAGAAATAGAAAGAGCCACTCGTCAGAATAAAACTACAAAAACTGACAACAAAGACAAATAATCCACTGGACGCCAAAGAGTAGTCTTTCCTTTTGTGAAAAATGTAACGGACCGCATTGGAAAATTGCTACGTCGGCACGATATTAATACCATAGACAAGCCAACACGGACAATAAAACAAAGTTTAAGATGGGTCAAACACCAGAGAAATCCACTTTCCGCTGTAGGCGTATATCGAATTCCATGCCGCTGTGGTTCAGTCTATGTTGGTACAACGAAACGTAGCATTAATACACGGCTAGCTGAACATAAAAGGAGTTGCCGACTAGGACATACAGACAAATCTGCCGTAGCCGAGCGCAAGTTAACCCAGAAAGACCACAAAATTCTGTTCGACCAGACTCAAGTTCTAGCCAACGTATCGAGCTGCTACCCGAGGTTATACAGAGAGGCTATTGAAATCCACAAACACAGACGTAATTTGAATAAAAAAGACGAAGGGCTTAATCTCAGCAAAACTTGGACGCTCACATTACGACAAACAAAAACGTTAAGAAACAGGGAAATGTCGCTGGCACCTAATTGGCCTAGAGTCTAAATCGCCACGCCTACTCCGGAATACACAAAACAGACAGCGCTACGTCGTCGAACACAGTTGACAGTAAACAGTCAAGAAGAAACCTTTGACAACTACCACATCGCCTTTGAAAATGTTGACCGCAGTGTCAACGAAACGTTAAGAAGTTAATACCAGGAGAACACGGCCTCAACTCCCGAAAGAAACCCACATTAATTCAACCGGTCGTGAAAGCCTGCATTCTTCAAGTAATGCATTAAATTGAAAGAAAAATCCGAAACTCGGAATGTAAAAAGAACAATAAGTACCAGGGACGATGCAATGATGTACTCGTGTTATCGTTGACTTATTTTTAACCGTACGTGGCTCAACATTGCTCCAAGAAATAAACAGTTAGTTTTAAAATAAAAAAAATGAAAGAAAGTAGTACTCTGTAGTTTAATTATTGCCCTACAGAATTAACAAATAATACCATAAAATGGAAACGAAAGCCAGAAAGTTGGAATAGAAAAAGGAGAATAACAACCAGGGTCGATGATGTACTTAAGCCGTTCGTGTTATCCATTAAATAAGCAAAGTTTCAATTTAAAAGTAAATACCAGAACAACTCGTCGACGTCTAGGAAAAAATTAATTATTTGCAAGAAACCTAAGAAAAACATCCTTATTAAGATAATACGTCTCTCTGGTGGTTATTTTATTTAGTTCTGATACAGATTATGTGCTAAGATATACTGTAAAAATATAAAGCATGGAGGCACAAGTATTCTGATTTGGACTTGTTTTTTCTACCACAATGTAGAACCTATTTATAAAACTGATGGTATCATATATCAATCAGTTTAAACTGATGGTCTCATATATGAATCTGTTTACATTGATATCGTACAGAGTAGGTAGTGATAAAATGCCTTTAATAGGACTTTATATAAGATAAGGACCCATAACGTACTTGCTGAAAAGCCAAATAATTATTTTTGATATTATTGATATTTTGGATTGACCTGCACCACTACCAGATCAGCATGAATCGAGGTTGAAAATTAGAAGACTGATGTAAAAAAAGTAACAGTTTTTAATGCACACCCTACCAATCGTGACGAATTATAGAATATAGTTAAAGAAGTCTGGTATCATATCAGTTATGTTACTTATAAACAGAAGATATTTATAGTTTAGTGAATTCTAGATTAGAAAGAAGAGAAATCAAAAGAAAGATAGCCATGGCCAAAACTAGAATGACAAGTCTGAACAAAATATGGAAAGAGGGAAGAAACAGAATAAATCAGATTACTAAAAAGAGGCTTGTCAATTCACTAATATTCCCTATAGCTACGTACGGAACCGAAACATGGACTATTAATGCAGCATCCCCAAAAGAATAGAGGTTTTCGAAACTACATGCTATAGACGGATGCTTAGAATTACCTGGACAGCTCATAGGACCAATGCGTCTATTCTGAGCGAGCTTAATATCCAAAATAGTGACCGGCTGTTACCATCGATTCAGAGAAAAATAGCATCACCAAGGGAAAGTTGACGGCAGTAGAAAAAGAGGTAGATGACCCAATAGATACATCAAAATCCTTGTCGCAAAACATTACCACAAGAGAGCTATCGCCCAGTGCTGTAGCCTTTTATGTAGATCCTCGCCTTCAACGACCGAGTTTTTATAAAGTTCAGTACATCCAAAATATATTCTAAGACCTGTAGATTTTGACACGAAGGCTTCCCTGTGAATAACGCAATGGGTTCACAGTGTAT
>CM032447.1:132490529-132608029 GCA_019049505.1 Pachyrhynchus sulphureomaculatus
AACATAAAACATTACCGAAACAGAATTGTTCACAAAATTGTTAATGCGATTGATAACAACCTTCCAGTCCAAAAATTGATTACCCTTAAAGAGTGTATAACCGAAGTCGCTAAAGTATGGAGTGAAAATGTTTCTCAGAAAACTATCAAAAACTACTTCTAAAGCAGGTTTTACTGAAAAAATTGACGAATGGGAAGAAGACGACGAAATGGATCTCGCTAACTTAAAAAGGCAATGGGGTATTCTACAAAAAACTGCTACCGTCGACGCAGATTTTTTACTTGAAGATTTCTTAGAAATCGACAATGATGTTGGCACGACAGATCTCCCAACTGACCAAGACATAATTGACGATATAAAAAGTATAGAAGATCATGAAGAAGAAACTGAAACCGGGAATGTCCTGCTAAATTTAGTGAAAATGAAATAAGAAATGCATTTGACATTGTGCGAACTACTCTCAGGGGCTAGGAAAGTGTACCTGATCAAATCTTTATGCATTTGAATAAATGCGAGAATTTTGTTGAGCAACAATTATTTTTCAAAAGTAATGTTCAAAAGAAAATAACTGATTATTTTTCCTAGTACGTATGTACGTAGTATGTACATAGGTATTAACAGATTTTGTATTATTTTTTTTATTTCGTATGTAGTACATACATACATAAAGTCCGTACGTTATATCTTTACACGTGCGTCATAGTTTTCAGGCAATATCCCAGACGACTATTATATTTTTTGTCTCTTTTTACCAGTACCTACGATTTATTGGTGAAAAGAGACAAATAATATAATAGTCGTCTGTTATATGGCCTGAAAACTAGGACGCACGGGTAAAGATATAACGTACGGACTTTATGTATGTATTTAGCCCTGTACATGCTATGTACTATTTAAACTTTCAAATTTTTAATAAAATCTTTTCTAATAATTCAATTTTGCAATTTTTTTTTGTTGCTTGTACCTTATAAAATATAAGTAAATGATTACCAATATAAAATACATACATAGCAATATATACGGATTTTTTCTTTATATAGTGAAAAACTTTCTATAGTGAAATTTCGGTCAACATTTTGGTCTTTCACTATATAGAGTGTCGACTGTATATACTATTTTCAATGTAAAAAAAAATATTCCAGGAATGATCAAGTTTGAGTTTTACATTAAAAGCTGTTAAGATTACCTAAAAATTGTAATCTTGATATGACAATCTTCAACTTAATGGTTAAATTCCTTTTAAGTAAGGTTAATTTCACCTGTATTTATTTCTGTATATTGATATGAATGATCATAGTACTGCTTATTTACGTGCGTCACACCATTATTATACATCTTTATCAAAAGACGACACAACAGTGGAATGCACAGATAACGGACGATAAATCTATGAATTAATCATTTCATTCTGTCAGCAACACGGTTTCGAGGTGAACGTGAAAAAAGTAACAACTAGATCTAAGCGTTAAACGTGGCAGGTCGTTGAAGGTTTTTACCGTTTGTTCTTCGATCTTACGATTTTCATCTAGTATAATTTAAATATCCAATAATATGAAATTTATCTAATATCACGTATACTGGAATTATGTTTTTTTGAACAAACAGGTTTATAAACTCATCCTAGACCTACTTGTTTTAATAATTATAATCAGAATATTAATATTCAACATAAGAAATGTGTAGTTTATTTTCTCAACAATATTTTTGAAACAGTTTTTTTTAATAACCCGAAAATGTTAACTAAATTTATAAAAAATCCATGTCATTTTAACTAACAGAAGCCAAATAAAGAAGGACTGAATAGACACTTTTAAAATAATATTGTATTGTATGTACAGGTTGGTCCAAATTGGACACTTTTAAAGTTAAACCCCATTATCTAAAGGAGATAGACTAAAACTGATGTCGGTGTCTGAGGCTCAATTTTTATGATAAACTCAATGGTGAAAACCGATATCTAGTACCGTTTCAGATATACAGGGTGTTTTCCAAAAATCTGCATTTTGGAAAAATGTTTGTAATTCTCTTCCTTTTGAAAATTTTTGGTTTCTGTAAATACATTCTCAAAGCACTTTTTCACGTGGATTTCAACAGTGTAAGTTACATTTTTTTACAACTAATATTTTAATAGTTTTTTTAACGCAAAAATATATTTTTTAAATGGGATACCCTGTATATTTTTCCTTGTCCAAATAGAGCTTTAAATTACCATTCTAAAAATATCGCCCACTTTATATTTTGCTTAAATCTACTTCAAAATATAAAGGTTTTCAGTTTTTTTACGCGAGTTTTAAATGCATATTTTGTGAAGTAGACTTTGAACGGAAAGACAATATCAATTGTTTACTGATGGTAGTCAAATCATAAAAAAAATCCCAACGTAACTCTAAGAGTCATAACTTCAATAAAAGTTACTAAATGCTACAGTACTTTAAACTACGTAGAAAATAAAACAAAACAACAATAAAACAATTTATTCCGAGTAGAGCAAACTAAAACAAAACAATTTTCTATAAGAGATGTTCAAAATGTCGACTAGTTTCATTAACACATAGGCGGCACCTTTTCTGGACACTTCTTACCGAGTTGATTATTTCAAGAGGAGTGAGAGCTGCAAAATTTTGCATCACTGCGACTTCTAACTCTTGCCTGGTGTGTGTCGGCAATTTAAAAATTAGGTCTTTCAATCTTTCCCAGAGATAGACGTCAATGGGTGTTAAATCCGGTGATCTTGCCGACCAACGGTTGGCTATCCAGTTATTTTCGAAGTTAAAAAATTACTGGTAACTGCAGCGTTATGAGAGGGTGCCCTGTCGTGTTGAAAAAATATATTTCTAAGGTCCATTAACGGCAGTTCATCAACAAGAGGTTCTATTTGCTGCCTTAAAATTTCTAAATATCTCTGAGAGGTGAGTGTAAATAAATGGACCTATAACCCTGCCTCTAAAAATTCTTGCCCACACATTAAATCAAAATCTGCTTTGATTTCTTTGCTTCACAACTAAATGGGGATTTTCTTGTGTCCACGTATAAGAATCGTAACGGTTAAAAATACCTGCATTGCTTACATAAGCTTCATCTGCCCAAATGCAATTTAATGAAAAATTCGGAACATGGTTACAATTCTTTAGAAACAATTGGCAAAAATCCGTTTCTAAGTTGATGAACTTTTCTTGTCCTATATGACCTGAATTTGTGCTTCTTCAAAGTACGACTTACGTTAGTTCTTGGTACTCCATTGGTTTCTTTTAATTGTCGGGTTGAAGTGTTGGGATTATTTCCGATAGTTCCTAAAACTACTATTTCTTCTAACTCCTTATCCCTGTTTGATGCATATTTTTTGGGTCGTTTCTTTTCAAACTGGCCACTATTAACTAGGTTATGTCGCAATCGAGCGAATATATCCCTGAAGGGTTGACGCCTCTCTGGATACCGTTCGTAATACAAAATTACTTGCTGATTCCGAATATTCTCCGGTTTACATGAAACACACTATCATATCCCATTTTTCGTAATTTTCGAACTTCATTGCGATTTATTTGACAATTCAATAACTGATCCTGAAGAAAAATTTGACAACTACGAGTAAACAATTGAAATAAACCATATGGCCGCTCCGTCCAAAGCCTACTTCACAAAATGTGCATTTAAAACTCGCGTAAAAACTGAAAACCTTTATATTTTGAAGTAGATTTAAGTAAAATATAAAGTGTGCTATATTTTTCAATGGGAAAAGAATTACAAACTTTTTTCCAAAATGCAGATTTTTGAAAAACACCCTGCATATCTGAAACGGTACTAGATATCGATATGCAGTTTTCACCATTGAGTTTATCATAAAAATTGATCCTCAGACACCGACATCAGTTTTCGTCTATCTCCTTTAGATAAAGGCGTTTACCTTTAAAAGTGTCCAATTTGGACCACCCTGTACAGCTGAATTATAAAGTCCAGAATCGTTCATATTTAGAGAGATTTTGCAACGCTTATCGTTATCTCAAGCATGCGCAGTATTAACGTTAAGGAATTACACATTCACGATAATTGCAATAAAATAAACTAAAAATAAGAATGTTCTTGTGTAAGCTTAGGGGATTTTTTCATTTATTTCAAGGTTAAGCACATGTTATTAGTATTTAATGGGTCAACACAAGTTTCTAAATTGTGTCTAGCAGGCTTCTATTACGTCCTTTAATATTTCGAGGTTAATACGAATGTGGTATAATTCAAATTTCATTTGAAATTAACATTACACAACAGTTATCACCACTGCACCAAACACTTTATTTTTTCACTCGGCACGTGTTACACTAACCATGTTAGCATCATCAGGAGCGATTAGTAAGTCGACAATCAGACATCACTCGTGATGATGCTCACATGGTTCGAGAAACACATGTCAGGTGCAAAAATAAAGTGTTTGTTGTAGTGGTGATAACTATTCTGCAATGCCATTGTGCCAAAGATTGTAGAATCTCAACATAATCTGAACACTAATTAACTGTTGTCAGTGTTATTTGCAATAAAAGATTATAATTTAAATTTTACTGTATTTTTTTTAGTAGTTTGTATACCTAAGAAGGAAAAAAAACAAGCCCTATCATAATAGCGATAAGAATAACTTCAAATAACCTCTCTTATAAGTTCCTAAATAAGGGAAATCGTTATCCGTAATAAAGGTTTCTCTTATTTTGTTTCAGTACTGCGCAAGCTCTAAACGGTGGGCACATCCTTTAAATAACGATAACAGCTGAGGCCTTAAATTTAATTTCTTTCCTTTACTATTGCGCATGCTTCAAATAAAGATAAAGACAGTGGCTTGCTAAAATAAGCGTTGCAAAGTCTCTCCATCGTCATGGATAGGAAGTAATTCTGTATACAGGGTCTGCTCGGAAAGTAATGTCACTGATTTTATTGTGAAGCGACTATACGTCGCAGCGCGCTCTACCCGCCGGAGATCGGTGGTGGGGGAAGTCAGCTACCGAACGAGTGCTTGCTCAGTTGTCTCCGAGCTCTCGGGTAAGGACGGACGATTTCGTGAACTTCTTTTTCGTCTCTTATACAAGTCACGATGCATCGCTCACTGGAACAAAGATACACGATAAAGTTTTGTGTGAAACTCGACAAGTCCGCAGTAGAAACTTTTTCAGTGGTTCAGCAGGCCTTCGGGGATGAGTGTTTATTACAAAGGCAAGTCTACAGACGGCACAAGGCTTTTTAGAAGGCCGTGAAGAGGTCAACGACGAAGTCCGCCCTGGACGCCCGTTAACCTCAAACGAAGAAAAAGTGACTTGTGTGAAAGAAGTTTTGCAAACAGACCGTCGAATAAGTGTTTGTTTAGTGGCCGACGTGTTAAATATTCCAAAAGTATCTTCATCAGACATCAGTAGCGATTGGAAACTTCACCATGACAACGCGCCACTTCGCCTTCGTCGTGACCAGCTACCTGACCGTGACAACGTTGCCCCAGCCACCCTACAGTCCAGACGTGCCTCCCCCAGACTTCGTTTTGTTTTCTCGCTTGAAATCCCCCCTGAAAGTACATCATTTCAGAACAGTTGACGACGTGAAAGCAGCTTGTATAACGGCTTTAAAAGCAATTCCTGAACAAGCCTTCCAGGACACCTTCACAGCTTGAAAATTGCGCTGGCAAAAATGTATCGACGCAGGAGGAAACTATTTTGAAGAATTTTAATGTATTATACCGATCTGGTCAATAATTTTTTTTTAATCAACTTGGTGACATTACTTTCCGGACAGACCATGTATATTAGTTCTTATATATTAAAGTTAAAACTTTATTTTTCTGAAATAATAATACTAATAATGGAGTAGTAGCTAAACTTATTTTGCTATTATTGTTCGATACCTTCATATCAGTTGTTGCCAAAATAAATATTTTTGTCACATTATTGTACTCACTAGTAAAAAATAATAATAACACCGTTTCGAAAACAATCATGTAGAAAATCTTCTATGATACACGTACATAAAAATGTTATACTCGTAATACAACATCTATTAAATACTTTATGTCCTTGTTTTAAAAATAGTTTATTAGAAGGTTTTGAAATTAAATAGACATAAAAGTCCAGTAGTAATGATTATCCTATCTTCAGTTATGATCCTCTTTATTTTAAATACCGATGTGCCAAAATAAAGGGAGTAATATTAATCATCTATTAATTGCTAACTTGTTATTCGTGTAATAAAAGTTTATAAATAAGCAAAATTAGAGTAGTTGGTCACGTTTTCCCTTATAATGGGAAGATAGCCACAGTGATAAGTGACACATCCCTATTAACAATAAACTACGAATAACGATACATTTTTCTTGTTATTAAACCGACATTCTGAATTAGAATTTTTATCAAATTTTTTGGTTAATGTTAAAATTTAAAAACCACTGTCTAAATATAGTAGGTCACTTCATGAGAAGATAACTCATGACGGTATTTAATACACTGCAAGTTGAAAATATCTTCCCTCAGATGACCAATAGTAGCTAGGTTTTTAAATCTTTTTTGTGTTGTGTTGCTCCTCCTTGGCTACTGGACATGGTAGTCTTTGCTCCCTGCAGGCTCCGCGATTCTCAAGTTGGATGGTGGAAGGCTTAAAATTGGTGGCGACCTCCCCTAAAATATGATAAGAGTAAGAATGTTCGTCTCAAAAAAGCCGTCCGGATTATGATATTTTCTAAACTTATGTCACAAGAAAGACAAACACGAGGAAAAAAACGTCACCGCTAAACGCAGCGAGCTGGCTACCGCCGAATCGTTAAAACGTGCCTCGTCGAGTTTCTCAGAGATGCTGCGCAAGTAGAAGTTGTATTATACATAATAATAATAGGGACAAATACACGCGACATTTCTCCAGACACATTTTATCGATTCGGCGGTAGTCAGTTGGCTTCGTATTGCGGCGACGCACATTGAGAAAATAAGACATTTTTCGGAAAAAATCGAGACGTGGCTTATGTTTTGACCAATTTGAATAATTTTTTTTTTAAAAACTCGTGAAAACTTCTAGTTCACTCTCCAACTGCAGACTTGACTTCTGATTATATCTGATCATATATTTAAAAAATACATATTTTCTCCATATTAGGAATAGTTCAAAATTTGATTAAATTTGATATTTTGACGTATAATAAATATTAACCTTCTCAATTCTAATTCGAAGATAATTTAAAGAAAAAATGTAATATCTAACCTCAAAAAATAGCTTCCGGTTGCAAGAATTCTTAATCGTAAGAATGGAACAGTTCTTTACTGCACAAATCTATCTGAATATGATAACTTTGTGCATTTTGATCCAGCTGAAAAAGGACTGACATCAAAATTGTGCCTGTCTAATCTCAAAAGAGCTTAAAAACATCAATATTATAAGTAGGGCATTTCTTTTATATAGTTCATAAAAGTATCTATAATACAGTAGCTTTTTATATGTAGATTGACTGATAGGCGAACAAGAAAGCTACGTATGGTAAGTTTAAGTCTAACATACCCTAATAGGTCGAGTCTTGAACGAGCAGAAAGGCATATACTACCTAAAAAAACCTAACATAACCTGATGCATCAAGTCATAGGCGACCACATAGGCATATCTAACGAGATTTAAAACCTAACATAACCTAATGGTTAGAGACATAAGAGAGTAGAAAGGTATACGCCACAAGCTTCAAACCTAACATAACTTAATGGTGAGAGATATAAGAGGGCAGAAAGGTATGTACCACAAGCTTTACACGGACAATTTTGATGTCAGTCCTTTATCAGCTGGAGCAAAATTCACACAGTTATCATATTCAGATAGATTTGTGCAGTAAAAAACTGTTCCAGTCTTATGATTAAGAATGTTTGCACCTGGAAGCTATTTTTTGACGTTAGAGTTTCACATTTTTTCTTTAATTATCTTCAAATTCGAATGGAAAAAGTTAATATCTATACGTTAAAATACCAAATTTAGTCGAATATTGTACTATTCCTAATATGAGGTATTACGACATCCTCGCCCATATCCTTAGGATATGGAAAAAGGGCAAAATTCCTACTGAGGCGGGAAGGTGAGCGATAAAAAAAAATATGTATTTTTCATATAACCGATATGTAATCAGATATAATCATAAGCTAATTTATTTAAAATTCTGCAGTTGGAGAGTAAACTTGAAGTGTTCACGAGTATTTAAAAAATATATATATTCAAATTGGTCAAAACGTAAGCCACGTCTCGATTTTTGTCCAAAAAATGCCTCATTTTTCCCAGTGTGTGACGTTTCTAACTGTAGATTAGAATATACGGGAACATAAAGATAAAATTAAGAAAGGGCGTTTTAAATTTTAATTTTGTACTTTTAATGAAATACTGAGATTCACCTATATTTTATTGTGAATCAAAAGATTTTTTAAACAAAATACAGTTTATGTTTAGTAATTAAAGTTTGAATGTTAGGCATAGAGTTTTTGAGGAATATGCAAAAGCGCCAAAATTTACTGCCGGTATTTTGTTGGTCGTTCTGAAACAGAAACTTCATGAGCTTAATTAGATCATATATCAGTATTTCAACTTATGTAGGGGTTAATTTGGCCTCCTTAGGTTAGTTAGATAGTACAGTTTGTAAATAAAACACACTTTTTGATATAATTATATTTTTTATAATTGTGAAAAAATATTCGTTTTGAGCCATATTACTCATGAGAAAAGTTTTGATATATTTTATGCTATTTTACGGAACTGTTTTACTTTTTTCTTGTTGCTTATTGTCAAAATTGGCCCAAAATATATAACACGCAGACTGAAAAGATTTTGGTCTAGCTACCTAAAACACATTTTATTTTCAAAATTCGACTTTATTCATCAATATAGTCTCCTTCCAGAGCGATATAATCAGTCCAACGCTTTTCTAATATTTCTATACCTTTCTTGTAGAAGGATTTATCTTTGCCTTCAAAATAGGCCTCAGTTTCGGTGATAACTTCTTTATTGGAACCAAATCTCTTTCCGCGAGCACTTTTTTAAGGTCTGTGAATAGATAAGAGTCGCTGGGGGCCAAATCTGGAGATTTGGTGGATGGTGAAGCAGTTCGAACTTCAATTCATGTAATTTTGCCATCGTAACCACTGGCTTGTGAGACGGTGCATAGTCTTGATGAAAGAGCACTTTTTTCTTGTTCATTTAAGGACGGTTCTTTGCGATTTCTGCCTTCAAACGCACCAATAACTTTATATAATATTCGCTATTGATGGTTTTTTCCTTCTCAGCATAGTCGATGAAAATTATTCCATACGCATCCCAAAATACAGAAGCCTAAACCTTCCTAGCCGACTGTGTCTTTGGTCACTTCGGGCGGCTTTCACCGGCTGCTGTCCACTCAGCTGACTGCCCATTTGATTCCAGTGTGTAGTGGTGGATCCATGTTTCATCCATTGTCACATATCGCATGAAAAAATTCTTTTTATTCTTAAACAGGTCCAAACAGCGCTTAGAATCATCAACACGTTGTTGTTTTTGGTCCACTGTGAGCAAAACGCGGTACCCATTTCGAACAGAGCTTTCTCATGCCCAAATGTTCATGCAGAATATGACCAACACAGATATCTTTTGATATCTTTAGGGTGTCAACTATCTCACGCAATTTCACTTTACTGTCATCCAAAACAATTTTGTGGATTTTTTAAAATGTTTTCCGGTGTAACTACCTCATTTGGGCGTCCAGAGCGTTTAGCATCTTTTGTATCTGTACGACCGCGTTTAAATTCAGCACACCGGTAAATGATGAGTGATTTTCCAGGGGCCGAGTCCCCTTAACACTTATCAAACCATTGCTTTGCTTAACCGGTCTTTTCCCCCAAAAAACAGTGTTTAATCAACACACGAAATTCAATTTTTCCCATTGTTTTGAAAATACCAAAAGTAGCCTCACTAAAATCAGTGTAACTTGTAAACTAATCATCGAAATGTCATGAAATTTCTACACGTATCGTTTGAAGGTCGGTACTTCCTAAAAATCATATGGATTTTTTGAAAGGAGCGACATCTATGCGTCAGACCAAGAATGTCTCAGCCCACGTCTTATTTTATTGTAAAATTTATAATACAAAAACAAATGTGCATAAACATCACAAATATCTCAAAACCAAAACCCAACTGCCAATTTTGGGATAAATGTAAAATATTACCTTTTTAGTAGTTCAAGTTCAGTAAAGAATCGTGAAACTGTGTTTCTATACCTTATTTTTAACACAGTTGTATTTAATTTTAGAAAGTATACTTCATGCAGATCAATCACCTTCTTGCTCCTCTATCCGCACTGCAGAATACATTTTTATTACTGATATTTTTGTAGTAAATCTTTATTTTGTCTTATTCTTACGGTTGCCGGGCTCATTTCTTTAATTGGATCACTGATTGTTGTTGTCTTTATTATCGAACAAAAATAAAGCAACATATGAAACTATTGCACTATTTTTTAGCTAGTTTGGGCTATAGGCCCATGAGCTGTCGTAAAATGTTTCTATTTTTCTAATATTTCAACGACGATTTTATTTAAGAAATTTACTACCATTGATTGTTTTAACGAAAAAAAAATAGGGATTATTACAAAATCAAAATGGCAAAGACCGATCTATCAGTTGTGGATTGCGAAGACGTTTGTATAGGTCTTGCTGCCGTGGCGTGGTTAGTTCAGAAAAAGTGCAGTACCGTTCAGTGATTCACTTGTTGCTTTTGGATGGGGAAACGTGTGAGAGATAAAAGCGAAATTGGATGCTGTTTATGGGGACCCTTCGTCTTTCATGACAACAGTCGGATATTGGTTCAGCGAATTTAAACGTGGTCGAACATCCGTTTTTGATGCCCGGGACGCCCATCAGATGTGGTTACCAGAAAATCATTCAACAAGTGTACGACATAATTCTCGCTGATCGTCGAACGAAAGCACGCGAATTAGCAGAGGCCATAAGTGTGTCGACGGGAATGGTAATTAATATTGTATATGATAAGTTGGCTATGAATAAGTTGTCTGCCGAATGGGTGCCGCGGTTGCTCACCGTGGACAATAAGCGAGTGCGGCTTTCAGCTTCGAAGCAATTTAAACGAAATCCGAAGGACTTTTTGCGTCGACTTGTTACCATCGATGAGGCCCGGATTCATCATTATACACCCGAAACCAAACAACAATCAAAACATTGGGTGAATCTGCTCCAAAGAAGGCGAAGATGGTCCGATCGGCCGGAAAAGTTACAGACATGATTTTTTAACTTCTTAGAAAAAGGAAGAACGATCACTGGACTATGCTGTAGTGAGTATTGGAACGCTTCGATAAGAAATTGAAGGAAACACGGCCCATTTAGCGAAGAAGAAAGTGCTATTTCACCATGACAGTGCACCAGCACATTCATCCGGAGTTGTCACCGCCAAACTGTATGAATTGCTGCCCCCCCTCCCGTATTTGCCCGATCTGGCTCCCTGCGATTTCTTCTTGTTCCCCATGAAGAAATGATTCGCAGGAAAAAAATTCAGCTCAAATGAGGAGGTCATCGCCCAGACAGAAGTGTATTTTGGAGAGTTGAACGATTCCTATTTTTGGAGGGGTTAAAAAAATGGCAGGGACGTTGAGAAAAGTGTATATATCTAAAAGGGAACTATGTTGAAAAATAAAAAAAAGTTTTTGAAAAAAATGGCGTCTTCAGTCCTAACAAGGGTACTTATTGAACCACTCTCGTATATATTTCTCACCCTACTTCCCACTAAAGTCCGTTTGTTTGGAGTTGATAGCACACAAAATGGGTTATAAACATTAAAATATCTTAAACCATAAGCGTCCGCAATTTCTCTACGAATTATTTGCATTTTTAGTTTTAATCACCTTTATTTTCTATCTCTATACAACAGTGCGATCTTTTTCTAAAACATATTTTATTACATGCCTTCTAAACTTTACAATAAGCTATATAAATCAACGCATTTCAAAGTTTATTTTAATGAGTAAATGATGAAACTAAAAATCTTATTTGTATGATAAAGGCCTAAACGAGTACAATTAACAATTCTTAAGAACTAGAAATCTACAGGGTTATAAAGCTTAATGATAATAGGTACAATAAAATTATTTGGGATTTTAGCAGTTATTCGAATATAATTAACCAAAGTACTTATCGGTAGGTAGGTTCCTAAGTACCTAAGTACCTGTGTAAGTATAAAAAATAAAGCAAAAACCTATATTATGCTTAGTTCAAATCAGTTCTGAAGCTATGGCTTCAACTTTCAGTTTTGCCCCGGTCAAACTTCGCGGAGTCTGTAAATCTGTATTTTCCCAGCGAGAAAAAACAATAATACTTAACTTCCAGGATGCCCTAGTGCATCAACAGCCAACAAGCCAAGTCCGTGAAATTGAGGAAACCTATGCCAACATGACGGGAGTTGGATCAGCAACTATTTATAGATTTCTAAAAGAAAGAAAACACCGTCCTTGCAATGAACCTTAGAATCACAAAGAAAAGGAGCCCTTAGAAGTCAATGAAGAGTGCAATAACAAGAAAATTACACCATTTTTTTATTATGGAAAATCCTTCATAACCTGAATTTTCGTTGGGAAAAACACAATAGAAAATCGTTTCTTATCGATAAAACAGAAGTAATTTGTTGTAGAAGAGAATAGCTACGAGCAATCAAAAAATTTCGTAACGAAGAAACAAATAGTTTTTATTTAGATGAGACTTGGGTTAACGAGGGACACGCAGTGAAAAAATTCTGGATTTACAAAAACAAGCTTTTATGGAAGGTTGGTCAGGATTACAACCCCCTTCAGGAAAAGGTCGCAGGTTAACAGGTCGCAGGCACATATCGTAGTGAAAACGGATTTCTCGACTGTAGCTTGTTGGAATTCGAATCAAAGTCAACTAAAGATTACCATGAGGAGATGACGGCCGATGTTTTTGAGGAGTACTTCCAACAAATGAGTGAATCTCAAATATAAAGATGGTATGATAAAAGCAGAACTTCTCAAAATTGCGAAACAAAATAAGGCACAGTTCAAGAAATACTCAGTCGATGAGATGGCAGAGGAACGAAATATCACAGTGCTTAGATTACCTCCTTATCATTGCGAATTGAATCTTATAGAGCTAATTTGGGCACGAATGAAAGATTTCGTTGCAAGGGAAAACACCACGTTCAAACTTCAAGATGTACGGCAGTTATTACTCGCCGGAATAGAGAGGATCAAAGAAGATAATTGGAAAAATGCCATTCGACATGTTATAGAAGAGGAAAATAAAATGTGGAAACTTGACGAATACTTCGAAGAAACTGTGGAAATAGAACCCTTAATTGTCAATTTAATAGAGGTCGAGTCTTCAGATTTTGAAGATGATGATTGTTTTTGATTGTTATTAAAGTACTTATATATCGTGAATTTGTATGTATACATATATAGATCTATAGATAAAAAAATTTTTGGTAATAAATCTTATATTTCTATAACTTTATTTTTAAGATAATTTTCTTTATTAAACACTAAAAGCAGATTACGCTCGGACGCTACCGATGAACCCTCATTTACATTTTGTGACCCTATTGTATAGCAGAGGTTTTCTGCCTAAAATAGGGTGAACCCTTAAAAATAATTCAAAATAGGTAGCAAAATCCAGTAAAATGCATAAGAAATCTGTTTTTTTGGGCAACATATATTTGCATCTACAATGAGAGAATTCTGCTATCAACTCCAAAAAAATACACTTTAGAAGTAAAAATTTCTTTGCTCTTTTAGATAAGTTTTTAAGCTTGAAATTTTTTATTGGCTATTCTATGTAAAAGAAATTGGTAAATTGATATTTTGGTATTGGTTGTTGATATGCTATAAAATTTCAAGCACATATCTTCTTCATATAACCTGGAACATTCAATTGTAAAAAAAAGAAAACAGTTTGCGGGGAATTACTTGAAGTTACGTTTTGAAAACTTTTAATTTTCCACGTATTGAGAGATTTGTGACTCACATTATGTGCTTCTGAAAATAAAAAAACTCCCCTCTCATAATCGACGTCATTTTTATATACTTTTTAATCTTGTTATCTATGCACGATTAGCTTTGTACACATAAACTTAATTAGTTACTAAAATAACTATGATCCATATCGATTTATGTAGAACACACTTTCTATTAAATTTATGTAAGACAGTTATTGTTTCCTTGTTCAGATTTGAAACTATTAAAGTATTGCTTAAAAAATCGGGACATTTTTTTTAGAAATAACTAATTCTCTCGTATTTTACTTTTTATTTAAATAAAATAAAGTTTTACAAATTTGCCGACGATGATAACTGACCAGTGCAGCCTTCTGAAACTCATCGTTTACTACAGTCGTTATTACGGTTATTGTAATATATACCAATAAATTTTTATATTATACTCGAAGACTTGCTGTCTAAATAGTGTCTAGTAGTACGCGTTTAGGCAAACAATTCGACTCAAAAGTCATCAAATCAATATTCATAACAAATTACCACCGATTTGTATACGTTGGTATAGGACCCTCAACATGCGAGTCCATCTTCTTATGTTTTTTACCTAAACCTAACAATACTCTCCTTGTTAATAGCTAATTTGTTTACAATAGGAACTAAATTTAAAACAATAATTACTCATGATAAAAATGTTTAGAGTGTAATATAAATGATACGAGCTTACGAATATACAGGTAGGGGCCCAGTAAATATAAAACGTTATCAAAGTAGGGGAACAGATATACTACCTCACAGTTTGTTTTTGATAAGACCTAAATTAAATCGCCTTTATTATCTAGCTTAACTGTGCTACGAACATTAATAATTTATATAGAAAAGGAACATTCTAGTTTGGAACTTTGAACAACTTTATTGTGCGCCTTAGTGTGAAACGTTGTAAATTACTTAGTGCGGTTAATAAACTATTTTTATCATTTTTTAATAAAACACATTGGTCCTGGTGCTAGTTTTGTAACTTGTTCGTTCCGATAACATTACATGCAGTATTACAACAGCAAAAGAACGACAAAAACTAAAAGTGAAAGTACCATGAAGCTCTGTTCTGATTGTCAGTGGCGTACTTATTTGTGATTTACTTTAATTTTTAATAATGTGGAGCTCCAACCAGCAATTGAAAGAAGCTGCCGTTACCAGACATCCATCGACGCTAGAACACCACCACAGGGGCGGGGGATTTGTGGGCGGAAACAAAAAATGGAATAACAGGCCAGCATCTTGGGCGGCGCCACCTAATGTTAACCTTTTTCCTCCTGAGATAAATGCACATTTGCCTTCTATAAATGGAGGTGTTAGCAGAGGATTTGCTTCAGTAAGTTCAGTATAGATTGTATATTGGTATAATTTTTATGTATTTCAGTATGATCTTAATTATTATTTTCAACAGGAACCATGTGTACAAGTACACATAATACACACTATTAACTCATAAGTTAAAGGTCTTCTTTGTAGAGTTACCTAAACTTTTAATATATATTCTAGTATAAATTATGCATTCTGGTTATCTGACGTTTCTTTGAGTGTGCATTTTGGAATTTGCGACGCAAAATTTTATGTCACTTGTTTCGTTTTTCTTGTTCGTTCGCCTAGAAAATTATTATTACTTTCTAATCATTTTTTGATTCAAAAAGATTCTAAAGCACTAGGGCGGAAATGAATTTTTCCGAACAATACCATGTCGACGAATGCTTTTGCCAATATTTCGTATTTGCTATACCACTTTTGACAAATAAATAATTATTTACACTGTTTTTATATTAATTTATACGAAAGCATCAAAAATTGTGTACACATACTGAGCAGAAGCTTGTTTATTCGTAGTGCAAAGTGTCACATTCTACTTTTAACATAACTATTATTCGATATTTCGTTTTTTTAATAAAGTACAATTACTTTCCACAAGATGTCATTTTGTTCATGTTTGAAATAATATAGTGATTTATAGACAACTATATACCAAACAAAAAAATTTTTCTTATCGAGATAAATCCTTATTTTCATCGTAGAGTGATGCACAAACGAGCATACTCAACATGCTGACTAGTGAGTAGATGCTTGTTGAGAAGTTCAAGGTAAACTGTATTGACGAATAATGATCTATTTTAAACATACGAGTATATATAGAATGTGTCACAACGAGCTTGCATTAAAAGTTTATGGGAAAGGACAAATTCTGTATGTATCCTCCACATATACTACTGTGATAACAAAATAGTAAGAGTTTTAAATTTAAATCGCCTGGGCATTTCCAAATCGGATTAATTTTTTTTCGTTAGGTTGGTAGGACCTTAACTGCCATCTGTGTCAAATTTTAAGACCATAGCGTCAATAGTTAATAAGATTTGCTTGCCTTCGTTTAACAATAAAAGTGCGTTTTTCGATTTTTAACATGAGTGAAAAAATTCAGCAAAGAATTTGCATTAAATTTTGTTTTAAAAATGGTTTTTCGACGTCCCAAACGTTCGAATTTGTCTCAAGAGTCCGGAATTATTGGCCGATAACTCTTGGTTTTTTCATCACAATAATGCGCCTTCTCACACAGCATTGGTTCTTCGCGACTTTTTCATCAAAAATTCAACTCATATCATTTCACAATCGCCATATTCGCCTAATTTAGCTTCGTCGGACTTCTGGCTATTCCCTAAACTCAAAAAACCGCTTCGGGGACATCGTTTTGAGTCGATTGAGGACATTAAAACCAAATTGAAAAAGGCTTTAAAGGCCATTCCAGAAATCGAATTCAACAACTATTTCGAAGACTGGAAAAAACGTTGGCATAAGTACGAAATAAATTTGGAAAAATAAATAACCCGTTTGCGTTTTATTTCAAAAGTCTTACTATTTTTTGAACACAGTAGTATGTTTATTTAGATGTTAATTTAAAATAAAATATAAAAATCGATTTACCTGATCTGGGTTAATATGACAATCGACACCTAATAAATTATTTTAAATATAACTATAGCTTTATAGATATTTGAATTTCTGTTAAAAACTAAGTTTTTTTTAATGTAGTATTTGTTATACTTCATGGACTTCGAACATTAATGCAACTGGATGCAATTAATCTCATGCCTAACTTTCTTGGTTCTTACTTACTTTTTTTATGAGTATAGCACACGTGCTGCAGAGAAATCCCTAAAATGCTACATGCTACAGGAACAACGCGTGTGCGGAAAAAGCGATTCACATTGACCTTGAATCGCTGTAAATTGTGCTCGGTGGGAAACACAAGTCTGAGCAAATCATTTCAAAGGGATAAGGTTCTTCAAAAAGACTGCCTGAAATGGGTTGTACAAGGAGTGGCAAGCTGAACTTCATACTGATGTGAAGTATTAGCGCGACTTGTATTCCTAGCATGCACCGCTTTGAGAAGAATTAAGCGAGCTACATCCATCGAACACTTTCCATAAAAATCGTTGTAGCATAGACTCAAGTCGCCAATTGTTCTTCAGTGTTCCAAGAAATCAAGGTTGCTGGTTAGTTCTGGGTCTCCAATGAGCACCAAACCTGGGTGAGGTATTCCATCGCTCCTCGAATTGAAACTTTCTACAAAATTAACATTGTTGTGATGTATAAAGCTTTCTAGTTCGGAATACTATCCCCAGCTGTTGAGGCACTCTCTTTGCTATGCCTGCAACGTGTTCATGTCCAGACATATTTGCTCCCAAATTGACGCCTAGTAAATTGAGTGACGATGCTAGAGGAATGGAGTGCTCCGACATAACTTTGGGGAGTTCAGCCATCTTAAATTTTTTAGAACTGCCGCCTTAGTTTTTATAGAGCTAAATTCTACTTGGTTACTGTTATGCCAAGATAGAATTTCTTCCAGGTCTTTGTTAAGTTAAATGACTTTCTTCTTCAAGAAATTTTAAGGATGCTGATTGATAGCCTTTTCCATAATTTTCGATATTATTGAAAGCAGTGCGACTGGCCGGTAGTTGTTTGGCAAAGTCTTCTTGCCTTTTTTGGGTATCGGCTGAATTGTTGCGCATTTCCAGCAGGAAGGAAATATTCTCTTCCTGCAGGATGGGTTGAAAAGTCTCCAGAAAACTGATGTTAGTTCTCTCGCGCATTTTTTGAGCACTATAGCAGGTATTCCGTCAGCACCAGAAACTTTCCACTACACAAAATTCCGAAAAATAATTATGTTGCTATAATAAAAGCAAACGTATAATTATTACAAACTAGCTAAACTTTCAGTTGCATTATTGGCTTGTATAGGACACGTTAAAAGTTAAGTACAGATATTTTTAGCAAAGAATTGCAATTAAAACATTGGACACTTGTGTATATATATATATATATATATATATATATATATATATATATATATATATATATATATATATATACTGTAACTTTTTATATTTATAAAGTAAATCTGTCGTATTTTATTATTTTTTTCAGGTAGGATTACTTTGACATCTTTCAATTTTACCTAAAATTTAAGGGCAAGCTTATGTAGAATATCCTATATTAAAAAGTAATATATTTTAAATACTTCTTGATGATTATTTTCATTATAGCTCTCGCTAATACTTACTTTAAGGGTGCGGCAATACATTTAGGCAGGTGAAAATAAGTAATTTTTTATGTGAACATTAATGGAATTTTAAATATGATTTGTTATTACTTAAAACTAAAATTAACACATAATTTTTAAAAAAATATTGAAAAATGACATAGTTAAGCCACTGTTTTTCGACAAGGTTGTGCGGTGTGGAGTGGTAGAAAGACGTAACCTCGAGCTTCGGTTGTATTGCTCTGAAACAAATGAGTTATTTTTTAAATTTATTAGTAATATCTAAACGGTGTGCGTGAACCTCAAAAAATATGAAAAATTGAAAAATGTGAGATGACATGCCTTTAAATAAAAAATTTGAATGATTCATAAAATTTTTGAAGTATTTTGCAATAAAAAGATGATTTTTAAAATTGTTTAGGTTCAAGTACAACGTAATATTGTTATTTAGATCCCTACAAAATTTCAACGAAATCGATCAAATATTTTTTGAGTTATTGATTACACCAATTTCGAAAATACAGTTTTGAGAAAAATGCGTTTTAAGTTTGACGAATATTTGATCGATTTTATTGAAATTTTGCCCATATCTAAATAACAATTACGTTGTACTTGAACTTAAATATTTATAGAAATTATTAAAAGAAAGTATTTTTTGTGGCAAAATAACACGTAGGTTGAAAAGTTTTTGGTCTAGCTACTTAAATATTTTTAAAAATTATTACAAGAAAGTGTTTTTTATGGCAAAATAACACGTAGGCTGAAAAGTTTTTGGTCTAGCTACTTAAAAGATTTTTTTTTTTGCAAAATTCGACTTTATTCATCAAGATAGTCTCCTTCAAGAGCGATACAATCAGTCCAACGCTTTTCTAACATTTCTATACCTTTTTTGACGAAGGATTTGTCTAACATTTCTATGGCGATAACTCCTTCACTGAAGCCTCTCTTTCCAGCGAGCATTTTTTTGAGGTCCACGAATAGATAATAGTTGCTGGGGTCAAATCTGGACAAATACGGTGAATGAAGAAACAATTCTAACTTCAATTCGTGCAATTTTTCCATCGTAACCATTCACTTGTGACACGGTGCATTGTCTTGATGAAAGAGCACTTTTTTTTGTTCATTCGGGGCCGTTTCTTTACGATTTCTGCCTTCAAAAGCACCAATAACTTTATATAATATTCGCTATTGATGTTTTTTCCCTTCTTAGCATAGTCGATGAAAATTATTCCATGCGTATCCCAAAATACAGAGGCCAAAACCTTTCCAGCCGACTGTTGTCTTTAGTCGCTTCGGGCGGCTTTCACCGGCTGCTGTCCACTCAGCTGACTGCCGATTTGATTCCGGTGTGTAGTGGTAGATCCATGTTTCATCTATAGTCACATATGGCAGGAAAGATCCTTTTTATTGCGCTTAAATAGGTCCAAACAACGCTCAAAATCATCAACACGTTGTTTTAGGTCCACTGTTAGCAAACAAACAGAGCTTTCTCATGCCCAAATGTTTATGCAAAATATGACCAACACGTTCTTTTGATATCTTTAGGGTATCAGCTATCTCACGCAATTTCACTTTACGGTCATTCAAAATAATTTTGTGTATTTTTTAATGTTTTCCGGTGTAACCACCTCATTTGGGCGTCCAGAGCGTTCAGCACCATTTGTGTCTGTACGACCACGTTTAAATTGAGCATATCAGTAAATGATGAGTGATTTTTTTAATCAATACACAAAATTCGATTCGATTTTGTCCGTTGTTTTGAAAATATCAAAAGTAGCATCATTAAAACCACTGTAACTTGTAAACTAATCGTCGAAATGTCATGAAAATTTGACATGTATCGTTTGAGGGTGGTATTTCCTAAAAATCATGTGGTTTTTTTTTTGAAAAGGACGACATCTATGTGTCAGACCAAAAATTTTTCAGCCTACGTCCAAAGTCCAAAATTTTAGGAAAAATTCAAACTTCCTTAAAAAAACAATTTTATTTTTTTTAAGATTCATTCACACCGTATAAATGTTAGTCATAATTTTTTAAAAAATCCTTTGTTTCCGATCAATACAGCAGAGGTTACGCCATTTTACCTCTCACCGTACAACCTTGCTACCAGCCAGACAGTGGCTTAACTCTGCCATTTTTCAATATTTACAAAAAAATTTCTTATTTTTAGTCTTAAGTAACCATAAATCATATCTAAAATTCTGGTTATGTTATATAAAATGTACACATAAAAAATATTGTTAAAATTGGTCTTTTTTGATTGGTAATGTTAATCCCGCTGAATTTTAGTTGCAATAAACATTTTTCCTGCGCTCTTTTGTTTACAATGCTGTAAAATACTATTTTTAGTGTTCCGTACGGAACACTTATAAGATCACTTCGGTATCCGTTCGTCCGTCCGTCACACCCGATTCTCCCTGAAACTATATGATATAGAAAGTTAAAATTTGGTACTAATACAGGTATTGATCGCCTCATCAGAGCCGTGTAATTTTGAAAGTTAAATTTTGTCTTAAGGGGTTAGTTTTGGGGGGTGAAATCAAAAGGGAAAAAAAAAATTTTACCAGGGCATCGAGTGGGATGTCAAATGAAAGCTTATAAAAACACGAGTTCAAAAATATATATAATATGATACTTATGCACACTTTTCTTTGTATTATAAAAAATCGTGAAAAATCGCTGTCCCCCTCCCCTATCTCGAAAAGTACTGATCAAAAAATTTTGAAAAAATTCTGGAATGTTCTCCACAGGATCTAGTTGAACGAAAATTATCACGAGTGCATTTATCTGGTATATAAAAAAAACAAAAATTTCAAGGTCATAAGTTTTCAGTAAATATCCGAAAAAACTTTGTCGAAAACTCATTTGGTGTGTTTTGTGAGATCACTGATCATTTTATACCTACGTAACAAAATTTTTTATTTTAAAAGCAATCAACGTAGGGAACACTAATTGCGCAAGTTCAACTTGCACTTGGCCGGTTATTCTTAATTATAAATGCCCATACGGTTGTCCCGGACTATCTTAATGAGAACGGTAATAGCATGATGAAGTTCTTGATTTTCATGTGGAAATGGAGATTGGAAGAAGTCGTCATGTGGAAATCGCATTTTCAAATTATACCTTTGTAGCCTAAAAAGTTTACACTCGAATATTAATACAGTACATCGTCACTTGCAATTAAACTTACATAATTACTCTTTCTGAGACTAGTGTAGTTTTATATCCTGGGAATTACTTTTAGTTCGGCTTTAGAAGTAACCTTGAAATATGCCTTTTTAACAGAAATGATCTCTCATTCTAACGAGAGGAGGATCAAACTATAAGATTCGCCTGCAGTGTTTGCCGACCACTAGATGACATAAACTGTAGAATACTTTTCGCTCTAGCAAATGCTACCGACGAACAAGGTCGTGAAGCTAAATCTTTTGCAATTAGTTGTAGCCTTACTGAATTTAATAATGAAGTACCTCTTTGATCATGGAGGAAAATTATATAATATTCGCTATTGATGGTTTTTCCCTTCTCAGCATAGTCGATGAAAGTTAAACCAGCCTTCCCAGCCGACTGTTGTGTCTTTGGTCCCTTCGGGCGGCTTGCACCGGCTGCTGTCCACTCAGCTGACTGCCGATTTGACTCCGGTGTGTAGTGGTGCATCCATGTTTCATCCATTGTCACATATGGCATGAAAAAATCCTTTTTATTGTGCTTAAATAGCTCCAAACAACGCACAAAATCATCAACACGTTGTTGTTTTTGGTTCACTGTGAGCAAACGCCGTACCCATTTCGAACAGAGCTTTCTCATGCCCAAATGTTCATGCAAAATATGACCAACACGTTCTTTTGATATCCTTAGGGTGTCAGCTATCTAACGCAAATTCGTTAGTCCACTTGATATTTTTTTGGATGCTAAGCGTTTGTGTTAGTTCTGGACTGGGATTTTGTAATAGACTAACGGAATTCCTAATGAATATCAAATTGTTCATTGTGTAAGAAAATTCCATTACCATCGGCTTAATCGAACGACTTTCGAATCTACAAGTCAAATAGGAATGTTACTTTGCAATTTATCTTTGTTCTTCATATCTAGCATTTACTTTTCCTATTAAGAACATAATCACATTTTGTGGTGTATTGTGATCCGGTCGGTTTATTTATTTTATTTTCGTGAATTTTTATATTATTAAATAACATGAAATATTTCTAATAAACATAATGCTGTGAAAAGGAATGACTAATGGAATACTAAATTTCAAAGAGATAAGAAACTGTTCTCTTTCCCTTTCCTTATTTTAGTTACAGAATCTCAGCCCTGGTGATCCATCTGATTTTGCTAAAAAGGTTTTGCTTAATATGGAAACTGAAATCCCTTTTTCGAACACTTGCCTTTGTAACGGCACACCTTGGCTCCATCACAGATAAAGTGAAGCGGTTACTTCCAAACATCTAATCTATCCAAACGTCATAAACTATATCTTTTTAGTGCTCGAAACAGACCCAAACCAACACTTAGGCCATAATAATGCTAACCAGGTTAGCAAAACCCACGTCGCGTCGATTTCAAAAATAAAATGCTGATAACAGTAGTGTCATTGTGCCAAAATTTCCAAAATCCCAACGTAACAATACCAAGGAAGTATATGATTAGGGAATTAAAAGCAATCTTCTCACCTATCTTAATAGTTCAAAATATTTTTGGTTGGTTGCTTAGAAAGTTACTCAGCATTTAATTAAATCAACTCACACGATCAGACAACATCTGTTGAAAAGGCCCACTCATTAGGTGAACTTTTTGCTTCACACTCGACTGTTAATTTTTGGGAACACCACTCTATTCGCAAGGTGCTGTCATAAAACACATCCTAATAAAAAAAACCTAAAAAGCCTTTGGCCCTAATATAACTTTTTTGTAAGCTTTCAAATATATCATACAGAAAATCCCGCTGGAAATTGACTAGCGACCAGTCGTATTGCTTAACGTGGTATCCAAAAATATGGCAAAAGCTATTATTCGACAATTTTTAAAGTATCTGGCTATGTCATATATCTTTGAAACAACGCAATTATACATTATGAAATTTTTAGAGCTGTTGCTGGGAAAGATAGATGGTGGCTAAGCTGCCTTCTTGTGGTATCTCTGATCAGTTTTGTTTATGGCTCTCGAGATTCCTTAGAAAGCGATTTCTGTAAGTGATATTTGATGGATTTTTTTTATATCTTTATTATCGGCAGTATACTTCAAGGCTCCATACTGTCTTGTATTCTCTTTCCAATCTAAATTAGGTGATGGCAGCAAGAATATGCAGACAGCAAGTGATTTTACGACTTAAAAATACCCAGAAGAAACTCTGTATCAGTAGCCAAGTAAAAACCGCTAAAAAATATTATGCTGCAGGACCCAAGATAGTATATTTATGCCTCTAGCAACGTCACTCAACTTACTTGGCGATAACTTTGGTGTAAATGTGTTTTAGCTCCACAACAGTAATGTTATATGCTATCCAAAACTCAAATTCTATTCAAGAAAGAGCTATTGACCTGATTGGTGACCCAGAGAACTCACCAGAAGGGTTTCTTTTTTATTAGAGTATCGAATAAAGTTTGACGAATTAGGCTGTTTCTGCAAATGCGAAATGTCGAGGGGTGCATGCTGGGTGTACATACCGTAATATCGTTATTTGGTTGTTATAATCAGTCTGAATACTTATTGTTTTTTGTATTATTATTTTACTATATTTTAAAAAATATTTTATAGACTTTATTTATCACTGCGTCAGTACTAATTTTAAATATTATTTATGATTTCTTTGTAGCCCGGATAAAGGAACATAATGTGCAGAAACGGAAATATTTAAGTTAAATAATAAAAATTCTTCAAAAGGCCGAATATTGTTTCATTGACTCGACAGTTGTGCTACCGTAGTGATCTTTCATCTTTTTCTTCCTACCTGTAAATAAAATTTAGTAAAGTTATTTATCCAGCACTTCCCTTGTAAAAACAAGTTGGATTTATCAGTTCACTATTCAGAATTTTAAATAAAGATTAATACCTTGTACTAAGATTTATGTTAAATCACAAATGTTGGAAACTATCTCTTTTCAACATCCTCAAAATCTTTATACTCGCTACATGTACGTTTAAAGATAATTTTTTTTTACATATTGCTACAATCTGGTCAGCGACCAATAAGTAACTTTTTTCTAATCCTATCATACTAACTATTTAAAATCTAAGAGTCACCCTTTGATGATGTTATTTTTTTTATCACTAGGGCACTTTTCTGTTTGTGCAATAATTAAACAATGCTCTGCTTTTACACTTTGTCACACACTACACCAACTCGTGAGGTTTGGTCCTCTTCAGTCTTCTCTTCTGATTTGAGTTATCGAGGAGCTGAATAGCCTCGATGTTCTCATGAAGGAGTCTTTTTTTCATGACTTTTTGCAAATTTTTGTATTTGTTTGTCGCCGAACTCCATTCGTAGATCCTTATGGAGGTCTTCGTTACGGATATACCAGGATGCGTTAACTATGCCCCTTAATACTTTGTTTTGAAATATTTGTATTATTTTGGTATTGGTCTTTTTGGTACACCCCCATAGTTGTACTCCGTACATCCATACTGGTTTTATAATTTGCTTATAAATGAGAAGTTTGTTATGCGTTGACAACCCCGAGTATCTTCCTAGGAGCCAATACATTTTTTATACTTAATAGTTAGTTCTTTTTTTTTTTTCACGTGGGCTTTCCAGCGAAGCTTTGTATCTAATGTTAAGCCAAGGTATTTGGTTGTGTTGGCATATGGGATATATTGTCCGTTAATTTTTATTGGTACGTGTTGTATTTTTTTTTAGCGAAGTCAATATGTACTGATTTACCCTCATTCAGTTTAATCTTCCATTTCCCAGTCCATTTTTGGAATTTATTCATGGCATTTTGTAGTCTATCTGCTGTTTGTACATTATCTTTGCCCACTGCCAGTATGGCAGTATCGTCGGAAAAAGTAGCTATAGAGTAATTATCTAGTTCTGGTAGATCACATGTATAGAGAAGGTATAGGACCGGACCCAGAATACTACCCTGTGGGACACCAGCTTTTATCTCTAAGGTTGGAATAGACATCATCCTGTTTGACCGTAAAATACCTGTCAGTTAAGTACGATTTAATAATGTCTGTATATGTTTTAGGAAGGATAGAATTTAATTTATGACATAGTCCTTCATGCCACACCTTATCAAATGCCTGAGCAACGTCCAAGAATATAGCTGAGCAGACTTTTCTTTCCTCTATAGCATTTTCTATAACGTTGGTGACTCTATGAAGTTGATCTGTGGTGGAATGTTTCTGTCTAAATCCAAACTGGTGATTTGGAATTAGATTTTTTCTTTCTATAATTGGTTGTAATGTTCTGAGGAGAAGCTTTTCGAATAACTTGGACATTATGGGTAGCAGTGATATTGGCCTATAGGAGGAGGTTACATGTGGTGGCTTACCTGGTTTTGGTATCATAACTATTTCCGCCACTTTCCACAGTGAAGGAACATACTTTAGTCTAATCTAATCTAATAATTAATTACCTTTAAAATTAGTTTTCAAACAAGAACAAGTAAAAAATCTGATTATGTTAGTGTTTTTTTTTGGGTCATCTTGTAATCACATCCCATACTTTTAAATTTTTACCAGAACGATAGGTTGTTTATATGTATAAAATTTGAAATAGTTCGGAAGTCATTGCGCTACCAATCGACAGAGAGATCGACGGAAATTGAAAATTATTTTTCAGGATTTTTAAAACGTATATAATATTTCCTGTTGCGAGGATCCTAAAAATAAGTACTGGACTTTAACGAAATTGAGCCCATTTTAAGTGAACACGATCGATATTTTATGATTATTAGACGAAAATTTTTTTCACCAACTTTATTTAGTATTTTTCAGAATAAAAATTTATCATTAATACGAACTAAATATGTGTTGTAAATGAAATCTTAAGAATTTGTAAGAGATCTACTTTAAAGCGGGAACTTAAGTAAAATATAGTATTACTTATAACCTTTTATTTACTTACTTGATTACTTGAAGATTTTGTTTATTGGGCTTTCGTTCGACAATTCGAAATACGCTGTAGTGCTTTCCCGGTTGGGACTCCGGAGTATGGAATGGTGGTCCACACTACTAAGCGCTGTGAGGAGTGTTTTTTAAAACATCAGTTAAGATTATGTAATTTGAGCAAGTGGTTGAACAAGTGAGGCCGTGTTTTTTTATGACAGTTACGTAGTTGGACTGGCGGGCTGTCAGAAAATATTCAATATTTATATTCAAAACAGTAGTAGTCTCCCGAGGAGATCGTTTATCAATGCCAACTATTATACATTAAGTCATAGCTACAGAGAACTAATCATTTAGGAGAGCAACATCGCCTGGAACGAGACCAGGTTGCTCTCTAGGAAGCTGGGTAAATTATCTCTAGATAGTTAGAGCCTATAAAAAGAAGGAGAAAGAAAGAAGAGTTTGTTTATTTTTATTCCTATTTTTAGTGTTCCGTACGGAATACTTATGGGATCACTTCGGTGTCTGTCTGTCCGTCCGTCTGTCAGACCCGATTTTCTCCGAAATTATTTGACATAGAAAGTTGAAATTTGGCACAAATATAGAAATTAAGGGCCCGATCAGAACCGTGTAGTTTTGAAAGTCAAATTTTGACTTAACGGGTTTGTTTTGGGGGGTAAAATCCGAAAAACATTTTTTTACTAGGTCATCTGGGGCGTCAAATGAAAGCTTGTGAAAATACGAGTTCAAAAATATATATGATGTAATGGTTTCGCACACTTTTCCTTGTATTATTTAAAAAAAAAATCCAAAAATCGAATCTCGAAAAATAGTGATCAAAAAATTTTGAAAAAATTCGGGAATATTTTCTATAAAGTGTAGATTGAGCGAAAATTATCACGAGTACCTTATGTTTGATAATTTATCTGGTATAAAAAATAACTATGAAAACTATGTTTCTTAACGTATGGTGGAGGTAACTGTACTTGTAACTTGTATCGAGATATAATTTTATTTTATTTTAAAAGCAATCACCGTACGGAACACTAATTGCGCAAGTCCGACTTGCATTTGGCTGGCTTTTTTGCCTGACAATTTTTTAGTTTACCTCCAAATTTATAGTGCTCTCAGCTAAATACTTTCTTGGTTTACCGGCTTCTGAAGTGTTATTAAAAGTTTAAAATCTGTTTTTAACAGCATCCTAGAATTGTGATCGTAGGTTATAACGTTTTAAGTAAAGTTGTTTCTTAAATAGGTTTTAATAGAGCCCCCCCCCCCCCCTAAATTATTGGTGTTTTATTAGTGAGACATAACTTAAAGTAGCCCTATAATACTAATAGAAAAACATTGTTTTTTGATATTAGTTAGCTTTAAATCAATAAAATGTCAAGTGCCAATCAAGCTTAGTGCGATTAGTAGTAGTGTTCTGTACCAACAAACATAAAACAAATCATCGAAGGCACATTTATCTTGTCATAAAAAAAAGATTGTGATGTGCAGTAAATTACTGATAATTTTTTCCAAATATCGACTTTATTACGTTACATTCTTTTCAATTTTGCCTATTTTTGGTTTGCAAAATATATTTTTTGATTTCCTTGTTTTGTAAGCTTTTATTTGATATCTATACAACGGACTGAAATATTGTCCACTGTTACCCGACCGAAAATTATCCCGAAATTACTAAATCAGAATGCTCTGCTCGCAGTTTACCGTGGTCAGTCCTTTGCGTGAAACAATCTCTGACAAGAAATACTCTAAGAGACTTAGTTTAGTAAGTGTTTTTTCAATTTTGGAGCAAGTTCAAAAGTCATGTCTAATTTTAATGGTAATTTTACTACCTCTTTTGCCACCTTATTTTTTTAAATTTAAGTCATCCATTCTTGAGATTTAATTTTGAATATTCAAATTGTCTGATTTTTGTATCTACAAAATTCTCCAAATTTTTTCTAGATTACGAAAATACTTCCTTAAATACCAAGTTTAAATGCTTTTTTTTATAAAAAAATCTAAAATCAGTTATCAATCAATGGTTTGTCTCAAAGCCAAAGGGATAATATATGTTATGTTAACTTTTGGATAAATAGAGTATTATCTCGTCAGTAGTATAAAAGTAATAAAGCAGAAAATCGATTTGATTTTATCACCATAGAAAAGACATAGTTAGGGCCGTAATGAGATATAAACATTTATTTACTTTAAAAATAGTTAATATTCTTCTGTTATATAGTAGTAAGAACCAGGGACTAGATATTTTTGTAAGGAAATTGAAGAACTTCTCATAAAACGCGACGTCCACAACGTTCACAAAAAAGCCAAGGAAATGGCAGGTATATATAAAAACAGGGTCTCGTACCAACTAGTCAACGCCGAGAACAAAACTTTAAGCACACAAGAAGGATTAACGGCAAAGTGGGAAAACTACATAGGAAATCTATTCCATGATACTAGAGTTCGTATAAATTAAGCACAAACGGACATGGGTCTAGACATTTTGACATCGGAAGTTAAAGACAAGATTGTTGACGCCTTTGAAATGTAGGTGTTCCCACGAATGTTAAGAATTTTTTAGATTGAACGCGTATCCCATGAATCCGTTCTAAATAGAGTATATAGAAAACGTGAACTTCTAAATATTGTTAAATTAAAAAAGACCTACTTTGGACATATACTCAGAAACAGTAAATACCGGTTATAACATCTTATCATTAAAGGCAAAGTGGAAGGGTAGCGAGGCCCAGGCAAAAGGATGAAAAATATTAAGGATTTGGCAAGCCTGCATGTAAAAACCCTAATAAGATCAGCTGAGCATAGAGACAATTTTGCTGCAGTTGTCGCCAATCTTCGATAGAGAAGATGGCATCGGAAGAAGATATAGTTGTTATTAACATTTTCATTTCAGTAAAAATTCAAAGTTGCAAAGAGTGGACGGATGAAACAAATCACGTTAATTAAAATAAGTATCATTATTGCCCACGAAATAAAGTAGATCCTTTTAAAATTTAGTTGAAATTCTAAAAAATTTTACGAACTTTTTAAAAATTAAAAAATGAAAATTTAAAATGAGGCTGCAAAATATTGACAAGATGATTGATTGATTACCTTTAAAATTTGGTATCACTCTACTCTTTCCATTTAAAGTTATTAAAGGGGTTATTTACTTTAGAGCGTTGCTGTTTTTTTGTAGAATTTTTGTGAAAAACTTGGCACCTCGATATTTTTGTTTTCGTATTTCGGCAATTTTTCATGTAAATCGGAATAATGAACGGGGTAAGTTTTCAAATTAACAAGTTAGAGGTAATTCATCCTCATTTTTATAGAGAATTTAATCTTTTGTTATTAACTTTTTGTAGGTTGCACTATTATTATTTAAAAAAATGTCCCCCATTTTCCTAATACGTCGGACGTAAATAAAGTCTAATGCGGCATACTTACATTATTTTGAAGAAAAACATCCTTGACTAGACATTTTTGGTACAGCGTGCTTGACTCTTGAGGAGTTTTTGTAGCCCTTCACTTATTGCTTTCTTTCTTTTTCAGAAGGTCGACCCAGAACTGATTTTTACGAAACAAGAACGCATCGGCAAAGGATCTTTTGGTGAAGTTTTTAAGGGTATTGATAATAGGACGACACAAGTAGTTGCCATTAAAATAATAGATTTAGAAGAAGCTGAAGATGAGATCGAAGATATACAGCAGGAGATTATGGTGCTGTCACAATGCGACAGCCCTTTTGTTACTAAGTATTTTGGATCATATCTCAAGGTAATTTATACTAAGTGTGTGTGTCAGATGTAATAAATTTTATAATTATGATATATGGGTTACTCCAAATATACGCCCTCTCAAACTATTAGTTGAAGACTTCTAGGGGAATCGAGTCAACAAATTTAAGGGAAGTACTAATTTTGCTCAATTACTCATCAAATCCCCTACTTGCTAAAATATAAAAAGTTTTATAAATCTAATTTGCGTTTCAGTCGTCATCTTGGAATGTGACGTCCAAGTTTTAGCTTTTTTTGCAATCATTTTCAAACCTTTGTACAGGGTGGTCCAAACTGGACACTTTTAAAGGTAAACTCCTATATAAAGGAGATAGACGAAAACCACATACCGATATCTAGTACCGTTTCAGATATACAGGGTGTTTTTCAAAAATCTGCATTTTAGAAAAATGTTTGTAATTCTTTTCCTATTGAAAATTTTTGATTTCTGTAAAAACATTCTCAAAGCACGTTTTCACGTGGACTTCAACAGTGTAAGTTACATTTTTTTACAACTAATATTTTAATAGTTATTAACGCGAAAATATATTTTATTAAATGGGATACCCTGTATATGTTTCCTTATCCGAATAGAGCTTTAAATTACCATTCTAAAAACATGGCACACTTTATATTTTGCTTAAATCTACTTCAAAATATAAAGGTTTACAGTTTTTACGCGAGTTTTAAATGCACATTTTGTAAAGTAGGCTTTGAACGGAGCGGCCATATGGTTTAATTCAATTGTTTACTCGTAGTTGTCAAATTTTACTTCAGTTATTGAATTGTCAAATAAATCGCAATGAAGTTTAAAAATTACGAAAAATGTGATATGATAGTGTGTTTCATACAAACCGTAGAAAATTCGGAAGCGGCAAGTAATTTGTACCACGAACGGTATCCAGAGAGGCGTCAACCCTTCAAGGATATATTCACTCGATTGCGACATAACCTAGTTAATAGTGGCCAGTTTGAAAAGAAACAACCCAAACATTATGCATCAAACAGGGATAAGGAGTTAGAAGAAATAGTAGTTTTAGGAACTATCGGAAATAATCCCAACACTTTAACCCGACAGTTTAAAGAATCCACCGGGCTACGAAGAACTAACGTAAGTCGTACTTTGAAGAAGCACAAATTCAGGCCATATAGGACAAGAAAAGTTCATCATCTTAGAGACGGAGATTTTCAACGACGTATGGATTTTTGCTAATGGTTTCTGGAGAATTGTAATCATGTTCCGAATTTTTCATTGAATTGCATTTGGACAGACGAAGCTTATGTAAGCAATGCAGGTATTTTTAACTGTTACAATTCTTATATGTGGGCACAAGAAAATCCTCATTTAGTTGTGGAGCAAAGAAATCAAGGCAGATTTGGATTTAATGTGTGGGCAGGAATTTTTAGAGGCAGGGTTATAGGTCCATTTATTTACGAAGGAACACTTACCTCTCAGAGATATTTAGAAATTTTAAGGCAGCGAATAGAACCTCTTGTTGATGAACTGCCGCTAATGGACCTTAGAAATATATTTTTTCAACACGACGGGGCACCCCCTCATAACGCTGCAGTTATCAGTAATTTTTTATCGGCCAATTTCGACAATAACTGGATAGCCAACCAAGGTCAGAACCGTTGGCCGCCAAGGTCACCGGATTTAACACCCATGGACTTCTGTCTCTGGGGAAGATTGAAAGACCTAATTTTTAAATTGCCGACCAACACCAGGCAAGAGTTAGAAGTATCAGTGATATAAAGTTTTGCAGCTCTCACTCCTCTTGAACTAATCAACTCGGTAATAAGTGTCCAGAAAAGGTGCCGCCTATATGTAAATGGAACTAGTCGACATTTCGAACATTCTTATAGAAAATTGTTTTGATTTAGTTTGCTCTACTCGGAATAAATTGTTTTATTGTTGTTTTGTTTTATTTTCTACATAGTTTAAAGTACTACAGCATTTAGTAAATTTCATGGTAGTTATGACTCTTAGAGTTACTTCTGTGAATTTTTTTTACGATTTGACTGCTGTAAAGAATTACAAACATTTTTCCATAATGCAGATTTTTGAAAAACACCCTGTATATCTGAAACGGTACTAGATATCGATATGTGGTTTTCACCATTGAGTTTATCATAAAAATTGAGCCTCATACACCGACATCAATTTTCGTCTATCTCCTTTATATAAAGGGGTTTACCTTTAAGAGTGTCCAATTTGGACCACCCTGTACAGTGCTGCAACTAATGGTAAAAAAATTATAAAATATTTTTTTATACTGAGTTAAATAAAATGTCACGATCAGAATCTGCCTATGTCAATCCACTGTTGTGTGTAGGCTTTTCCCATTTCATGCCATTGCCATCTGTTCTCTATTTTTTTTCATCCATTGAGTTCCTGCCGTTTTCCTAATGTCGTCTCTCCATCTTATATTTGGTCTCCCTGCACTTCTACGTCCAAGCCTTGGTCTCCACTCCAAAATTTTTCTCGTCCATCTGTTATCTGTTCTACGGGCCACGTGTCCGGCCCACCTCCATTTTAATTCGGCCATCCTTTCAAATACTACCACAACTTTAGTTTGTTGTTGGATCTATTCGTTGCGTTTTCGGTCCGTTAATTTAATAACCAACATTCTTCGTTTGTACGTTCTGCCTAATCTTTGAACATGTCTTTTTGTGAGACTCCAATCTCAGCTTTGTAGGTGAGTACAGGGAGAATTCACCGATCGTACAGTTGCCAAATGCTGTCCAAGATATTTTAATTCGTCGGAAAAATTTCCTCAGCCATGCGGTCTTTAGTTGTGTCCTAAGTGTCGGCTCGACTTTTTCGTCATGATCTTTGTTTTGTTGATATTGATTGTTAATCATTCTAATTTGGAGTGGTAGTCTAGTTTCATAACCATCTCTTGTAGTTTAGCAGAGTCACTACTTATTAGAAGAATACCATCGGTGAACCTTAGATGGTTAAGATATTCTCCGTTGATATTTATGCCTTTACCTGACCAACTCATTTCTCTAAAAATATTTTCAAGAGATGATATAAACAATTTCAAAAAGATCGTGTCGCCTTCGCCTTACAGCTCTCTTTATTGGAATTGGAGATGTTTTTCCCAGGGGAGGATATGCACTGTTGCTTGCTAATAGATGTTTTCTATTAATTTTGTGTATCTACTGTCTGTACGACATTTCGGCATTGTGTTTAGGATCGCCCAGAATTCTGGATGGTGTCAAATGCCTTTTCATAATCGATGAAGGCCATGTGGCGCTTTAGGTTGTATTCATTACATTTTTCTATTAGGTTGTTGATGGTGTGTAAATGATTCATAGTATTATAACCAGAGCGAAAGCCGGCTTGTTCACGAGGTTGTCGATAATCTATTTTTGGCGTCAATCTGTTGGTGAGTGTTTTTGTAAACAATTCATACATTTGAGACAGCATTAGCATAAACTGTATTTACTAATAATAATAACCAAAGACACCAAGGTATCGATGTATATGATATTCTGTTAGGTAAGTAACATCGATTGGTCTCTCCAAATATTTCGATTTTAGAACTTTTTTTAACTAGAAGGTTATGAATTTGTGGTCTTAGATTTGTAATTATTAATTCATTTTTAACGATGAAAGTTACCCCTCAAAGTTAATAGAATGTTATATATAAATTATTCTTTTAAAGAAAACCATACGAATAAAAAAATACATTGTTTCTAAAACAAGTTTAAAAATTTTGGTTATATTGTTTAATGATTATTTTCAAAATTACTTTAAAAACCATCTTTGTGGAATATAGTAAGCCTGCTCCTATATTACTTACCTTTACACCTTTAGATTTATCAAACTATATATCTTTGCATTTGTATTGAAAAACGCTATCTGATGCGATGCAGGGTGTCTCATAAAAAATAATATATTATTTAAACTAATTTGAAGACGCAATGTCAGACGTTTTCTCTCCATTTACTATCTTAACTGATAGAAGTACCAACGTATTAAGGTGACGACGTTGTCGCTTCAGTAACAGGCAAAGGAGCGATAGCGCCCAGACTCAGTTTGAGATGCTGTATATATAATCGCAGACTGTATAACTGACCCCGTATCGTTAAATATGACAAGTGTAGTAACTATGAAATATGTATCTTAATATTTACCCGACTCAGGTAGTGTCTTTTTCACATTCAGCCCTATGTGATAAGCGCACTGTACATTGCCGGTATCGAGAAATTATTAGAATTATACATGCATACAAAGGTTTTTTTTTGGTACATGAAGAATAAAATGATTATCGGGGATTATGCAACTAAGTAAATTTTTAAATGCCAGATAAAACGAAAGTTTTTATTACGATCGTTTTATAAGTTTAAATGAAACCGAATTGCTGCATGTGTTTTATTTATATTGTTGACGTAGTTACTCTTAAGTTTTAGAGTAAAACAAATTACCGAGAAGATGCATGTTTGTGACCTGGTTCGTTGATGCACTGATTACATTAATTAGTCCGTTTATTTGCCCTTTTTGAGCTCGATACGTAAATAACTATTACTGACTTGACTCTAAAACAGTCTTAATTACACAACCTAGCTGGTAATAAACAAAAAAATTGGATAATCTAAGCAAGGTGTTAACCAGTGAGAATGATTTATTCTATTTGTCACTATTTTAAAATGAATATAATATGAATATGACTATTGTAGTAAAAGTATCTGGAATGACGGTAAAAGTTTTGTAAATGTAATACTCGTATGTAATATGTATACAGTATATTTGTTCCCATTTTGCATTCCCTCCTTACTGCTTATTGCTCAAGAAGTAGGAAAGGAGCGATGATGGGAAGAACCTTCAATTTTTTTTAACATTTCATTGAGAAAGCGGTATTGAACTTTCATTAAGCGAATCAGGAAATCCAAACGTTCAACGATCATTATGTTTCGCGTGAACTTATCGAGATTTTTTATACGGGGTGAATACTACTAAAAACTAAAGAATTTTGTTTACCTTATAATAACTAGGTCACAACAAATGTCCATTTTTTCTAACGCTTGTCTACCATTGTCCTACAGGGTTTTTAACGGTTCCAGTTTTAGTAATATCATAAAATGAGTTGGGTGGCATGAACTGTTAGTACATAAATAACCGTGCAAGTTGGAATTGTACAATTAGTGTTCCGTACACTGATTGCTTTTGAAATTAAAATTTTTGTTACAGAAGTATAAAATGATCAGTGACTTCAGAAAATACATTCCAGATGAGTTTTCAACCAAGTTTTTTCCGATCTTTACTGAAAATTGACGACCTTGAAATTTCTGTTTTTTTTTTTTATATACCAGAGAAATTATTAAAGATAATTTTCGTTTAATCTACACCCTGTAGAGAATATTCCAGAATGTTTTCAAAATTTTTTGATCGGCACTTTTCAAGATAGGGGGAGGGGCAGCGATTTTTCGCACTTTTTTAAAAATAATACAAAGAGAAGTGTGCGGAAGTATTACATTATATATACTTTTGAACTTGTCTGTTTACAGGCTCTCATTTGACACCCCACTCGATGACTTGGTAAAAAAAAATTGTTTTCACTTCCGATTTCACCCCCCAAAATTAACCCCTTAAGTCAAAATTTAAGTTTCAAAACTACACAGCTCTGATGAGGCCATCAATTCCTATACTAGTGTCAAATTTCAACTTTCTATGTCAAATAGTTTCGGAGAAAATCGGGTGTGACAGACAGACAGACGGAGACCGAAGTCATCTTATAAGTGTTCCGTACGGAACACCAAAAACAGCCTCTATTGTTAATGCATATGTCTCAATACAAATTCGTTTTCATTATTCTTCCTTCATAATATAATTTATTTCCCATTTATAGCCAAAAACAAATTAGATCAATTTTATTATTTTATCTTATATTTTTTGGTTGAATTACTTATAAGTTTCGAAGAAAAAATGTATTAGTAACTATTTTTTAGGGAACCAAGCTCTGGATTATTATGGAATATTTGGGAGGCGGCTCCGCCCTAGATCTAATGAAAGCCGGCAACTTTGAGGAGATGCATATTGCCATTATTTTGCGAGAGGTACTCAAAGGCTTAGACTATCTACATAGTGAACGGAAGCTGCATAGGGATATTAAAGCGGCCAACGTACTACTGAGTGAGATGGGTGATGTAAAATTAGCAGATTTTGGGGTGGCCGGGCAGCTTACTAATACGACGAGTAAAAGAAATACATTTGTTGGTAAGTTTAGTTAGTCTTAAAACAAGAAATTTTGTCAGAGAGACTGAAAATTAAGCAGTGAAATTAATAAGTTTTTTTTAAAGCAAAAATGTAATTTCGGAATGTATTTACAATATTGACAATAAATTTCAGTACTATTCTGTTTTCTATTTAGGTTGGTACGACATTCATTGATTCGATCGAGAAAGTCCCAGAAGTGACGTGATGATTTAAAGAAAGATGAAGGTTAAGCTAAATGTCGGCCCTTTCTTTCAGTTGTGGATTGGTTAGACTAAGACCTCTAATCTAAAAAATTTTAAGCCGGAAAAGATTTCAGTAGGTTCAAGCGAAATCGGCTATAAAGAAATTTTTAACAAATCGTGATTATATTGTAGTTTTATAAAGGTTTTTCCTAGGGTCCCCTTCTTTATTTTATTATTATTTTATTCTTAATAAAAAGTAGTCTATACTCCCCTTTTCCTCCACACTAGTATTTTTCTGCACTACGAGGCTGGTTTGAAAAGTCCGTGAAAAGTCCGAGAGATGGCACCACCGGCGCGTATCGAGGTCATGTTTAGTTAGTAGCATCTCTTGAATGAACGCACACCAAGTTTCAGCCATATTGGTCTATTTCTTTGTGTTTGGCATTCGTGTGAATCAAGGAAGTCGAGTGATTTTCAAGAAATGGACGAAAAAGAATTTCGTGTGGTGATTAAACATTACTTTATGAAAGGCAAAACGCCTCAGGAGACTAAAGAGAAGCTTGATAAACATTATGGTGACTCTGCACCTTCGATTAGAACAGTTTATAAGTGGTTTCAAAATTTTCGGACTGGCCATATGGGCACAAGTGACGCTGAACGTTCTGGACGGCCTGTGGAGGTTACGACTCCAGAAATCATTGATCAAATCCATGATATGGTGATGGATGACAGAAGAGTTAAGGTGCGTGAGATTGCTAGTGCTGTGGGCATCTCGACTGAACGGGTACATAATATTTTGCATAAACATTTGGACATGAGAAAGCTATCCGCAAGATGGGTGCCGCGATTGCTCACGCTTGACCAAAAACGGAATCGTGTGAAGTTTCAACCATATTGGTCTATTTCTTTGTGTTTGGCATTCGTGTGAATCAAGGAAGTCGAGCGATTTTCAAGAAATGGACGAAAAAGAATTTCGTGTGGTGATTAAACATTACTTTATGAAAGGCAAAACGCCTCAGGAGACTAAAGAGAAGCTTGATAAACATTATGGTGACTCTGCACCTTCGATTAGAACAGTTTATAAGTGGTTTCAAAATTTTCGGACTGGTCATATGGGCACAAGTGACGCTGAACGTTCTGGACGGCTTGTGGAGGTTACGACTCCAGAAATCATTGATCAAATCCATGGTATGGTGATGGATGACAGAAGAGTTAAGGTGCGTGAGATTGCTAGTGCTGTGGGCATCTCGACTGAACGGGTACATAATATTTTGCATAAACATTTGGACATAAGAAAGCTATCCGCAAGATGGGTGCCACGATTGCTCACGCTTGACCAAAAACGGAATCGTGTGAAGTGTTGCAAGGATGGTTTGCAGCTGTTCCAGAAGAATCCGGAGGACTTTAAGCGTCGTTTCGTCACTGTGGATGAAACATGGATACATTACTATACTCCTGAGACCAAACAGCAATCTAAACAATGGGTTACCAAGGGGGAATCTGCACCAAAAAAGGCGAAGACCGTTCCTTCGGCCGGAAAGGTTATGGCGACTGTCTTTTGGGATTCGCAAGGGATAATCCTCATCGACTATCTGGAAAAGGGTAAAACTATTACAGGTGAATATTATTCATCGTTATTGGACCGTTTGAAAACCGAGCTGCAAGAAAAACGCCCGCGATTGGCCCACAAGAAAGTCCTTTTCCATCACGACAACGCACCAGCACACACCTCCACAGTCGTGGTCGCAAAATTAATGGAAATAGGATTCCAACTCGTTTTACATCCCCCTATTCTCCAGACTTGGCTCCCTCGGACTACTATTTGTTCCCCAATTTGAAGAAATGGCTGGCGGGATAAAGATTTTATTCAAACGAGGAGGTGATTGCAGACACTAATAGATATTTTGCAGACTTGGACAAATCATATTATTCGGAAGGGATCAACAAACTAGAACATCGTTGGACGAAGTGTATAAGCCTAAAAGGAGACTATGTCGAAAAATAAAAAAGGTTTACCCCGACTTTTCAAACCAGCCTCGTATATGTCATATTTTTACCATATACCTAAATAACTGTTGGCTTTCATTTGGAACTAGAAACATTGATAAAGAAACAAAATATATGTTACTTCTAATAGAAACAATCTACCCAATGGAAGTTATTCAAAATCCTTGCTTTTGGTTTTAAATATAAACTGGCTGTTGCTAAAAGATTTTTTAATTTCATCTACTGTTATGGCAACATCATGATATAAGATTTTCAAAAACGCTTCTATAATACACCCAGAGATGTTTTTTCCGCATAAAATATAACCTATGAACTGACCTAAAACCATTTTCTTTATGGGAAATACCGCCAAGATCGTTTCAGTCATTTTTTTGTAATCTTCGAACGTAGATACAAGCAAAAAAAGCCTACAAATGATTGAGTTGGTCTCTGTGTGTATTGAATATTGAATGAATGAAAATGGTCATGGTCGTGGAGTAAATTTTTTTTATGTTCTTAATTATTTTGTATTTCAAGTTTTAAATAATATAAATTGTAGTTATGCTTAGGAGATATGGAATCACTGGAAAATTGATTCTATAAAAATTATTATAACTGTACAGGCCCTACAGCTATACAAATACTAATGAATTTTTAAATAAATATAAAGGCAATATTTCGGAAATGGGGGATAATCTGGTGTGTATGGATAATTTCAGTATAAATGTAATCAATCAGCTTCGGCTTAAAATCCACTCATACTCAGCAATTTCTTTCATTTTTTGACGCCTACAACTTGAAGCAGGTATTGGTCATGAAGACATGGCTTAGCGGCGTTATTTTCATAGACCTCATATGCTCTAATGAAGATATTTTATTGAATCTGTGTTGACCTTCGATGATTCTGATAATGTTTTAATTAAGGGTGACTTGCAAGTAAAATTTTTAAAACAAACCTGCTTTAATTACATACAAAGTTTTCCGATACGTTGATCTTGAACGATATGCCTATATTTTAATTTTTTTTTTTTTACATGCTCCCTTTATAAACAGCCGAGTTACTAAGAACTAAGCAAGTTTCTTGGATCACTTAAAATATTAAGTTTTTTTATGAAACTTCGGAATAAGTTTCCGGGTCATCTAACTGTGACAATCCGAAATGAACGAAATAACTGGAAATTGCTTAAGGATCTAGTCCCCATTCTGAGATCCTTAAATCAATTCCTGAACACTTAGAAGTGTAGATGCTATAAATCGTTTTCTTGCTAACTCTATAATTCTAAACACGGTGTCAGTTCTTTTCAGTTTAGACTTACTGTTAGCGATGAAGTCCACTCGACTCTATTCTCTATTAAATCACAAGCAGTTGGTATCGATGAAATTGGTCTTTCTGAGTTATGTGGTTCATATATCTTACCTTTTATTGTACACGTAGTAAACTCATGCATTGAAACATCTATATTTCTTGAGATTTGGTAGAGCTTTTTCTTACATTCTATTCTAGACGTTCCTGTCCCTGTTAAATTAGATGATCTCAGATGTATAAGCACTGTATTCATATTGTCAAAGGTCCCGAAACGGGTCTTGTACACCTGTCAGTGTGTGGGTCACTATCTCTCTTGAAGAACCCAATCTGTTGAACTAAAAAATACGCTATCCAGCCTCCTGAGTGTCACTTTTGGAGTATATTAAGGGTCCATTCTTGGTCCCCTTTTCATTACTCTATATACTTCTCAATTAGTTAACAGTCTCAGGCACGCTACTGTGCGTTTATGTCGGACGACACCTAATTACACTTGTCATTTAATCTGGAATGAGTCATTGAGGCAATAGGCTAATAAGTGACCTTGACTGATTACAACAGAGTTCAATTGTTCACTGACTAGAATTGAATCCTAAAAAGTGCCAGGTACTTTGGACGTGCATAAATCCACCAATATCGGGGTTTACTGCATCTCAGCATAAACAATAAAATTTTGGGCCTTTCACCTATAGTTAGAAATCTCAGACTGTTGCTTGATGTTAACCTGAGGTTAAGCCTTGGGTCTAAGACACAAATTTACAATCACTCCTCTGTCCCACAAAACTACTCTATATGAAAGTTCATCAAGTTATAATTTTTTTTTAAAAAACAATGATGTCCCACTTCTTCTAAAATGTGTTCCGTCTCAAAAATTTTAAAACGCAATATCCTAATGCAACTAATCTGGACAAATGTGAAATAGCATTCTTTTGATTATTGTAGTCTGAGACCTCAGTGCCACCTTCTTAATTTTCAAATTTTAATAAACCAGATTTAATTATTTCGGGCTAATTATTTGCATATTTTATAAACGTTTAATATTTTATAGTTGATAAATCATTGTCATTTCTTAGTTATAAGCTCCAGCATTTTTGTATAAAATGTTGACGTTACTTGAGAAAGCCCAGCTTCAACTTCTCTTTTAGTAATTCTTTCTCATAAAATTACAATGAAGACGTTACTATTACCTTCCAGTCAGTTTTTCATAAAAATGGCCATTGTATAGATGCAGCTTCTATTGTGACATAATGGTATGGATATCACAGTTGTTTTCTAAATATTTAAATTGCATTTTTATCCTAATTAAGAGCGGAACTGTCCGTTGTAGCTGTATTCTTAAAAAAAAGAGCCTTTGATTCTTTACAAAACCTAATATAAACTTTTACAAAGGTTAGAATTATTCATATTGTGTTAACTCAATTAACTCCTATTGAGGTAATTGTTTTAACAGTGGCTTATAGACCACTTGACATGATATCTAGTAAATTTCGACGAATTTTCATAAAAATCATATTTTGTGAAATAATTGGAGATAAGGCGGAATAATTATAGATAAAGCGATATAAGCATTTATAATATGGGAGAATTGGAGATTCTGGGAGATAAGGCGAAATATCTGGAGATAAGGCGGAATAATGATAGATAAAGAGATATAAGCCTCTGTAATATGGAAGAATTCGAGATTATGGGAGATAAGGCAAAATAATTAGAGATAAGGAGGAATGATGATAGATAAAGCGATATAAGCATTTATCTCCCATATATAATATGGGAGAATTAGAGATTCTGGGAGATAAGGCGAAATATTTGGAGATAAGGCGGAATAACGATAGATAAAGAGATATAAGCCTCTGTAATATGGGAGAATTCGAGGTGAATAACTCATGGTTCATAACCACAATAAATTTCAGTTTTACAAAAAGTACCTCATTGTTTTGATGTTGATGTTTAAGAATACAGCTATACTTAAAAATCGTGTTTGCGTCCTTGGTGAGAAGCAAATTGGAATATGGTTCTTTGATATGGACACCAATTTATAGTAAATATTAGCATTGAAGCAAGTTCAAACATTTTTTTAAATATCGTTCTTCAAAAGAAGATGGGGTGTACCCACAGAGAGAGATAGACAGTGTAATATTGCATTAGTTTCGATAGCCTTTAAAAACGCAGAGAATTTCATTCGATAATATTTTTGTTTAAAATCGTTTATGTAATGTTGTTCATCCTTATTTGTTGGAACAACTCAAATTTGTTATTCCTAGAGCTCGTTATTCGTAGAGCCTCTGATAGATCAAGAGAGCTGCTAAGAATATGTTAGGATCACCAATGTACAAAATATGTTTAATTTATAACCGAATGGCTTATTAATGTGATCTTGGCATACCCTATAAACAATTCGTTCGTGGCCTCGCAGATTCGTTGCAGTTTTATGAACTTACAGCGTGTTGTTTCGAGCGTCAGTGCCATATGCACGTATGTTTGTCGTGCTGTTTTTGATTTACGTTATTAAGTATAGACTATTGCTTTATACGGCCCTATAAATTACTTTGTGTTGTTATAAATTTATGAACAGATAAATGTCATTCTCGTTATTTTGCCCATAGAATAATATGCGGGTATTTTTTTAAGTTATCTGCTTGACCATGGAAATGACTTCATACAAAAAAATTACTTGGTTTTCACATTAATATCGCTGTTTTAAGAACTTTGACAAAGTTTGTACGAGTTTATTGCGTTTTGCAGTCCCTTCTGAAAAATGGGTGAAAGTCATTTGTACCTTCGCACAGTGATAAAGTTGCTGACTTAAAAGGGAATTGTACACGGATACTTAAAGATGAAAAAAAGTTTCTGCACGTTAGATCCCCAAACTCCTTATACCAAAGCAGAAAGCAGAAGAAACGGGCGAGAAAAAAAATTCCCAAGAACATTTTGCCGCTTTGGAAACAGAAGTGAATTGTCATAGACGTCGCGACTAGAGTGTTCTATTTAGATCCCCAGGAACGATAAAATTGGTTTATAATGGCTCTTCATTACCAAAAAAGACGAAAGTTGGTTTTCTCGAAAGTTGAACTGCGAAGGAATTTTGCTTATTGGATATATGGAAAAAGCAAACACAATTAATGAAGAGACTTGCAAAAAGACGATTCAAAACCTGAAGCAGACAATTAGAAAAAAAGTCTGAATTCATGGAGAACCCAATCTCCACAAGACCTGCGCAGTTCAAGCCAGGGCCCTACTACGACATCCACTCTATAGCCACTAAGCCCTGCTACTTCTTTTTATTCAAACATCTAAATTGGGACCGAAAACTTTCGTCAGAAGATAACTTGCAAGCTACTATAGCATCTTTTTTTTGAGGGGCAAACTTTAAATATTTTTTTGGATGGCATGAAACCATTTGAGAAACGTTGGACTATGTGTTTTAGTATAGGTAGTTATATAAAAACATATTTTCTCGCAGCTCTGTGACTTTCCCTTAACAAGGTAGATAACTAAAAACACTCTCATAACTTGGTTCATTCTCTTTGGTGTTTTTTAGTGGTAGATTTTATTGGAAGCCATATGAGCTGAGTTCGTTAAATATAGTTTTCTTCAGCTAGTGTATATTGACATTTTTTAGCAGGACTAGTCTTGTCCATCTAAAGTAAATATAACCTGGGTGCATATATTAAAAATACAATATTATTTTTTTAGATCACACAATCACTTCTTCTTACTAGTTGTACAGATCAGTATGACTTTCATATGATTTTATTAATGTTCACGTTTAATGTTAAAAAAATAATAAACATGATTCAAGTTGTAGTTGCAAAATCTGATCCAGCAATGCATTAATTAACAATTGTTAAAACGATAACATCGATGAGTTATTTTCTTCCAATAATATTCGAAACTACAAACAGTACCATTATTTCGAGTTTAATTTAAAAAAATTGTAGTAATATTATACAACAAAGAATTTTTTTGCCTTTCCGAACTCACGACTGATGGCTTACTATTTACAGTTATTTTGAAGCCACAACATTGTGAAATATACTAGATACGAAACTACGTATTCCCGTTGTAAACATTATTTGTCGGTAAATGACAGAAAAATAATTGGCGATATGCTTTTCCATCCATTTTAATCATCTAAATCCAAAAATCATATTACTCCATTTCTTAATGACTCTAAATGGCCCAATATGTTTAATGAATATAAATTGCATATTTAATATTTTTGCTTCAAAATTTCAACGTGTAAAACCTACGCTACGAAAAGTTATCTTTTAGAACTGAAATTCACAACCTAAATTTGCATCAAAAATGTCTTCTTACAGATCCACAACAGAAAAAATTATTGTCATATAGTATAGCTATTCTTTTAAACTCATTAAATATTGTTGACTGCCAGTAATCTAAAATAACATTTAACAAACAAGTAATGAAAAATCGTTTAACGTTTGCAGTGATTCTGGTGTATCTACAATTTCGTGTAGCTAAGTCTTAATGTCTTTTCATGCTACATTACTAATTTTTCTCCTTTTTCTTTATACATTGTTTTTCCTCTCTGTTTCATTATTGGCAATTTTTTATGTATTTATTTAAATTTCTACTATTTTGTCTGCTTTTCTTTGCTTATTAGTGTTCCGTACAGAACACTTATAAGATCACTTCGGTGTCTGTCCGTCTGTCTGTCACACCCGATTTTCTCCGAAACTATTTGACATTGCACTAATATAGGAATTGATGTCCCCATCAGAATCGTGTAGGTTTGAAAGTTAAATTTTGACTTAAGGAGTTAGTTTTGGAGGGTGAAATCAAAAGTGAAAAAAAAATTGACCAAGTCATCAAGTGGAGTGTCAAACGAAAGCTTGTAAAAACACGAGTTCAAAAATATATATGAATTAATACTTCCGCAAACTTTTCTTTGTATTTTAAAAAAATTGCCGAAAATCGCTCCCCTCCCCCGCTTACCTCGAAAAGTATTGATCAAAAAGTTTTGAAAAAATTCTATAATATTCTCCACAAGGTATAAATTGAACGAAAATTATCACGTGCATTACCTTTGATAATTTAACTAGTATCTAAAAAAAAAATTCAAGGTCGTCAGTTTTCAACAAAGATCGGAAACAAACATTGTTAAAGACTCATTTAGAGTTCCAAAATTTTTTATTTTAATAGCACCGTACCGAACACTAATTGCGAAAGTCCCATCTGCACTTGGCCGTTTTTTTTTTGTTGCACCTCACATTCAAATTTAATTGAAATACTCTGTTGTCTAGTGTATATTTTTTAAATAGCTTAGGACCTGAACAATACTCAGATCCCCCTAGACTCTCTTTTTTCTGTCTTTTGTTATAATTAATAGAAAACTTTTAATTTGTTATGTATACCGGTGAACAATAAATTTATTATTATTACTATTAAACAAAAATATATTAATTTAAATTATGTTCGTAGTTTTGCTTATGTCTTTTTAAATTTAATTATAAATTTCTTTTGTAGAAAAATTTATATTCAAAATTTATGTCTTTTTAGGAACTCCATTTTGGATGGCACCAGAAGTTATAAAGCAATCGGCCTACGACTCAAAAGCAGATATTTGGTCCTTAGGTATCACTGCAATTGAATTAGCTAAAGGAGAACCACCAAACTCGGAATTACATCCAATGAGAGTTCTATTCCTTATACCAAAAAATAATCCCCCGCAACTTACTGGCAGCTATAGTAAACAATTCAAAGATTTTGTTGAAGCATGTTTAAATAAAGACCCAGAAAATGTAAGTCGACATTAGAATCTTTGGCAATTACTCCAACTCAGAACTACTAAATGCAGTTTTTCTTTTTAAGTTTTGCAGACAGACAAAGCAATAAAGTAAATTGTAACTGGATTGAATTTTTATATAAATACTATGGTAGTTGAAATTTGTGTTTTAAAAATCAAGATAATGAATACTAAACATAACCGCTTGTAATTTTCTACGATGGATGATGTCTTTGGTGTCATTAGTGTCATTCTATTTTTCTTAATTTAAATGTTGTCCCTTCTTCGTCTATTTGAACTATAAAACTATAATAATCTTTTTCTGAAAATTATTTTTATTTAGGAAGATTCGCCCAACATTTTTTGCGGATTTGTTATTGATAAATAAATTGTGGGGAAAAATATGCCCACTCACCTGTTTTTAATAATTATGAAAATATACTTTTTTCGCCATTTTATGTTCTTGTTAGTGTTCTGTACGGAACACTTATCACTTCGGTGTCTGCCCGTCCGTTTATCTGTCTGTCTGTCCGTCCGTCCGTCCGCCACACCCGATTTTCCGAAACTATTTGACATGGAAGATTGAAATTTGGCACTAATATAGAAATTGATGAACCCATCGGAACCGCGTAGTTTTAAAAGTTAAATTTTGACTTAAAGGGGTAATTTTGGAGGTGAAATTGGAAGTGAAAAAAGTTTTTTTTACCAGGAAAAAGCTTTCAAATATTTTATTTAATATGTAAATATGTTTGTTGGAAAACCTAGAAAATTCAGTTACTAAACTTACAGTATGATCTGTTATGTGTATATTGTTATCCGTGACTTATTACTAAATGCAAACACTTATTTTTCTCCACAACTCTATATTTCAAAAACTGCATAGTTACTATTTTGCCTATTTTATGTATTTTTAATATACTTAATATTAGCTATACATCTAAATACATACTACTACATTCTTATTCCTAGATATGTATAGGCAAAGTGAATCTTAAAATCCTGCAATATTTCTTTTTGCAGAGACCAACGGCCAAAGAATTGCTCAAATATCCATTTATAAGAAAAGCAAAGAAAAATTCATATTTAATAGATCTAATAGATAGATATAAAAAATGGAAGTGTACAAGAAATGAGGAAAGTGAAACAGAATCTGAAAATTCCGACTCGTAAGTAATATTAAGTTTTACTTAAGATATACCGTTTGTCAAATAATTGATATATTTAATAGAATTTGTGACTTTTTTGATAGTATACCGACTGGTCAAATCAAAAAACGCCTGCCGTTTTTTAGAAATCGTTTATCATAGAATTAGGGATACAAATATTTTTACGACAGACATAGTAAAAATAATTTTGTTTGATCTCTAGTATTCCTGCTAGAGAACGCGTTACCTATCAACTTGAACTAAAAGAGTTCTCTCTATTTCTTAACCAAATTTTACAACCTTTCTTTCTTTATGAAACTAGATGTATATATTACGGATTAGGTAGAAACTTTATGAAACACGACTTGTTAACATTGAACAGAGAAACACACAAGCCTATTTTTATTTACACATATTAATGTCAATCAAGACAGGCACTTCATACATATTCATCATGTCATCTGATTTAATCAATGACATGACTAAAATGAACATAATAATTGAAGAATTCTGTGACCTAGACCAAAATCAGTAATATAGGACCAATCGACCGATGGTAAAACGATATTATTAACCCCGTGTCTTTTCTCTATCCCATTGACATTTTATCAGCCTTTTTTTGATTTTTTCCATACTCAGGACAATCACAAACATACCATCAACATCCAAAACAGGCGGGAGTCAGCCCTCTTAAGGAAAATTGGCCCCTCAATATATTGTCTGAAAACTTTCCTCCATCAGATTAATTGAAAACTTGCTAGATTGCACAAAAATCGGTGTAACAGATTTTTTTGTGTCAATAATAACCTTTGTTCAGAAGGTCTAGGTAAAGTTTTAGCCTGTTTGGCCAAAACCATTTTTCTACCGTCATCTGTCAATCAGACAGCTTGTAGTACAGAAATGGCTCAAGATGCTTTCTGGACCTATACTATGACAAGCTTTTTGCTAATTTGAACATGGCTATTTTTCATAAGATTCTTGTGAAGTCGTGACGTTGAAACAAAAACGATATGAGTGCAGGTGCAAAATAAATGGTTTTAAGCAAAACTCGAAGACGTTTGTTTATTTCTTTTTAATCTTTAAACACTAATATTTATTAGTAATTTATAGTGATTTACTTTCCTTCCTGTTAATAAACAATTTCAAATACAAGCCTTATTTTCAGTTCTGATTGAATATAACAGCTGTATTAATTGTTCCCGTGAGGTGGAAAAATCGAGTTTTATTATTTACTATAAGCTGAGTTAGGTGGAGAGAAACTTTTTATTTATATTCTTGCATTTATTCTATGTGTATAGTGTATCAAATGAATCAATGAAATACAGGTTGGTGTTTTAAGCTACAGGCAAGTGTTGTACATTATACAGCATATGTTTTTTTTTTATCAAATATATGTATCGATATTGGTTTATCTAACCTCTTCTATAAATGACAGGTTGTCCTCTGTAGAGTTACAAGGAAATACAGGCGAAGCGTGTAAAATAAAGTATTTCATAGCAGTCTTGGAAAAATATCTTTTTCATACTCAACTGCGTCCTAAAGGAAAAGAACATATACAAGTTGAAAAAAAATCAGCATTAAAGATTTTAATAAAACTAGTTGAGTGCATCAATTATACAAACACACAAGCGAAACTCTTAAATGCAGAAAATTTAATTATGATAATCTCACGTACATTAAGCTGCTCAATTTGACACTGACATCAGAATGGCACTAATATGTTACATATTTTTTTACCCTTAAAAAAGTTATAAACGTAAGAAAACCCTAATTTCTTTCTACTGTCATATGTTAGACCAATTCGGAGTTTAATAATAAAATACTTAAAATATGATTCAATGTCCTTTTTACGATTTAATATTGAAGCCTTTTAAATGGTCTTATTTTCTCAAAAAAGCAGCCATCCCCTTTTTAATTTTTGATAATAGTGAGAAGACAAAAGGTGTTAGAGCAAATAATATGGTGCATGGTTTAACACGTAGACTTGATTTTGAGCCAAAAATTGACAAATAATGAGTAGTGTCTTGATGGATTATCGTGTAACAAGCACCAATTGTTTATAATATTTCGATAATTCTAAATAATACTCGCCATTGATAGTTAAAACGAATTTGCGATGAATAGTATCTTTGCTGTCTTAGAAAACAATCAACATTTTTATGATCGAATTTTTCGTGTTTTCTAACTTGCGGTGATAATTTTGACTAACTACATCTTGACGCTTTGTTTTTGAGTCATATTGAAAATACTATTCTTGTCACCAGTAACAATTGATTTTAAGAAGTTTGAATGGTTTTAAGAAACTTATTATGATTTCTCTGGAATGTTGCACTATCAATAACTTTTAATCTTCATTTAAGTTATGGAGCACACATTTTTTTGTAAACCTTTATTGTGCCTAGATTTTCTTTTAAAATAGCTAGAGTTGTTTCCATGTAGACGGTTAATGCTTCTTCCATCATTTTCAATGATGCATTGCGATCGTCTGCCAAGATTTCACGAAATCTGAATAATTTCTGGTGTTTAAATTGACATTGGTCTTCTCGTGTGTTTGTCCTGGTCAATCAGAAATTAAACCATACTTCTTATTTACATTTTGAGCATTCTGGTGGCATTCGCTGCCAAATATTGCATCTTATCAATATTTCACGATGAAATTGAAAAGGAGAATCTGAAAAGGTCACATCTTTAAAATGACATATTAAACTTGTAAATAATGCCACTAATTTATGATATACACTACCAGTTCGAAAAATTAATTGTCGCACTCTGTATGTCTCGTGCGTAATATTTTAATACAGCGACTTCAAATATCTATGAAAATTAGGATTTGTTTGCCTCGCACAGCACTTTTTTCTATTCCTCTTGGTTTTTTCACAGAACGGTGTTTAAGAATCGTCCAGTATGTTTAGGATCTTAATTTTTTGTAGCTTATAAGAAAAAAAGAGTTTCCATCAGTCGTTTTCAAAAAATTGTGCCGGAGGAAACTGACTTCGTAAGGGTAATTTCGTAAGTGGTTTTTAAACACATTTGTCATTGAATGATGATCATCGCATTAAATTTAGACCTGTTTGTCACTGCCTAACTACCAGAAGTATTTTAACTCATTTTCTATACCAAATATTGTCAATTGCATCTTGTTAATTTGAACATATAAATATACTTAACTACTGAGTTTTAAAATCTGCAATTACTGAGTTTTGTATCTAGTCACCACTCCTATGTCAGATGATAGGTTTTTAAAGTTAAATCGTTTTTAATATACTTGCAGTTTATTTTATGCACTGCAATTTTTGCTTCAACAACTTATAAAACAATACTAATTTTAAGTGGATTAATATTTTGATATTTTTAGCTTAAGCTAAGATATTTAAAGATATACTAAATTAGTGGTCACTAAAATGTTTATACTAAATTTACAAAAATAAAAATGGAGTTGGAATTTTTTTTTAGATGTATTTTTAACAGCTTTCTCATAGACGAACAAAACTTAGACATGCCTTGTAAAAGGTGGTGTTATGCATCGCCTTCCTTAACCGACATATTGATTGACAAGAACCGCCATTAAACTAGTAAACCGTTTTTTTCTATTACATATTGTCAATCAGTAATATTCACTATAAGTCATACATTGCCAAAAGTTATTCAAATTGCTTCAATGCAAGAAAAGTTTTGGTTTCATTGGTCAATGTCCTTCGGAAGTATATGTAACGCATTTTCTAGCTTGTTATTAAATTGCTGTTTTTTACTGCTGCTCGATGTTCTACCTTCTTTTAAGGTAAATTATAATCGATTTATAGTTCTGTTAAAAAAATTTAAGAAAAACCTCAAATTAATGGTGATGAATGTTTCACATATATTAAGTTTAATATTGTCAATTCATTATAGGGAGTTTCCGCCATATATAATTGATAGAAAGGCAGTTTTATTTCTTATTAGATAATTAAAGATTATTATAAAATTTTGTTAGTATTTTATTTATTTTAGGGAAGAGCCAAAACTAGATAGTGACATAGAGTCTACTGATTGGGTCATGACAGTTAAAGGAAATAACATGAAAACTCAATCAGAAGAAATTACATCCTCGAATCAAAAAAATACAAACTACCAGAATGGATCAGGTCCTGCCATTGCTAAGTCGCCGCCTAAAGATTCTAATCTTAATCATTATAGACCAGACAAAAATGTTCAGGTAGGTTTTAGTTAGAATACATAATGTTGTCGTCTAATTTGATGCGTCAATTATATCTAATATGTGTTTGAGATCAAAATTGATCAAAATACATCTAGATACCCTGTATTTAATCCCTTATTTAGTCTGAATTATATAAGACGCCAGATGATTACGAATCGTCAGCCAGCCAGTCTGCAACTTAATTATATTTTAAGAAATATTACATGAACCTATAACTAGAAACAAAGCATATTTTGACCTGGATATAATGCAGTTTTTACTGACAGTACAGAACATTTAAAAAATTTTAATACAACCCTGAGTGGTATATTATGGTATTTTACATAAAATTATCTTTCTACAAAACGGCCAATGTAATCATTATTTTTTTGAACAATTGTAATGCATAGCAAAATTTTGAATCCTATTTATATGTTTCTTGTTTTTAGCCTGTTATACCATCATCGCCACCTGCAACAGATAATCGTAAGGATAGAAATGACCGAGACCACCACCATCGTAGTGATCGAGATCGGGACAAAGAACGAGATAAACGAAGTTCAATATCACAAGCATCTGCTAGAGAACCTAGTCCGTTAGATCATCGGGGAGAGACAGTCTTGTTAGATACCCAAGGTATTTTATTTATTTTTGTTCTATATTTAAGATTTATTTATCTTAGTTAACCGGCCAAATTTTGTTATTTCTTTATTTTTTGGCCTTTTTATATTAATTAATATCAATCTTGAAATGCAAAGAATACAGCATGCTCATTCTAAATAGTTTATGAGTTATTAACACATTAACAGGCAAAACCTCTTGCTTCTTCCTAATTTGGTTTTTGATTCTTGATTTTATACATGTAAAATTATTTTTCCCGATACTTATTAGTATCAAGCCATTGTTATGAAATATCTTATATATATTCTCTTATTTAATAAGTTGGATGTCGCTTTTAGATTATTTGAAAGGTTTAATTTATTTTAAAAAACCCTAGGTTCTATCCTGACTTGAAATCGGACGCAAATAATAAAATTCAAAACCATGAACTAATCTTAGAAAAAAAGAAAATGACCACTACAATTAAATCTGATTATTTGTACGTGCAACTTTCTAAATGTAAGTTGTAACCGACTACTACGTATAAATTAACTAAAAAATATACCTGGAATCCACATAATTTCAGACCAGGAGTGTATTAAGGGGTTTCAACCTGGACCACTGCTGTCTTTAAAGGCTTGTAGCATTCCACAAACCTAAACTGAGGCAGGTGCACCACAGGCCGTAAAAGGGTTAAGTCATATGTTAGACGTATCTAGCTTTCTACCTCCGTAGTGCTGAATGTCTAGTTCAGAAAGCCTTGATAAGAATGGATGATGGAGTTGTCATAAAAAAGGAAGTAATAAATAATTTGAGATACGCCGATGATAGTGTGCTGCTAGCAGATAGTGCTCAAGGTCTTCAACATCTTAGTGTAGTTACTGTCAGTGAAAACTATGTAATGAAACTTAACAGCAAAAAAACCCAAATTATGATTACAAGCAAAGAACAAAACATCAACGCAGATTTCGTTGCAGGTGCCGACCCCTTAAAGCGAACTGATAAAATCACATATTTGGGTTGCTCCATCGTCGACAGTTAGGACCACTCACACAAAATCAAGTGCCGTATGGAGAAGGCAAGAAGTGTTTTTAATCCGCTTAGGAAAGCACTGTGTAATTCTGTGTCGGAATCTTAGATGTTATGTTTTCTCAGTGCTTTTATATGAAGCAGAGGCTTGGACTCTAAAGCATGCGAGATGGTTTGCTTAGGATTTCCTGGATACACCACGTAACAAACGATACTGTTATAGAACGCTTGCAAAAAGAACCAGAAATTCTTAACGCTATCAAAGAAAGAAAACTGAGTGTATTTTGGTCATATAATGCGAAGTGAGAAGTATCGACTCCTTCAACTCATTATTCAGGGAAAAATAGCTGAAAAACAAGACCCTGGACGTCGCCGTACATTGTGGCTTAAAAATCTCAGGCAATGGACCGGTATGACAACAGTGGATCTTTTTGGATCAGCAATCAATACGATTAGATGGGTCCATGTGATCGCCAACATCCATAGGGGATATGCATTTTAAGAAGAAGAAGTTGGGAAGAAACTTTCCTCAAAACATCGCGAAACCTTCTAGGCCATAAAAGTTAGGATGTCACTCCATGCCAGAATGCTGGCGTCTTCCCTTGTGAGCACTGCCGTTCCGAAGATCTCATTCTCAAAGTGGAACAGCTTCTCCGCGTCGTCCAGATACTACGGACTTATTGGATCGTCTTCCACGCCAAGCAATGTTAGGTGCTTTCGCAACCTACAATGTCCCGTGAGAATCCTTACGAGGGGGTTCAGGACACGTCTACTTCTATCAAACAACAACTAGAGGCGTGCTTTTTCAGGCCTCGATACAAAATCCTTGACCTGCCTGTACCCAGAGCTCCGGTACCATTGCTCTTACGAGCATCAATCGGCTCATTCTTTTAGTGCTCCGATCTGTCTTTTGGTTATAACCGGTTTTAGGTCCCGGGAAACGAGTCATAGCCCCGAGTCTGGCGAATTCATCTGCCGCCTTGTTACCCTGTAACCCCCGAGGTTCAGGGATCTACAGCAGCTCAACCTGTTTCCTCCTAGGCAACTTATCCAGGTCATCTCTGCACTTTTTTTTTATTAGTGCCGAGTTCTCCCGGGGTTTGGCAGTTGCCTTAAGTGCCGCCTGGCTGTTAGCAGATACGAGTATACACCATCCACTTACGGTACCTAGTCACTTCCTCTACAGTGCAAGCCATCGAAATGGTAAAAACCTCTGTCTAGAAAACTCCGTCCTAAAAAGAAACTCTTTCGGACCACCAGTTTCAAAGTAAACATTGCCCCCGTCGGTTCAACTCTGGCCATTCGCGACCCATCAGTGAAGCACACATAGGGGAGGTTGATCTTCTGTTCCTCCCATGGATCCCGGCTAGGGATCGCAAGGGAGAAGGACCTCATCGCCCTAAAGGACAGTAGTGAAATCTCCAATTCCTCTCTTGAGACAATTTTTGTGTATCTTAAATCACTAGTACCTCTCCAATATCCAGAATCCAGCATCCATACAAATGAAGACATTCTTCCGTTACCTGAGCCTGTAGACGGCCGGCCTCACTACACGCTCCTTCAATGTAGACCGACTTTACCTCCATCGCACGATCACCGGCGACTCGCCCTCTTGTCGCAACGACAGATCGTCGTCGGTTTTGGTTTATCAAAGGCAAAGCCTATATCGAGAAAGACCCTAAAGCTGCATCTCCGTAGTGCAGTTTTTGCAACTACAGCATGCAACGCGCTTTCCGTGGATCGGCCCTGCTGATATGCGTGTTGATTACTGTAGAGTGGGTGCCTTTTAAACGCATTCTCTAAGAAATACTTGCCAACTATCTTTTCCAAGATTTTTATTAGAAAAGATATTAAACTGTTTGAAAACCTTTGCTAGTGAAAAATTAGTCCTCCCGTTTTTTTGGGGCGAACGACACCATGACTTTTCTCCAGGCTTATGGAACGTATCCCAGGCATGTTCGAAAGAATTGCTCCAACCTACAGAGTAGAAGCTAAGGAAATTCCGTCCGGACCCGCTGCCTTGTATGGGGTGTACTCATTCGCTGCCCACCTCACTATGCATCCCGTCGACCACTATTCTATCAACCAACCCCCAATCCGCGAGAACAAAGCAAACGTATGATTATTTCACACCAGCTGAAAAAACCTTTATTATTCAATTGTTTCTGTGTAGATTGATGGCATCAAGTTGTATTAATGACTGAAGACCTTTACCTTAAGATTTACTAAAAGGGTCTAAAACTTGCAGCTGTCCAGTTCCCTTCTATGTTTGGTAATGTAATATTTAATATTCTAAATATCAACAAATAAGCGTTATCATAACAAAATTTGATATCAAATTGAGAGTTGAAGCATTAGAATAAGTAGAAACTATAACAGTTTTGATAATGGTAAGACGATTTTTATTTTTAATTGGTTTAATCGTATTTGAAAACGTGTTTTCTGATCTTATGCTGTATAACCTCAAAACTTCAGTTAGCTTATTGATGCTCTTATCAAGTAAAATCCCTAATTAGACCCGTTTTAAATTTACACCTTTTAGTGAATCAGGTCTTTATTTCTAGAATTGGTCTTATGTAACTTTTCATTTTGTTGATTATGTGTTAAATCCTCTGTTTCTCTAGAGCTATTTCTACCTATGCTCTTTACCAATAGAAAAAAGAAGAGAATATATAGAATATAAATAAACACAAACAAACCAGATGAAATAGAAAAAAGAAAAGATAATGTTTTAAAACTTGTCGTAGAAAGTAAGATTAGCAATGAGAAACCATAAGGTTAAAAAGAAACAGGTAAAAGGGAGACAGAGATAAAGTAGGGAGGTAGAAGAATACCAAACTTCATTGATATGTTCGGCATGAAGTTTATGTGCACTCAACTTTCTTGTGTAACCAAATATTTTTTTTTCATAAACAAGTTAACGTTGCGGGTATATAGTTATGTCGGGACACTCCATTCCTCTAGTATCGTCATTCAAGTTGGTGGGCGTTAACTTGGATAAGTCCTGACATGAACGTGCCACATGCAATAGCAAAGAGAACTTCTCGAAAGCTGGGAATACTATTTCGAACTAGAAAGTTTTACACTCCAAAACAACCGTTAATTTTATTCAGAAAAGATAGCTGTTGGTCTGATTGGAGACCCATAACTCACCAGAAACCTGGATACACCTTGGAACATCGAAGAACGGTTAGCGACTTGAGTCTATTTTACAAGTGTTTTCATGGAAAGTGTTCGATGGATGTAGCCCATTTAATTCCTCCCAGAGCGGTGCATGCTATTAATACACTTCGCGCTAATACATCACATCCGTATGAGGTTCGCCTTTGTTACTCCTCGTACAACACTTTTCAAGCAGTCTTTTATATGGAGAACTTTGGAATGGTTTGCCCAGGACTGTGTTTCCCACTCGGTACAACTTACAGCGAATCAAGACCAACGTGAAACGTTTTTTTCCTGTAGCGCTTTAGGGATTTCCCTGCAGCACGTGTGCTAAGCCAATAAAAAAAAGCCTGATGCATATATTAGTTTTACCACAGTGGGTTGTTTTTTGAAGAAGGTGGCACTAAGATTTCTCAGAGCGCTCTGACACATTACCCCATGTATAAGAATTACAGTACACTGTTTAAAAATTTTAGTGCTAAAAAATAATATTGTTTGCTTTTCCTTTCCGTTTATTAGACAGAATCCACTAATTTTATGCATTATTTACATAGCAAGAGTCAGAAGTCATCGTTTTCGTATAGTTGTGCATATGTTATAGAAATAATTGCGTAATATGTGCTAGAATAAAGTTTAGGAAGTTTCAAACTAAAACGGTAAGAATATTACTATATAACGACGATTTATGATAATTACAGGGGTCAGTCCCGTATCAAAAGGCTGACAAATTTCGAACACAAAAGAAAACAGAAACCACGTCAAATTAATGAGCAGTATAAGATGCTGCTGCCCTTTTACATTATATACAAAATGTAAGCGATATTTAATTTGTTAGGACGCGTGTTTCTTTTTTTGGTATTTTTTTTAAGCCATTTGGTATTGCACTTTGGATACCCTGGTAATAATGATGCGGTTACGCATCTGCGTAACAGAAAGGTGACTTATGATGCTGTCTACGTTTAGTCAGTCATAAAGGGTCGAGGGGTAAGCGATTATTTAATTTGTTAGTACGCCTGTTTCTTTTTTTGGTATTTTTTTAAGCCATTAGGTATTGCACTTTGGATACTCTGGTAATAATGATGTGGTTATGCATCTGCGTAACAGAAAGGTGACTTATGATGCTTCCTACGTTTAGTCAGTCATAAAGGGTCGAGGGGTAAGAGTGTTCTTTGTAGTTTAGAATATGTGAAGTATGTTACTGCTACGGTCAAGGAATTGCCCGTAAAATATCGAATTTTAATCATTGCTAATCTCCAGTACTGAGAAACGAATGTGTTTTCGTGTTATTCATTATTTTTCTATTTTATTACTTGTTCATTTTTCTTTTCTAGAAAATAAAAAACTGAATCGGAGATCAACTTCGGGAGGAGCTGGGCTGGGAAAGAGTGAAGGAAGATCGACGACGTTGACAGGCTTTATTTATCCTTTAATGACAGATTTACAAAGAAAGCATCATTATAATGGTACGTAAACATACAATTAAATAAATGGTAGAATATGAGTTGAACTAGCGTGATAAGTGTTCCAAAAAATACATTTTGGTTAAGAATTTTCCACTTTCAGAATAAGTATCAAATAAAAATTGAAATTCTTTAGTTAACTAACTGCACTGCTGATAATTGTTTCCTAATATAACACATATTCTGGTCTTTTTTTCAAATGTTTCTTGGTATTATATTACAAGATTAGACCTGAAATATTTAAGATTTTTGAAATAGTTTTTTTTTTTTTTAATTGTTTTTCGATCCAATAAAATAAAAATATGTTTTTTCATTTTGTAAGCTTTCATTGGACATTTCACATGATAGGTATTATAAGCAAAAAAAATCTCTTGTCCTCCGAACTAAGTTACTAAATCAGAATGTATTTTTAACATTTATATTTTGTTTGTTGCTAGACTGTTAAAGTTAATCTCAATGTGTAGGCGTAAAACGGGAAAAATCTATTATTTATTTATCTCCTAGCATTTTTTTAAATTTTATTTTGTCAAACAGAACTTGCAAATTGTGGACGCTAACCGCCATGTGAGACTCTAAGAGACGTTAGCGTCTTACATATCCGTAGACATACGTCAATGAACGTATCTTCCAAGAGTATATTAAACATTAACCAAGGTGTTTTGATCAGGGTCAATAATTTACGCCTTTTTTTTTGACAATAATTGAATTAAAGGGAAACAGAAATGTTACAAAATAATCACTATTAAAAAAAACTTAATAATATCTGTATATTTTGGCAGAATCATGTTTTTAGTGGTTTTATGGTTTTTTTCGTCATAGGATTTGATATTTTATAAAATAATGTTTTTTGGTTTTTTATTTTTAAGAAAACAAAAAATATTGACTTTTCTGTATGTAATCTGGCACCTTCGTCCAAAAGAAAGCCAAAAACTAAAAGTTTAAAAAATTGTATAAAAGTTTTTCACAACATAAGAAAATATAAAATAGATGGTAGGAAAACCTTAAAGTAACTTAATTTCTTAAGCAGGTGTTTGAATTTGAAGTTTTGAAACTTGGTGGTTCGACAAGAAAATCGTTTACCTACAATTAAGTTTTGCAGAAAAATGATGTTAAAGTTTTTTCCTTTATTGAAGTGTGTATGAAATAATAAAATTCAATTTTATTGTGCTAAAACATAAAATAAAAAATATGATGAAGAAACTTATCAAATTAAGGATTAGACTTAACTTATTTTATGTTGCATTTTTGAATTTCTTGGTTTCCAACTATTTACTCGCTATGACTATACTAAAAAAAAAATACAAATGGGACCACATCTACGGTACATTAAATACCTTAAAGATAGAAGGGAAGGGTAATTTTGATTATTTTAAAAATAAAATAATTCTGACCTGTAATTATGAGTAAACTGGATATTTGAAATAAAAACATAATTTTAAAATGTGTAAGTTTTATAAAACAAAGACACTTTTACTTTCTTTTAATGAATAACTTTTTAAATCGTGAATTGCTATTTTCTCAAATTTTTTAGGTTACCTTGAAAAAAAATTACTGGTAAAAATTGAACAATATTGTAGAAAATGCATGCAATGCCGTTTAGTCCGTTGTGTTGATAATTTTTAACAAATTTCTTTTTAAAACTAACGCGTTTTCAGTTTTTTATAACTATATATTTTGTTGTTAGTTTTGAACATACTATATTTTAAACAGCCTCAAATAACCTTTCGAGGTTTTGTTACGTGCTTAACTTGTGTATTAAATATGACAGTAAAATTTATAATTACAAAAGTTATTAAAAAAAAATTATCATCTACCATAACACAGAATTTTTTAAGGCTACATTGCTTTTTTATAAACTTAATGCTCAAGACAATAAAAAAAATTGTTTATAAATAGTACTCTAATTTTGCAAAGGAAATTACTCATTTAAACAAACATGAAAACACGTACAAATTGGCTTGTGCTAGCTGTAGAACACCCATTTACTTGATAATAGTATTAAATTATGTTTTAGGAAGAAGTACAGAAGGTTCTCATAAATCAAGTGACACTATAGAAGAATTAAAAAATGCTTTTGAAATAGCCGAACGATCGAGTCCTGGGATTAGTGATATGTTTGTTTCTGAATTGGTGCAAAAACTAGTGCCATCTATTTCTGATCAGAAGTTAAAGGGTGTTCTGGACAGATTAAGGTAAGTTCATATTACTAATTCAGTGATTGCATCTATAGAATTTCGATTAATTTAAATAATTTTTTAACATAATATGGCCGATAAATAAAATACTACAATACAATGAAAACTTAAAAATGAACATTATTTTATTAACCTCTAAAAACTTTGTATATTTGCCAAATTTAGAGATTTTTGAATAGAAAAAAAGCTGTTACAAGCTAGGGCAATTTTTACGTCAGATTCGAAAAGACCTATTTTTGTGTGTTAATGGAAAAATATTGTAAAAAATGTATCAGTTGTATCTCAGTAAAAAATATTAGCGTAGGGAAAAGTTAACTACCATTTTTAAGAAAATTGAAAGTATCAACCGATGATGTACAAGTCAGTCAAGTAAGAACGTCTCGCACATTGTTCGTTAAAAAATGTATTTATTTAAAATTTTTTGTTTATCATTCGACAGGATTGCCATTAAAATGCTAATGACTCAGTAGTTCGTCCAGTCCCCATCTGTGTTGATGATCGCATGGCATCTTCGGGACATACTTTCGACGAGATTTTCTTAAGGCAAAGATTTCTAAATTGCCGGAATTTCCCGTAACAGCTGCTTCACTGAGTACAACTTGTTACTATGAAGCTTCTGCTTGATGACCACACGTTCTCGATTGTATATCCAAACCTTTCTGCTTTAGTTTTTGCGCCCCTTTGCGCGAAAACATTTTAATAATAATTTTTTGTCTTTGTCCGACATTTTTTAACCGAGAGTATCGTTTCACCCATTTGCTAACGAATGCCGTCGACTTGCGCATATACTTAGCGCTCGCTGTAGACGTCATTTTCGAACCTTTTGGAGGAATACAGAGGAACACAGCTAGGAACCGCGAAGCTTATGCAGCACTTATGTACGATAATGTACTTTAACAATAAATAACGTTAGAAATGAATCTCTGTCCAAAAACCATTGTTTGCAGGCGTGCCAACAATAACCTCAAGAAAAAAATTATTTTACCGACTACAAGTTATAGGCATTCTTACTTGACCGAGTGTATAAATAGTTTTTAAAAGAAATTATTGATTTAGCAAAGTTAACATTATATTGTTTCTTTTCTTATGAGCACTAAAATATATTTGTAGGGTATTTTTGCCCATTCTTTATTGTTTAATTACATTAAACCCAGATTAATAACAGTTTCTAACACTTGCTCCTCCTTCAGAAAAGTATTTTTTATTCAGTACTATATTTTTGCATTTATCTAGTGGGAGAGTTTTTTATAGTAGTTTTTTTTTCAATATTTGAACCATTTGAGCAAACATGGTTCTGGGGATAAGACACTGTTAAATTGGAGTAACTTTTTGACGTTTCGACCACTATTGCACTAGATATCTTCAGAGACATTTACTCTGAGATTAGAACACTAATGAACTGTTGGAGAAAAAAATGGTGAATACCAGTCGGTATAAATACTTGGCTTGTGCCTCTTAGTGCATATTTAATACTATAATCTTGAACCTCATTTAACCAAACTCGTGAGAGATTCCGTTCCATATTTGTACCATTTGTTGTGTATGTTTTTCCTCCGAAATATTTACCACTAATGTTGATATATAGAATGTCTTTTCTAATAGCTAATTCTTTTGTTTCAGAGATTCGACATAGACATATAGAAGAAACTAGACAATTTATTGAGTAAAATGTTCATAGAATTTTTCCAAACAGACCGTTAACATGACAATATTCTTGTGTCCATTGAGCTTGTTAAGATTATTAAGATAACACTATATATAAACGCTAACTTAAAATGTAAGTTTGCGGGTAGGTTTGATGGATATGAGATGGCAAGCTTTATTCACTAATAACGTTGGTTCCAAGTGAACGTAGTATTGTTGTTGACACAAGCAATATTTTATATTTTTGAAATAATGGCAGTATGCACTAAATATTTTATTTTATAATAATTTTGAATTCATTTATTGTGTTTTAACCATTAAATGTTAAATTATGGCGTTTTGATCACGATTCTAATATTAAATTCAGTGCATAGAGTCTCAATACTAATTTGAATGAGAATGGTTACAAGTGCTCACATGTCACAATGTCGTTAGTCAGTTTGGACTAGCGTGTATGTTGCTAATATGAAATAATTAAATATTACTTCCAGTGAATGCCCTTCACGAATTATGGTTAAATTCTGAAAATTACTCGACAACATTTGTTTTCAGTTTAGCGTAGTTTTCAAGATACACCGGTGAGAAATAGATCTCTATTCGGTGATCATTCTACTCATAAAGACCGTAGACAAAGACAAATGGCTGAATAAACTTTGTTTTAGTTCTGCATGCTATTACATTCAGTAAGGCATATTATCAGGTTGGCCTTGATAAAGCAACGGAATCTATTTTAAAATGACATTTTCCTAGTGTTGAAGTTTTGTTTCTAAATATTTCATTATTCTCAACGTTACTTTGTCGTGAACTATCATTAGAAAGCTCATTTCAAGTAAATCGCGGTAATAAAAGTAAATATTTGAGGTGTAATTAAATAGATCTAAATTTATGAGGGCCGACGAAATGTGGCCACTCGGTATCGGTATAATGAGGTTAAATAAATTTGATATATTATTTATATATACGCTCAGGTGCGACAATTTTATTTTATTTTAGTCTACATTTGAACAAATTAAGGAGTTATGGATCAAAGAAATAAGCTACGCCTACGGTATTATTTACTTTTATTGAGGTTTTTAATAAAGAATTGTGCTGATTTAATTATTTTTGCAAAACTAAAAATCGTGTTATAAGAAAAATATGTTTACAGTTGTAGAGGATATTGAAAATATATCCAAAATTCATACTTGCCGAAGATTTTTCGCATATAGCTTAATTTTAAATTAAAAAAGAAGCATTAAAATGGAATTATTATGCTGTAGGTCATTAAATATTTTGTGAAAATGTCTAATATAAAAACAAAATATAACACAGTGTGCCAATAAATGATTACATTACATACAAGTTCGTACTGTTTCACCCAATTTTAGTATATATTGTATAGAAATTGCACTTCCTTAGCGCTTTGAATGGACGTATAATTACTTTAACGCTTTTCGGGTATTAATAAATTATTTTCAACCTATTCCATTAAAATAAAGTAAAAGTGAATAGATTCTTTTTTATCCAATGAGAAAAATCGCAGATTTAGTTCGGGATTAAAACCTTTTAAAATATAAAATTATGATTTCCCAAAATCAACAAAATAGTGATGTCAATGTAGATACCTGCTCGCCTCCACGAAATATATCTCGTTTTCATCGGTGGCGTTTGGTTTCGGTACATTCGGTATCAATGGTAATGATTGACAAGAATGGGTGCGTTTATACCCGAAATTAAATACAAACGGAGCGCGCACAATTAGAAATGCAAGCAAAATTTGCCCGTCGTGTAAGCAATATTTTATTTATTAGGTATGTGAAATATAAGTAGATATCTTCTCGTTTATGAATATTGAATTGAATATGAATATTTTTTAATTAATAAATTATTTGGACACAATAATAAATACATAAAGAATAAATCAGGAATTTTGAAAATATTTATTCTGGGGTTTAGAAACAGTTTAAATATTTTATTAATATAATACACAAATATAATACAGAAAATTATAAAAGTACCTATATACTCTCAGTACTTAAAAACAATGAAAATAAGTAACGAATATTACAACAAAAATAAACTTTGTAGCAACGGGAACTTTTACGCTATTTTTCATTTCTTAACACTCAACAAAAACTAATTACAGTTGAGAAAAATCAGTTTATTACATGATTTGATTTGAGTATGTTATGCCGTTCAGTAATAATCTGGCCAGGCACCGACTAGTGTAGGTACGTATATTGGCAACTACGTGACGAGATCGGCACTTTGTACCGGGCAAAATGTAACGGGTACTTTTTTAAAAAATACCGGGTACCCTAAATACTCGAAAGTACCGATACTTGACATCACTACAAAATAGTATCATTTTAATGTTGTGGGCAATATGTTGATGTGATAAAGTAGTGCCATCTAAATGTTTATCAAACTCGAGCAAATGTAACCTATTACCTGAAATTAAGAATATTTAAGTCACTCACACATACATACATACATATACCTGTTAGTGCATGCTGTTCTAAATTCTTATAAATATTTGTAAAGTCATGAATCATTGTCAAGTCCAAGTCAAGATTGTTGTATATATTGTATATGTAGATTATTATAAGATAATATTTTTTCTTGCAATGTATTTTTTTAGATGTGTACATAATATAAATATAAAGTTTATTATAAATTATTCAGAGAAGTCATCTTGTTTGCAGAGGTTTAAAAGGTTTGTGATTTAACAATTAATATGTAATATATTATACAAATAAAATTAAAGAACTATTTAAAGCAATATTACTTTAATCATATTTGGAATCAATTTAGAATGTTTTTTTTTATATAATATTCATTTAATTTGTTTTCTTTTTTTTTCAAACATAACACAAAACCACTTTTTTCGTTTTTGAATTTAAACCATTTTATTTTAAAACGAAAATACTTTTATCATTATCAAATTATTTTTCATATTGTTCCTTTAATAGTTTTCTTAATGGCTGAGGACGAAATTATATTAAAATAATTTCTTATTTGATGATAAATTATCGAAAAAAAAACCATCTTAATGATTAAAAAAAGAACGAAGAAAGGCACGTTCCGTTTCCTATTTCAGGAAGAAAAGTCAAAAGAAAATAGGTTTTAGTGTTAAAACTAATGCTCATTTTTTGGACTGTAAAGCAGACAGACTTATATTCCTTTATCATTTAAATAACTGACACTAGAGCTTTTTTTTCTAAATATCACAGAATTTTCTACAATCATATAAATTAGTTAAACGATTCAATGAATTTAAGGCTAAGAGTTACAGAGCCTTATTTTATTACGTTTAGTCTCCTCTTTATTATTTTTTTTTTTTAACTCGATCGTTAAGATATATTTCATTTTTACCTTCTAATTTTTAGAATATCCATAATTCTCCTAAATTTTAATGCAATTAGATGCAAATATACATTTTCATCAAAACTAAAATAGAATCTAGTACAAATAAATATCTGTCCAAACGTGCCTTTCTTTTAGAAATTTTTGTGATGACAGAAGTTCCTGTATAATGTGCTAAATTTTTGTTGCTTTAAAGGTGGCAAAAGTGCAGTAGACAACTCAAAATATCAAAATTTTGGGTGTTTCGTGACAGTTCGGAACTTTATTGACATGCCATTAAATATAAGAATTAATCGTATCCAATGATAAAACTTTGGCTGATCAAGAAGAACATGTTTATGACTACTTTAGAAATTTTAATGTTCTTCTGTAAAAGATGCTCTGGTTATGGTTTTGGATAAACTTTTAGAGCATTATTTTTTTTTGTATTTTTCCAGGTAACCCAACTATATAAAATTTACAAAGTGATTTACCCAGTACTTGCCCTCACAAACACAATTCTAAAATAAATATTTTACCTTTTCACACGAAAAAATAACTTAATTCAAGCACTACTCGATATTTTAAAAATAAGTGATACAACATTAAATAAACCGTTCAAGGGCAAGATGAACTTGCACAATTAGTGTTCCGTACGTTGATTGCTTTTAAAATAAAAATGTTACGGTGGTATAAAATGATCAGCGACTTCACAAAACACACCCCAAATATTTTTTTTTCACTTCCAATTTCACCCTCCAAAACTAACCCCTTAAGTCAAAATTTGACTTTCAAAACTACACGGCTTTGATGAGGCCATCAATTCCTATATTATTACCAAATTTCAACTTTCTGGGACAAATAGTTTCGGAGAAAATCGGGTGTGACTGGCAGACAGACGGACATACAGACAACGAAGTGATCTTATAAGTGTTCCGTACGGAACACTAAAAATCGGTAAAATGGTTTTCCCATCACTTTCCCTGGAAGCACGTAGTTTTAAAATAAGTACTGAATTTCACTTTCTCAAGGTAAAAAGTAACTTAATTCAAGCTCTACAAGTCCTAAGATAGATTTTTTTATGATAAAATATTAATCTAAGGAAAAAAGTAGAGCAGAGTCTCAAAAATATTTACATCTCTGATATTCCCTCTTTACTTACCGTTTCTGTTACAATTGAAAATAATGAAAAAATAATACAATTGCTATATTCCCCGACCCCGAACGGGATATACTACGATATATATGAATTAATCTCTCTAACCTCAATGCCTCACCTCATCAACCTCTATATGCTTGACAATATATAATTGGAAATAATCAAAAAATAACACAATTTTACATTCGTTGTCTTCAAGAACCTTAAAATGGATGTGTCTGCGAACCTCCCCAGTAACCCCTAACCCCTCTCTGATCTTCTCCCCCACGTTAAAACTTGTTATTATCTCAACAATAACACACTTATTTTGATGGGCATCGCACACATGGTGCCTAAAGAGGTGCGGCAAAATCTATTTACGTCGGTCTCGAATAGTTGGAAATTGTTCTCGATGGAAAACAGCCGTGGCAAATCATTCCAGCAGGATGAAGTGCTCCATATGAAAGAATTCTTGAAAACAGTTGTACGAGGAGTGATGAGCTGAACCTCATACGAATGTGATATATTATTGCGACGTGTATTCCTAGCATGCACCGCATTGGGAGGCTTAAACGAGCTACATCCATCGAACACTTTCCATGAATATATATATCAAGGTTGCTGCTCAGTTTTGGGTCTCCAATCAGGCGAGCAGCCCTCTTCTGAATAGAATCCAACAAAAGTAGTGTCTGTTTGGAACCAGAGCCTCAAAAATGTGAGCGAGCAGTATTCCATTGTTTGTCGAATTTGAGCTTTGTATAGAATTACCAGTTGTTTGTCGAGTGTAAAGCTGTTTAGTTCGAAATAATATTACTAGTTTTTGAGAAGTTTGCTATGCACCCAACACGTTCATGAAAAGATATGGATGGATATATATAAATCAATCAGTTAACGTCCAGCAAGATGATGCTAGAGGAATCGAATGTCCGGGTTCCACAATGTCAACTTTTTTAGAAAAAAACTGCCGCCTGGGTTTTTGGTAAATTCTACTTGGTTATTGACCCCAAGATAGATTTTTTTAAGTTTATCGACTCCCTGCTGCTGTCTACGGATATTTGTACGAGTAGCTGCGCTCTCTGAGGAAACACGAGAGCTATAAATATACCATAAGAGCGTAGTTTAGCGGACAATTATCATGCCGAACACGGAAATGTCCAATTGCGTTGTTCCAAACATGTGTAACATAAGTTAGAAGATCTCTTGTTGATCTTAGATTATAAAAGCTATATTCACGGTCACTAGTAATATTGAATCCTTCCAGATATTTTAGAATAGAATAATATTATTATTAAGATATTATTGAAAGAGTGCGACTGGGCGGTAATAAGCTTTTCCACCAGCCAAAATGACATCGGAAACTTCCTTAGCGCAGTCGAATGGATCGACGAATTTGAAACAAACGTCTAACCAAGGGAAAGTCCGAAAAAAGTCCATTACTTCTTTCCTTTGAGCAAATTTGTAGGGCTAAATCTTGCGCAGACTAGGTGCCTCTGTCATCGATTGGAAGCACTTTTAGCGTAAGGCCACAATTGACTTAGAAAGTTGACTTCCCGACTACTATCGAAACTATACAGTATTTAAAGTCCCCACTATTTTCAGGTCTGAACTTTCAGATTCCCCAATTTCAAGCACTTGAAAAAGGACATATAGTATATATACGAAGCAACGCTTCTAACCTCCTACCCCACCCCTTAGAAGCCTTAATATATTTCGCTATAAACAACACGCGTAAAATTTGCCCATTACAGCAACCAAAAACCTAGACAAATTTTCATATTATTGAAACTATACAATATTTAGTGACCCCTACTTCCTTTACACCCTTCCCGTGTTAAAATTTGTAACCCCTTTAATCTCATCCCCACTATATATATTATTCATTCTACAAATTTGTTTAAAATCTGAGAAATCACGAAAAATTATCACATTACTATTAAAGCTGTACAAAATCAACATCCACCCTTGTCGCTCCATTCGCCTTAAGCCTTAAGAGATATCGCTCCATTCGCCTTAAGCCTTAAGAGATATCGCTCTAAAACTATTTCATGATCTAGGGACTCTAAAATGTGAAAAAAGCAAAAATATGAGTGATTTTTTCACGAATGCAATACTTTTCTTTAGCAAGGAATGTAAAAAAAGGGCTTGTATTAAAATTGATAACAATGAACAGGTAATAAAATGTTCATATTCTTTAACCCCAAGAACCCCTAAAAGGATGTATAACATGACATATTTGAACCCTTCCCTTCTCCTTTAATCCGGTATATATTCTAGTAAAATAATGCTAGACAAAACTTTTTTTCACGATCTAGATAGCCTGTGAGGAAATGCAAAACCCTCGGAATACTTCCTTTAGCAAAAGTGACAAAAAAGGGGCTGACATGATTCAATTTTTACCATACTCGGTAACGGCGACTTTTCGTCTACAGATGCTCGAGTCATTTTCAGGCATTTTTACTTTTTCAAGATGCGAATACTAAATTAGTAAGCGAAACGTCAGTCACTCCGATTACATACGGTCTAACATGAAGAACCATGGTTTCTCATCTGGTTCAATCTGTGAAAGCTTCCATTAGGTAGGCTTAAAACTATTTCAAATATGTTTGTTGCTCTAATGGCATGTAATTGTAACAGATTTTTTTTAAGGGGAATAGAGCCCTTGGAATTGAGTTTGCAACAAATGAGAAATAGCATATGAGTTATTGGGAAAATTTAAACATACTCAAAAAGTTTACAACAAATGGGAAAATTAATGTTTAAATTTAAAAAATGGTTGGCCAAGACAAAAAAAATTGAAAATATGCAGTAGGAACGTCCAGAAACTTTTAGCATATCTGAGAGAATAAGAGACTTTCATAGCTACAAAAAAACTGTTGCATCATTATTCCTGGAGTGTCATATTATCCTTTAGCTCACGAAAGATATGTAACGATACTATTTTTTACGTAATTCCACACATTTCAAATATGAAATTTTATACTATTTTTAAGAACTTCACTCATCGTGCAGCAATTTAAATGTCAAAGAACGGCATCGAAGAACGGTTGGCGACTTGAGTCTGTTCTACAAGTATTTTCATGGAAAGTGTTCGAAGGATGTAGCCCGCTTAATTCCTCCCAGAGTGATGCATGATAGAAATACACGACGCGCTAATACTTCACGTCCGTATGAGATTCAGCTTGTTACTCGGGGTACAACGCTTTTCAAGCAGTGTCTTTTATATGGAGAACATCATCCTTTTGGAATAATTTGCCCACCGAGTTCAATTTACCGCGAATCAAGAACAACGTGAATCGCTTTTTAGGGACTTCCCTGTAGCACGTGTGTAGACCTATAAAAAAAATCTAATATAACTACACAACAATTGTCACCACTACGCCAAACACTTTATTTTGGCACTGGACACACATTTCGCTGATCATGCTAGCATCATCAGGAGCGATGATTGATTAAATCTAAGATTAAACACTAGACTATTTATACAAAAATTGTGATTTTCTCGAGCGGGACCGACCAATTACAGACGGCTATTTAGTACCGGCGGAGGAACCAGTATAGGAATATCTATGGGAATAGTTCATCAGTTCTATTTAGAGCATTTTTAAATTTTATAATTTCAGTACTTTCGCATGCGTCTATTAATTTCCTGTCAGATACATTTTTAATAAACCTTAAATTATCCAATATTACTGTATGATTATGTTCAGCAATGCTTTATTTTTCTGATGTATCGTACCTGAAATGAACTAAATGGTCTTTAAATCTTGTTTGAATCGACCTTCTTGTTTACCTAACATACTTCTTGTTTCAATCATTACAACTTATATATTCCACTACTTTCACGTTCGTGGATTTTATCCTTCGTACTCCTTAAGTTATTTTTTAAGTCTTCTGATAACTTATAACCTAATGTGGGTAATACCTTATTATCTTTTGTATCATATGGTGTTGAAACATATTTTGTTTTATTTTGCTCACGTATAAAAAAAGGTGGACTTATGAATATTTCACCTAAAGGAGATAAGTCTAAATAATAACTGCGAGACTCGTAAAGAAATTGGACGCTTACCAAGCCAGAGAAGAAGCCGGATTTAGAAAAGGCTTTAGTACACTGGACCATCTTCAAGTATTAAGAATCTTAATAGAAAAGTCAACCGAGTATAATTTTAAGATTTGGTTGGCTTTTGTGGATTGCGAAAAAGCGTTCGACTCCCTTGAAATCTGGGCAACATTAAATAGTCTAAGTAACTGTAGAATTGACAGCAGATACTCGTAGATTATTCAAAATATATATAAAAATGCAGCATTTTAGATAGTATTGAAAGAAAACACCAATAAGATAGAAATGAAAAAAAAGGTTATGACAAGGGGACGTCAACTCATTGAAATTGTTAACGTTGGCGCTAGAAGATCTTTTTAAACAACTTCCGTGGACAAATAAGGGTATTAAATATAGGCGAGCAAATCATTTACGATTCGTGGATGATATTGTGCTTATATCCAACGACAAAGAAGAATTGGAAGAAATGCTGAACAAACTTAACAAGTCCAGAAAGATTGGTCTGAAGATAAACAAATGACTCTGATGAAGAAGCAGTATTGAACACTGAAAACGCGAAAATCACAAGAACAGATTCATACGTATATCTTGGACAAAAATAGTAATATACAAAGAAAACCTGAAAGCGGATTTATGAACGATAATATCATTGGCATCGTTTGGCAGATTGCGGAACATCTTCCTTTCCAATGTCCCAAATACACTAAAAGCGAACGCACTTGATGAACGCGTGTTGCCAGTATTGACATACAGAATGGAAACGGCTTTGAGTCAAAAAATTATAAATCGCCTAGTAGCTCAACGAGCCATGGAAAGGAGGATGTTGGGACTATCGTTAAGGGATAAACTGACTAATGTGGAAATTCTAGGAAGGTCCAAGATAACTGATGTAGCTGAGAGGGTAAGTAGTTAGGGGAGGCTTATGTCCGACGATGGACTGCATAGCTGATGATGATGATGAACCTAAAGTTATGAATATTGAATAACTTGTTTATTAAATTCTCGTTATAATTATTGATTCTAGCTATATTCTTAATACGATTGATGTCATTTTTTAATCGGACTTCATTGAAGAGGAAAGTGACTAAACGATGGACTAAAACGTGTAACGCGGTAAGTTTATGTTGTTTATGATGAAATGAACAGTCGGAGACATCTATATATATATATATATATATATATATATATATATATATATATATATATATATATATATATATATATTATCTATTTAGCTCATTTGAGGTACAGTAGGTTAAAAAAATCAAGTATTGCCGAACATGCCATTGAACATAATCGTACTTATATAGTTTAAGGTTAATTAAAATGTTTCTGATAGGAACTTATTAGACACATACAAAAGTGTTAAAATTATCAAATGTAAAAATGGTCTAAATTAAGATCGAATACCTTATTTAGACTATTTTTATACCTCACAGTTCTCTAGACTGGTATTAGACCGCCATCTGTAATTGGTGTAGTGGTGATAACTGTTATTTTTTTTATGGGTCTAGCACACATGCTGCAGGGAAGTCCGTAAAGCGCTCCAGGAGCGGCACGTGTGCGGGAAAAGCGATTCACGTTGTTCTTGAATCGCTGTAAATCGCACTCGGTGGGAAACACAACCCTGGGCAAACCATTCCAAAGGGATGATGTTCTCCATATTAAAGACTGTTTGAAAAGCATTGTACGTGGAGTAACAAGCTGAACCTCATACGGATGTGAAGTATTAGCGCGATGTCTATTTCTAACATGCACCGCTCTGGGAGGAATTAAGCGGGCTACATCCTTCGAACATTTTCCATGAAAATACTTGACTCAAGTCGCCAGCCGTTCTTCGATGTTCCAGCGAATCAAGGCCGCCGGTCAGTTCCGGGTCTCCAATCAGACGAACAGCTCTTCTCTGAACAGAATCCAACAAATGCAGTGTATGTTTGGGAGCGGAGCCCCAAACATGGGAGCAGTATTCCATAGTTGGTCGAATTTGAGTTTTGTAAAGAATTAACAGTTGTTGTGGAGTGTAAAGCTTTCTGGTTCGAAATAATATACCTAACATAACTGTTATGTAGGGTCATTGTGCGAACAATTCCCAAAAGCCAACATAGACCAAATAGAACAAAAATATATTTCAGATATAATACTAGGTCATAATAATACATCATAGTATTGATGATTTAGTTATTGACAAAAAATACAGGCTTAACGTAAACGGGCACCATATAAAATTTGGTTGAAACAATTGAATGGAAAGGTCTAACTCTATATAAAATTTTAGAAATATCTGAAAATGATATACAAATCTTGCATGTTGATTAATGCTATCAGAGACTTCCTTTTTAACTGTTACGTATGGAATTAATAAATAAATCAAATTTCTGTTTTACTTTATTTTATTTTTTTATACAACTTTAGAAATATTTGAAAATTATATACAAATCTTGTATGTTGATTAATGCTATGAAAGACTTCCTTTTTAACTGTTACGTATGGAATTAATAAATCAGATTTCTGTTTTACTTTATTTTATTTTTTTTTGTACAATTGTTTTATCTCTGTTTAAATTGTCATTTAAAATAGAATTAAAATCTCATACGCTAAAATGCATGATAAAATCATACTAAAAAGTTTTAAGTTTTAAAATATATCTATGTAAATTATATCTTGCCGTGTAGAAAAGTGCTTACGACGTTTTGTTCATTTATGTTAATATCTATATATTAGGATTGTTGATACATAGTTCCGGAGTTTTATTTATAAAATAGTAATATATTCGTTTGTTAAATAACCAAATATAAAAAGTAGAAAACATTATAGTCTACTATTACACTTTTTCTCTTACTTAGGAAATAAAGGTCATATCATACTTTTTCACGTGTGAAAAAAATTATCCCAAATGTGAAAGATCATCCACAGATTGTTGAACGTGCTGTATTTGTTGTTGCTGGTTAACAAAATTTTGCTTTATAAAGTTACCCTGTGATTGGATTCCAGGACTTTGGTTCCCAAAGCCACCTTGGTTAGATACAACAACTAGTTTCGGTTGGCTCTGATTAAGTTTTGGTTGATTTTGCGTTTGTCCACTGGAAACGAGTTTAACCACCTAAAAAATATTTTTAACATGTAAAATAGGATCATTGGTATGCATTTGCAGGAAAAGAGAAAAATTAAAAAAACTTGCAAGCAATAAAAAACATTTCCAGCTTGCTCTATCAAAATCACTAATATTCCCTGTTTTTGTTAAAAAACATTTAAAAAGGTGTACAAATCATCAATAATCTGTTAATTTTCGTGGTTTCCATTATAGGTTAAGAGTACTTTTATATAAAAATGCCAAAAAGTGTGAACTGAATTTAGAAAAACGGATGAAAATACAGTTTCTTTTTGAAAATAATGAAATGTCCACATAGTACAGCGAGATATACTATAAATCGTTTTAAAAAGGCAAAAACGCACAAAAATTTAAATAAGAATGGTCGAAAACGCATTACAAATGCAAGAGAATACCGGCAGTTTACCCATGCCCCTTTGAAAAAATGCTGATTTTTTGAAGACATTGGAAAGAAAATTTCTGGTCGAGCAGTGACAAAGAAGCTTCGAAAGCTTAAAGCTGTATATATGTATATATATATATATATATATATATATATATATATATATATATATATATATATATATATATATATATATATATATATATATATATATATATATATATATATATATATATATATATATATATATATATATATATATATATATATATATATATATATATATATATATATATATATATATATATATATATATAATATATATATATATATATATATATATATATATATATATATATATATATATATATATATATATATATATATATATATATATATATATATATATATATATATATATATATATATATATATATATATATATATATATATATATATATATATATATATATATATATATATATTATATATATTATATATATGCGCCATATGTATAGAATAATGATTCCACAGCATTTATTAATCAGTGTATTAAAGAAAAAATGTTTAAATAAAAGTTATAGAATGGTATATGGCGCACATGCACACGTTGAAAATAAAATGTTTTGAACTGTCAGTTCATAGAAATTACGCCATCTTAAATTTTTCTAAATGGAAAGCCCTGTATATTATTTTATTTTTTAGTCCTACCAAAAATTCTAGATATTGTTTGTTTAACATACCATATGTCTAAATTAAACTGTTTTGGAATTATTGATATTTGATCAAATTAAAAAAAAAATTAAGCTGACATGTGTCAAACATTTACTGTTAAGTAACGATTTAACGCGTTAAAAAATGATGTATCGAGGAACACGTTTATTGCTGCATTTTGTGAAACTGCAATTTGAGCGTAATGGTACATTTAATAGAAACTGAAAGAATCACTTTGTTAACGATGGTTGGTTACGAAGACCGTAGAAGAACACAACAGGAGGTGTGTGTGATCTTTTTAACGCAGAATATCCGAATTCGAGAATCTATTACCCAATCCGTAGTTAGCAAAACATTAAAACGAGTTAGACAATCAGGATCGTTCTAAATCTGGACCTCCAAAAATTAAAACCAGCGATGATAAAAAGTTAGATATTTTATTGGAAATTACAGAAAATCCCCATACAGCCACTGATCAGCTTTGCCTAGACCACAATATAAGTAAAGGTACCTTAAGTCGTATACTGAATAAAGGAAAATTGCATCCATGCAAAACTTCTATTGCAAGAATTATCTGAAGATGTCTACGATAGACGCGTTGAATTTTGCTAATTCATAATATTGTTTTTTCTGACGAGGCCACATTTTGTCTTAACGGAAGAGATAACAGGCATAACTGCCGGTACTGGTCTACTGAGAATCCCCATTGGATAATCGACAGTCATTCTCAAAGACCACAAAAGACAAACGTGTGGGCAGGGATTTGTGGACGTCATGTCATTGATCCCTTTTTTATCGATGGAAATCTTACAGGACAGCGGTGTTTACAGTTACTCCAAAAGCAAGTTATTCCAACTTGTGCAGGTCTTTTTCCCGATGAAAATAATTTGGGTACCCCTAACAGGAATCTGTGGTATCAACAGGACGGGGCACCTCCTGCGATTTTTCCTAATTGATGGATAGGCAGAAGAGGTGCTGTAGAATGGCCTGCAAGGAGTCCCGATCTTACGCCACTCGATTTTTTTTTATGGGGTCATTGGAAAACCAAAGTTTAACGAAGTCGACCTAAAACTGTAGAAGATTTTTCAACAAAGAATTCAATATGAAGTAGCACAGATTACCCCGGATTCTCTGCAAAACTCTGTTCAGGCCGTTTATGACAGATTGGGTCGTTGCCTCACTGTTAACTGTAGTCATTTTGAGCAATTGTTACCTCAAAAATAAACCTAGAGTATTTATTAATAGTTTTTTTGTCTTTTTTTTATTTTAAATTTTAAATGACAATAATTTCACAACCGTTCAATTTAGACATATGGTATGTTAGACAAATAATATCTAGAATTTTTTAGTAGGACTCAAAAATAAAATATTATACAGGGCTTTCCATTTTAAAAAAAATCAAGATGGCGTAATTTTTTCGAACTACAGTTCATACATTTTAGTGTCAACGTCAGCAAGTGCGCCGTATAACACCCTATAACAATCATTATTCCATACATATGGAGCACCCTATATATATATATATATATATATATATATATATATATATATATATATATATATATATATATATATATATATATATATATATATATATATATATATATATATATATATATATATATATATATAGTTTTTCTTCTCTCCAAAGGGGTCTAAAATTACAAAGTCCACGTCCGCTAAATATATTAAAAAGTCAGTATCGTTTGTGAAGAAGTGGGTAAATCATTTTAACGAGACGAAAAATGTCAACGACTTGCTAAACGTGGCTCGGTAGGCAAACTCACTCCGAAAGTCGAAAAATGAATCGTATTTTCGCGGGACTCCAAATTAACGCTGCGTCAAGGAGCAGCAAAATTAAGAAAATCAGGTTTGAATGTGTCCTATGAGACCATTCGACATCTTCGTGCTCATGATGTCAAATTCCGAAGCACGATGAAGTGTTGCTGAGCGAAAATCACGTCGCAAAGCGACTCGCTTGGGCACACGATTGGCCCTCACAATCGCCGGACGCCAATCCTATTAAACGTTTGGTCCCTTGTAAAGAGACAGCTCCGAGGAAAAATTCTAAGTTATTTCGGGAGATTCGAAAAATTTGCAGAATATGCAGAAAATCTCGTCGACAGCATGCTTCGAACATGCCAGGCGATTATTGAAGCAGGAGGCGATTAGACAACTTACTAAGGTAACTGCGCCGTTGTTAGCACACCAAAGAATCTATTGATGGCAAAAAAATGTTCTCGAATCACATTTTTTTACTTGACAAACTGTATTCTATGGTTTAGATTTATGAACTGCTGAATAATATTTATTCTGTGAAATTTTGCAATGCCCAACATGCGTACAATATCTGTATAAAACTGTAAAGTAACTGAAATAAATTTCCTTTGATATTTACTCAAAACAAAATGTCTTCATTCCCCCAAGATATCAGGATTACATAAATGAAACAAAAGACTTTTTTACAAAGTAATAATCTGGAATTTCTATATGATTTAGTATATTAAAACATTATAGACATATATTAAAATTAAACAGTAGACGCTTGCGTTCGATCGGAAAGCAATGTGTCCTTGTCCAGATAATGCTAATATAATGAGATAACTTTGAAACAAATCAAGACTCTACTTAATTAAAGTTAATTTTCATTGTTAGCTGTAAAACTGTTAAAATAATGGAGCAATTAGCAAATTTCGAAAACGTTCATATTTATTGACGTTTCAAGAAAATATATATTTATAATTATTATTATTTTAACTTACTGTAGTCGTGGGTGCATTAGCCTGGTTTAGCTGTTGATGTACTGTCGAGGTAGGTTGAGATCTCTGTGGTACAAATACTACTTTTTGCTGAGGATTTTGTTGAACAGCTATTCTTTGAGGCTGTTGGCTCATGACAATTGTCCTTGCTTGGGAATTGCCCTAAAAAAGTAAAGTAAAAAGCGTTGTGTAGTCCTATGATCAATATTAAAATAAAAATCGATTTTTATGAAAAATGTTCCAACATTAGTTTTTTTCTCTATTAACAAAGATTTTAAATTTTGATGGTTGATGGGAAGAAGTTGAATTATTATTATGTGAATAACTTATTTGACTGCAAGATAAAAAAGATCTATCATCCGAAATGTTATTTCTTTCGTTTCACCTGCCGTGTAGTTGCCGAAAATTGCAGATTGGCAAATAGAGTTTTTTAAATGTAGGCTTTTCAACTATGAACATAGAAAATGTATTGTTTGGTAACAAAAAAGGAAGTAACTTAATCAAATAAAACTATGTGACCCATATTTAATGTTCCGTACGTTGTCTGTCTGTCTGTCTCACCCGATTTTCTCTGAAACTATTTGACAAAGAATGTTGAAATTTGGCACTAACATAAGAATTGATGGCCTCATCAGAGCCGTGTGTTTTTGAAAGTTAAATTTTGACTTTGCGAGGGGAAATCGAAAGTGAAAAAGGGTCATCGAGTGGGGTGTCAAATGAAAGCTTGTAAAAACACGAGTCCAAAAATATATATAATGTAATACTTGCGCACACTTTTCTTTGTATTATTTCTAAAAAATTGCGAAAAATCGCTGTCCCTCTCTTATCTCGAAAAGTACTGATCAAAAAATTTTGAAAAAATTCTAGAATATTCTCCACAGGGTGTAGATTGAACAAAAATTATCACCTTTTTATCTGGTATATAAAAAAAGCTAAATTTTAAGATCATCAGTTTTCAGTAAAGATCGGGAAAAACTGTTGGGATGTGTTTTGTGAAGTCGTTGATCATTCCGTAACAAAACTTTTTATTTTAAAAACAATCAACGTACGGAACACTAATTGCGCAAGTCCAACTTGAACTTGATCGGTTATTTAAACATATGATACACATTTATTATTTCCTAGTTACGAAAGATCATTTTGTAAATGGTGTAGCATTTCTCATTTAAAAAATCAAGGTCACACCTAGAACGTTATGTTTACGATGGATATTCCGCACCGACGTTGAAATATAAGACCGAGTGTTACATCACTATATTTAAGAGAAAAAATTCTGTCTAAAAATGAAATAAAAATCCAGGTCCGTATTTAAAAAATAAAGTTGAAGATGGGACCCGGTAGACGAAACCTCATATGTAAACTTGGGTGTGTCTTTTGCAAGAGGGGAATGAATTATGAAATTTTTTGATTCAATTTTTTTTCATAATATAATTTACAGGTAGAACATACCGGGGTAGTATTCTGTCTTGGATCTCCCCGGATAACCATGCCAATGGAGTATTTTGTCAATATTTCGTATCAGTCATGCAAATTTTTACAAATGATTATTTAGTTCCATTAATTTATGTGAATGTACAAAAAAATTTGTAGAGTTATGTTCGGAAAAATGGTGGATATCACTTTCCGAACTTGATTTCTAAACAGCTATTGTTACATTATTTGAGAAACACAAATATCTGATGACCTACAGTTACGGCACAGTACAGAATTGCATGAGAGAAGTATTTTTCTTCTATTTGAAAAATAAGTTAATTTTTTGTTCATTACGAAGAAGAACAAATGTTTTAAATATTCTGATAAAGGCAGTATTATTCGTCGTAACAAAATATTCCAAAATCCGACTTAATTTTTATCCGAAAATATTATTACTTCTCTGACCAAGTTAATTAAAATGATTAATTCTAATGCGCTTCGGACATTACCAAAACTTTTTTACGCGATAAGTTGTACGTGCTAACTGCATCTAGTAACGCGATGTTTTTGGAGTATTTTACAGTTTTAGTTGCTGTGATAAAATCATATGTAGAAAAATATTTTCCTTATTACATGGGTATGTAGAAAAGAAAACAAGTTGCTGGAACTAATCGCATCGACTTTCACTTTTTATTTTTCAATTAAATTCACATAAATATATCTTCGAGTCTTATTTTATTTAAAAGGGTTAATATTTTAAGTATTTGAAATTATTAGCGGTTATTGTAACCTAAATTTTGGTGAAAAATTACAGTCCCCTGAGTGACAGTCCCTCTGTCAAACAGAAATGAGATACTCGTATAACTACTACATGACCTAAAGTAAAGCCATATTTCAGGTAACCGCTGCTTCAAGATGCCGTCTAACATTTTTTTTTTCTAAATTCTCAAGAAACAATCTGTGGGAAAAATTATCTGTCCTTTTAAAGTAAATCGTAAAATAAACCCTTATTAACCAATTTACTTATTTATTTTAAAAGAGCTCTAGGGAAAATTTTCCCATTAATGTAAATATGTCCTTAGAGATCAGTTTAGATTTATGAGCAACTACTAATATTTTATGAAATTTATTTAAATTAAAAGTGAGAAAATAACCATTGACTGTACAACTTCTACCTAAGCGGAAAAGTTATGATCCTTTGTTTTTAAATGTGAAATGAAAAATAAATTTAAAATAATTATTTATGTTTTTATCCACGATGTTACAATATTAGTACCAGTTATTATTTTTTATTTGTATAGTTAAAATCAATAAACAATTTCAGTGGCTTACTGCTTACCCTGTATCTCCTACATAAACCAAAATTTTTAATCCCTTACCGTCGTATGCTCGATAAGCGTTTAAATTTGTGATTCTGTTTCAATAAAATGAAAATATGCGCTGTAGAAATTGAAGCATTACGGACACTTCACAAAAACGAATAAACACCCTAAAGATATCAAAAGAACGTGTTGGTCATATTTTGCATGAACATTTGGGCATGAGAATGCTCTGTTTGAAATGGGTATCGCGTTTGCTCACAGTGGACCAAAAACAACAACGTGTTGATGATTCTGAGCGCTGTTTGGACCTGTTTAAGCGCAATAAAAAGGATTTTTTCATGCGATATGTGATAATGGATGAAACATAGATCCACCACTACACACCGGAATTGGCAGTCAGCTGAGTGGACAGCAGCCGGTGAACACCGCCCGAAGCGACCAAAGACACAACAGTCGGTTGGGAACGTTTTGGCCTCTGTATTTTGGAATGCGCATGGAATAATTTTCATCGACTATGCTGAGAACGGAAAAACCATCCATCAATAGCGAATATTACATAAAGTTATTGGTGCGTTTGAAGGCCGAAATCGCAAAGAAATGGCCCCAAATGATCAAGAAAAAAGTGCTCTTTCATCAAGACCGTGTTACAAGTTAATGGTTCGATGGTATAACTGCATGAATTGAAGTTCGAATTGCTTCCTCATCCACCGTATTCTCCAGATTTGGCCCCCAGCGACTATTATCTATTCACAAACCTCAAAAAGAATGCTAGCGGGAAAGAGATTTGTCTCCAGTGAAGAACTGAGGCCTATTTTGATGACAAAGGCCAATCCTTCTACAAGAAAGGTATAGAAGTATTAGAAAAGCGTTGGACTGATTGTATCGCTCTTGAAGGAAACTCACGGCTTAATAAATGTGATGAATAAAGTCGAATTTTGCAAGAAAAAATGTGTTTTAAGTAGCTAGACCTAAAATCTTCAGCCTACGTGTTATTTCTCAATTACTTTTAACAGTTACGCGTAAGAAATACCTTAATAATATCAAGAAAGTTTTCAGGAATTCTAAACGATCTAAATTTACTATAGGAAATTTGGTTCCTCCGTGACGTAAGTGAATTGGGTGTCCATACTTAACTCGCCTATAAAATATTGTATTTATTTGCTTAACTTTTTCTTCCAATGCACATTAAACATTCAAATGTTGATACGGTAAAATAATGAGAATACACAAATTTATACTAAAACTCTATCGAACTTAATTTTGATATATTATGGTATAAGGTTTCAACGGAATAAAGGAGTAGAAAAAGCTTATTTTATTTTTTATACTAGACAGAGGTATATACAAAATTTTGTAAGTTTTACATTCTAACTGCCTAAAGAGATTTTTGTTAACTTTATAGAATCAATTCCGTTTTTTTATATCACCTATTGTATTACTATACTTATCCTTTTAGTTAGCAGTAACAACGGTGCATATGAAAAACCATATATTGTGCAAATATAAGCTTTTTCTACCGGTTATCTATAAGTATGTCACAGAATTTTAACTTAAAACGGAATCTGAACTTAAAATTTTATGGATGAATGCACTGATTAAATGTGTTCAGCTTAATTCCTGTGTGTACCGTTATTATCTTAGAAAAAGGATATCATAACATACCTGTTGTATTATTCCACTAGTAGAAACAGTTCGAGCTATTGTCTGTCCTACTGAAGTAATAGTATTTGTTGTAATGCTTGATGATGATGTTGAAATGGGATTCGGTTGTGTTCGAGCTTTAACGACAGCACTTTGTAATGCTACACCTAAATAACCATAGTCTTGCTTATAATCTTCTAAATTGTCTGGAGGATTCCGTATACTTTTAAGTATTGGAGCCAATATTTTGATAAGAAGTTGTTTTATGTGTCCTGAAGATATCCTATCAGAATTTGATATTAAATTACCTTCCAGATGAGCTTCTATCTTTGCTCCTAAAATATATACAGGATGTTATAAAAAGAGTTTAATATATCGGAATGGAACATTCACAACTTTTTTTTTCTGCTTTATTATTTGATGATTTTATATTATCATATATTTTTAATTTTGTTAAAGCCCCATTTACCAACCCTTCCGGACGCCCGCTAACAATGTTGACAAATGTTTATTTTTTTTTTCTTAAGGTATCATAACCTAACGGTAAGAAAGGTTATCAATAAATGATGTACGGGGGGAAATTGATGTACGCAAAAACTCTCGAGCATTCTGCCGTTTTGCTGTACGATAGATGGTAGTAAAATGCCAGATCATTCTCCAAGATAAGACGACAAACGCTATTTTTTTTAGACATTTATTTCTACAACAATATATATATATATATATATATATATATATATATATATATATATATATATATATAAATATATATATATATATATATATATATATATATATATATATATATATATATATATATATATATATATATATATATATATGTATGTATACATATATACTCATGCCCATTTTAGATAGAAAACCAATTGATAGACGCTTCCGATTTCATGAGAAATGTAACATACTCTACGGAAAGTTTTGGACAACTTTCAAAATATATATATATATATATATATATATATATATATATATATATATATATATATATATATATATATATATATATATATAGTTGTCAAAATAGTTTTAATACCTTTTTTCAATTTTTACGAATCTAAATTGCTGAAAATCTTAAAACGGCTATGTTTAGAAAGTGGTCAATGTTATTTTTGTCATTTTAAATTCAAATAAATTTAAATTTTAAATACATCTTTAAATATTAATCACACTTATTAGCGATTACCTTAACCCTATAATATATTTATTCCTAACGTAATTTTTGTAATTGTTCTATGGTTTCATAAAAAAAAAACAATTTAATTGACAATGATGTACTGTTTATAAATTTTATTTCAGTTATCATAGCTTGCTGCTGTTAAAAATTATTTTAATTACTTCATTAAATAGGATATTAGAGTTATAACTAGAAATGGTGTTTTTTTGGCTATCGTCAAACATTGTCTTGAAAAACATCAAAATCTATTAATATTTGACATAGGAACAAAATTCTCTAGAATTCTCCATAGGATTCAAACAATTAAAAATATAGAGAATACTTCATTTAAAATAAAAAGTATGTCATATTTCCCATGAAACTGAAAGAGACTGTAAATTGTTTTTCTATCTAAAATGGGCGTTAACGGTAACTAGTAATATAGGTTACCCATTTCTGAACCAAGTAAAAATAAAACAAAATTTATTTTAATAGAACAACTAAATTTTCTAATTAATTACTGTTTTTAATGATTCATTAAATATGTTGAGCATTATACTTCTGTACTGCTTTCAATAGTTTGTTGGAATAATCTGAATAAGTAGAAGGTACTTTATAATTTTTCCATGTTTTCAAAAATCAGGGTGCACAGATTCCCACGCTTATTCGCTGAAGAATCCAAGACCCTTTTCAGTTTCCTTTTTACATATGGAATGTGAAAAAACACTGCGTTGATCTTTGGAGTTACATATATCACAATTTCAAGGTAACTTTTTCTAAATTCAGGGAGTAGCATAATCTATATGAATATTTAGAGAAAAACAGGAATTAACAACAGCTTCAAACGTACGAAAGCATTTTACGTACTTTAAATATCCATGATTATTGTTCTTTTCCCCACATCTTTGTAGTAAATCAACTTTTTGTAAGTTTATGAAAAGCATTACCAGCAAAGGCCTGTTTTCCACCGTGACATACTCGTCAGCTACATTACATTCTTGAGCCCATTTTAAACTTTCTTTTTCATTTTCCAATGACATATGTCCATACAAAGTATTTACAATCCCTAACATTAAATGAAGTTGCGGGGGAGGAATCACATATATTTATATATTATATTTCCATCTAAAATTAGTGAGTGCATACAATTTGTTAAATTTTTCGCTGCTGTTTTTTACCTCCACTATTTTTCCAAGCGTAAAAATACTTGGACAGCTACCAATCGTCCTATATGTACCGCATTTATCTAATTCATTTTTAAGGCATCGCACCATGCGCAAGGGCAAGTACTCGAATCCGGTAAGAGTATTGGCGAGTTTTAAATCTGCAGCGATCGTAACATAAAAATCATTAATTTTTTAAAACTAACCATAGCATATTTATGCTATTATAGTTTTCTTGTGTATGGACCACAATCTATAATATACATAAAATGCAACGTCTCTCTGTCTGTCTGTCCGTTAGTGCGCTTATCACTGGAGAACCACTTATCCGATTTACGTACTTTTTTTTTAAAACATACATATGTTCTCTGGCCAGGTTATAGGCTATATTTTATTACGATAGGTAGCATAAGGAATGAACAGTGACCTAAAATAGTGAATGAAGTCGGAAAAAAGTTGGCCGCTAGCGCGTTCCCTTGCAATACACAGCCTAAACCATTAATTATGGACCAACATTATGTAGCAGAGAATATCTATAATCTACAATATATATATATATATATATATATATATATATATATATATATATAATGTAATGTCTCTCTGTCTGTCTGTCTGTCCATTAGTGCGTTTATCACGCGAGAATCACTTATCCGATTCACGTGTCTCTTTTTAAATTTATACATATATTCTTTGGCCAGGTTATATAATAATAATAATAATCTATATCTATAACATATATAAAATGCAACGTCTCTCTGTCTGTCTGTCCGTCCGTTAATGCGCTTATCCCTCAAGAACCACATATCCGATTTACGTGATTTTTTAATTCATACATATGTTCTCTGACCAGGTTATAGGTATATATTTTATTACATCTATAATATATATAAAATGCAACGTATCTCTGGCTGCCTGTCTGTCTGTCCGTTAGTGGGCTTACCACTGGAGAACCACTTATCCGATTTTTGTACTTTTTTTTTAAAAACATAACACATGGGCTGAAAAGTCCCGGGCCTAACAAAGAAAACACGGTTTTTTTGGTTCAAAATTAGCTTTATTCATCAACGTAATCTCCATCAAGAGCAACGCAATCATTCCAGCGCCGCTCTAACATTTCAATACCACTTTTGTAGAACGATTTATCTTTTGCCTCAAAATAGGCCTCAGTTTCAGCGATAACCTCTTCATTCGTGCGAAATTTCTTACCGGCGAGCATTTTTTTCAGGTCTGCGAACAGCCAGTAGTCGCTGGGAGCCAAATCTGGCGAATACGGTGGATGTGGGAGCAATTCGAAGTTCAATTCATGTAGTTTTGCCATTGTTTTGATTGACTTGTGACACGGTGCGTTGTCTTGATGAAACAAAATTTTTTTGTTTGCCATATGCGGTCGTTTCTTTGCAATTTCGGCCTTCAAACGCTCCAATAACGCTATATAATATTCATTGTTGATGGTATTTCCTTTCTCAAGATAGTCGATGAATATTACACCACGCACATCCCAAAATACCGAGGCCATAACCTTTCCAGCCGATTGTTGTGCTTTCGGGCGCTTTGGACGAGGTTCACCAGTTGCTGTCCACTCAGATGACGATCGTTTTGATTCCGGAGTGAAGTGATGGATCCATGTTTCATCCATTGTCACATATCGACGCAAAAATTCCGGTTTGTTACGTTTAAACATGGCCAAACACTGCTCAGAATCATCAACACGTTCTTGTTTTTGATCAACAGTGAGCAAACGCGGCACCCACTTTGAACAGAGCTTTCTCATAGTCAAATGCTCATGCAATATAAAGCCAACACGTTCTTTTGATATCTTTACGATGTCAGCTAACTCACGCAACTTCACTTTTCGATCATTCAAAACGATTTTATGTATTTTTTTGATGTTTTCTGGTGTTACCGCCTCATTTGGACGTCCACTGCGTTCTGCATCATCGGTGTCTCTACGACCACGTTTGAAGTCAGCAAACAAACGTTTTATTGTTGTTTCTGATGGAGCGGAGTCCCCATAACACTTTTCAAGCCATTGCTTCGCTTGAACGGTATTTTTTCCCATCAAGAAGCAGTGTAAAATTAAAACACGAAATTGTTTTTGATCCATTGTTTTGAAAATAACAAAAGTAGCGTCACTCTTAGCACAATAACTCACAAACTAATGAATAGAATATCATGAAATTTTAACAGCTGTCTTTTGAAGGTTAGTATTAACTGAAAAAAAGGTGACTGCAATAAAACTAGCGCCATCTATGTGTTAGGCCCGGGACTTTTCAGCCCATGTGTTACATATGTTCTCCGGCCAGGTTATAGGCTATATTTTATTACGATAGGTAACATAAGGAATGAGCAGTGACGATAATAGGGAATGAAGTCGGAAAAAAAGTTTGCCGCTAGCGAGTTCTCTTACAATACACAATCTAAACCATCAAATATGGAACAATATTATGTAGCAAAGAATATCTATAATCTATAATATATATAAAATGCAATGTCTCTCTGTCTGTCTGTCCATTAGTGCGTTTATCACGCGAGAACCACTTATCCGATTTACGTGTCTTTTTTTAAATACATACGTATATTCTTTGGCCAGGTTATATAATAATAATAATAATCTATATCTATAATATATATAAAATGCAACGTCTCTCTGTTTGTCTGTCTGTCCGTTAGTGCGCGTATCCCTCGAGAACCACTTATCCGATTTACGTGATTTTTTTAAATTCATACATACGTTCTCTGACCAGCTTATAGATATATATTTTGTTACATCTATAATATATATAAAATGCAACGTATCTCTGTCTGTCCATCTGTCTGTCCGTTAGTGCGCTTATCATTGGAGAACTACTTATCCGATTTACGTGCTTTTTTTTAAAAATAAACATATGTTCTCTGGCCAGGTTATAGGATATATTTTATTACGTTAGGTGATATAAGGAATAAGCAGTGACGATAATAGTGAATCAAGTCGGAGAAAAGTTTGCCGCTAGCGTGTTCTCTTGCAATACACTGCCTAAAGCATTAAATATGGAACAATATCATGTAGCAAAGAAATATAATATATATAAAATGCAACGTCTTTCTGTCTGTCCGTTAGTGCGCTTATCACTCGAGAACCACTTATCCGATTTACGTGTTTTTATAAATTTATACATATGTTCTATATAATTCGATATAAGCCTAGATAATGGGAGATAAGGAGAAATAATGGGAGATAAGCCTCGATAATGGGAGATAAGGTGAGATAATGGGAGATAAATATAAATAATGGGAGATAAATCTAATAAAATAATTTTCTTTACACCAGAACTTTTATATTTTTAGCAATAACATTATTATTCAAATGCTGTCATTTATAGGTATTTTCATAATCAGTATCACCAACAGCAGTATATTCTTCAGGTGATCGTATAGACAGGCATACTTTGAGAAAACATCCACCGCCATCTACACCGAATTTTAATGAACCTTCCCAAGGTTTCTTCTTCCTTCGAAAACTTCTATTATGCCTGCAACATTATTACAAAAAACCGATGTTTCTTTGTGTATTCTTCTTTACTATTTGTTACACTAACTACGACACACGTTTTTATTTCAAAGGATGAAGCAAGCGCATGAGATGAAAAGCGCAATGTCTCCTTCATACACGGTTCAAACATATTTCTATTCATAGTAATTTGATGAAATGATGTACACAGTTCAAGTACATTACTCTGGGATAATCCTAAATTAGATCTAATTTTTAATACTTCTTCTGTTGCTATATATTTAGAGTTTTTATCACCTTTAGGATCAACTCGATTAACTTGATTTACAACAATATTTTTTAGCACACTATACATTTGAGAAAAAGCGATTTGTGGGCCTGGTTTTTGTTGATCATTTTTTTCTCTTTTGCAATAACATTAATTAAGTGATACGTCAAATGCTCTTTTTCTTTTGTTGAAAAATCCTTTAAATCCTTTTTTATACTTAATATCTTATAAGTAATATTTTTTTAGTAAATTTATTAGATTTGCATCTTTTAGATTTTTGATTTTCAGCAATTTTATTGCTTTCGGGAAATTGTAATTTATTTGGATAAAAGTTCTTAAGCCCATTTTTTCTTAAAATTTGGCATAAATCACAATCACAAATCAATTTTGTATTTTTAGATCTCGTACTTCGACCAAGCATTTTATATTTAGAATAACCAGGTAAACTTAATGCAGTAATTCCTGTTTTTACAGATTTATATACTTTTATTCTACAGGCAGCACAAAGAACTTTTGGTAAGCCATTATCAGTTGATTCAGATCACAATTTTCTCAATTTTTTTCTTTCAGCTTATCTTTAATTTCTTGCAATGAATCTTCCTTTTTTAAGCAAAATAAACAAAATCTTGATCGATTAAACTCGTGATATGCAATATAATTACAGTTCGACCTCGATAATCCGGACTAATTAAAACCGCGGTGATCCGAATTAGTAAATAATTCGAATTATTGAAGCAGGACATTATTTATATTAAAAAACGAATCATTTAATACGAAACAACTAAAAAATAGTACATACACAGAATAATATTTAAAATAGAAGCATATCTTATCAAGTTTTATCGTATTTTGTAAAAAAAGTTTTGTTTGCTTGACCCTTCTCTGGTTCATCATAAAAGCAATTTCTTTTAATCTTTGAAGTACAAGAACATCACTTAGAGGGATATCATTTTCTTCTGCCCATCTCATGTACACATTGAAACTTTTAACTGCCTCATCATTCTTCACAATGTTCTTAACAGTCTGGTTTGTATTAGTATTTAACTCTGAACCTTCATTATCACTCTCGTGTGGTTCATCTGTATCATCTATGTCTTCCAGTGGTAGCAAATCTTCATCATTTGCAAGCCAATTACATATTTCCACGTTCGTGAGATTCTGCTCGGTGAGAACATTCAGCATATCTGAAACATCTGTTAAATATTTACGAATTAACCAAAAAAATACTAAAAGAAAAATTTCAGGCTTTACCTTTCATTTCTTCATTCGTGGAAAGCAAATTGTGCCGCAATTCACTCAGAGGAATCAGATCTTCAGCATCATATTCAGTGTCTGGGTTGGTATCTGCCACATAAGTCATAATTTTGTGCCAGCACTTTTTCAAGACTTCAGTGGAGACTTTTTCCCATGAATTGCATAGTAGACATACAGCATCTTTTAAGTTAATGCTTTTTAATAACCTAACAAGGTTCTCTTCATTATTTGATAAAATATGGTCTAAAAGACTTTTCTGATTGCATTCTGGTCCATAGGCTGCCAAAGTGCAGTACAATTTGGTGGAAGAAATAATGTTGTAAACTGTCCATCCTCACTAGTCAGCTCTTCTATAGTTCCATGGCTCAAAGCGTTATCAACGATTAGCAGGGCTCTTTCAGGCAAGTTGAGACTTCTTAAATGACTTTTGACTTGACGAATAAAAGAATGTTGAAACCAGTCTAAGAAAATTGCTGTAGTCATCCATGCATTGGCAGATGATTTGTACTCAACAGGTATGTTCACATTTTTAAAAGCCCTCGGATTTTTTGCCTTTCCTATCACTAACAACTTTAATTTCTGTGATCCATCAGCATTGCAACATGCTAGAAAGGTAACGCGTTCTTTGTTTATTTTTCGACCTGGTGCGGTCTTTTCCTGAGAACGAACCAGCGTTTTTTCAGGCAACATTTTCTAATACAGAGCTGATTCATCTGCATTGTATATTTGAGTAGGTCCAAGATTTAATTCTTTTATCTTATCTGCGAATAAAGTTAGGAAAGGATTGACGGCACTTTCATCATTGGATAGTTTTTCGCTACAAACTTTTAAAGCACGCAGACCATGTCTTTTTCTGAAGTTAGAAATCCAGCCCCTGCTAGCTCTAAAATTATCATTCCCGTAGGTTTCAGTGTAAAACTGTTTTGTTTTGCCTGATAAAATATTGTAGGAAATTGGGACGTGCCTTGATCGTTGCGTATAAAACCATGTATACAAACGAGTTTCCATTTCTGGATATTCGGCTTTTCGTAAGATTTTTCTGAAGCCAGGCCCGGAATCACATTTGGAAATAAATCTAAAAGAAGTTACACGTCCATAGTGAGTATCCAAAATTATCTTTAAAATAAATCATATATACATACCTTTTGATTTTCCCTTGCTTCTTTTTTATATCCGAAATTGTGGATGTTCCTACTCCGTATTCATTTGCCAACACTTTTCCGCTTTCACCAAGAACTAGCCTTTCTAATATATCGGACTTTTGTTTTATTGTTAGTGTAATATGTTTTCTTTTAGAAGGCATTTTAATATGTAGGTACATATATGTAAAAAAAACGTTTACATACTTATATGAACCACATAAAGTAAAACAGAACGTAGATATGTTGTACTTGTGACAATAAACAAACAACTACAAAGTCCTTAACCTTTAGACGCGATACGCGATGCGTTGTAGGCAAATCAAAGGCACCTACAGTTTGTGTGAATCCCAGATATATTAGACTGGAAGTTAGGGGAATCCCCTCACTATCGATTTCAGTTTTCCCATGTAGTTTAAATTAAGTAGATGTCTAAAAACGCAGGTCCGGATTACCTAGTACTATCAAAGCCGGATTATAAAGTATACAATGCAAGAGAAATGTTTGTCCGGATTGTTAAAGAATCCGGTTTAATGGAGATCCGGATTATCGAGGTGGCGCTGTATCTGCTTTTATTGAAGGCATGATTGTAGTCACTATATCACTTAGATAATGAGTAATGAAATATAATAATCAAATGTGGAAACACTTTTCTTAATTTTTTCGATTATCTCTACACAGCGAAGAATATTAATTTTCTTTTAAACATTTTTGTCTATTTAGATTCATAGAACTTATGTGCGAAGCAATATTACACTCATTTCATATAGTATCGAAGCCTAAAACACTCGATTCTTAAACGTGGCCTACTGGATTTGTTTTATCATTGAACGCACAACTGTACAAATCGAGTTTTTTGTATAGACCAGCGATGGCAAATAATGATATAGAAACTAACATTTCTATATTTTCCTATACTTCTCTATACATAATGTATGTTGATAAAAGCTGATTTGACATTAAAATAAATTGAAATACTTTTAATTTTTTTTCATATTATAAATAATTAAATTATTATGAAAAAATAATTAAGAAATGTAATGTACTAATTTTGCACCTTAACAAGCTATCAATAATCCAATTTTAGATTGAAAATAACCGGTCAAGTGCAAATTGAACTTGCGCAATAAGTGTTCCGTACGCTGATTGCTTTTAAAATAAAAAATTTTGTTACGGAGGTATAAAATGATCAGTGACTTCACAAAATACACCCCAAATGAGTTTTCAACAAAATTTGTTTCCAATCTTTACTGAAAACTGATGACCTTGAAATTTTTATTTTTTATATACCATAATAAATTATTAAAGATAATGCACTGGTGAAAATTTTCGTTCAATCTAAACCTCGTGGATAATATTCCAGAGTATTTTCAAAATTTTTTAATCAGTACTTTTCGAGATAAGGGGGGGGGGGGGGGGGGACAGCGATTTTTCGCGATTTTTTAAAAAAAAATAATAGTGTGCGCAACTATTACATTATATATATATATATATATATATATATATATATATATATATATATATATATATATATATATATATATAATATAACGATGAACTAGTAAAAAAATTTTCACTTCCGATTTCACCTCCTCAAAACTCACCCCTTAAGTCAAAATTTAACTTTCGAAACTACACGGCTCTGATGAGGCCATCAATTCCTATATTAGTACCAAATTTCAACTTTTTACGACAAATATTTTCGGAGAAAATCGGGTGTGACAGACGGACAAACACCAAAGTGATCTTATAAGTGTTCCGTACGGAACACTAAAAATAAGCTAATTTAAATGAAATTTATAGTTTTAAAAACTCAGTTTTCTCAACCATTCCTCGAGGAAATTTCTTAATTATTTTTTTTTAGTTACTAATATACAGTGGCGAACAAAAGTATGGAAACATTTAAATTCCCATCTCCAGTCTTAACATTTAAACGGTTTACAATTACAATATTTATTTATTAATCGTGTACATGCTAACAAACCTTTTGAAGACTACCATAAAACAGTTATTGTTTATTAGAAATGTGCTTAGTTTTTAACGTAATAAAATTATGCACAAACAAAACTATGGAAACATTTTTGTTATAAAATAAAAATTCCACTAAGACCACTAAGATGTCGAAAATATTGAATATTTAGTGGGATATCCTTTTACGTCAATCATTGCTTGACATCTTCTGCCCATAGAGTCAATAAGCCTAACATAAAAATCGGGTGGTATTTTTTCCCATTCTTGTTTTAATGCGATCCAAAGTTCGTCCCGGTTTTTTATACTTCTTTTCCTAATTTGTTTATCTAGATAGTGCCAACGATTCTCTATCGGGTTCAAATTGTGATTGTGAAGACCAGCGCATCACCCGAATCCTTTGTTCAGAAAACCAATTCTTAAGCGAGATGTGTGTTTTGGGTCATTGTCTTGTTGAAAAATCCATGACAGTGGCAAATCTTCTTCATAAGGAATCAAATTATTTTCCAATATCTCAAGATACATTTGAGCATCCATTCTGCCATTTATCTTTGCCAATGGCCCCGTACCAGACCGTCGAAAACAACCCCATACCATGATATTTCCACCGCCATGTTTGACAGTAGGTAAAAGGTACTTTGGGTCATATCTTCGCCCAACTGCTCTTCTTACATAACCAGTAGAATCAGTTCCAAAGACTGAACCTACTTTCGTCACTAAAGATTACTAGAGACCACTGATTTTGAGTCCAGTCTTTATGTTCCTTAGCAAATTTCAATCTCTTTTTTCTGTGACGCTTTGTAAGGAGTGGCTTATTAACAGCACGCCTACTATGAAGATTTTCAGATAACAGACGACGCGTAACAGTCATGTCTGACACCAATACACCCTGATATTCCTGCCTTAGTTCTTTATTAACAGCAGTTTTCTTGGCAAGACAATGACCCAAACCCACATCTCACTTGGCCAAGAATTAGTTTTCTGAACAAAGGATTCGGGTGATTCGCTAGCCTTCACAATCACCTAATTTGAACCCGATCGAGAATCTTTGGCACTATCTGGATAATCAAATTAGGAAAAGAATATAAAAAACCGGGACGAACTTTGGATCGTATTAAAACAAGAATGGGAAAAAATACTACCCGATTTTTGTGCCAGGATTATTGACTCTATGGGCAGAAGATGTCAAGCAGTGATTGACGCAAAAGGATATCCCACTAAATATTAAATATTTTCGACATCGTCTTAGTGGAATTTTTATTTTATAACAAAAATGTTTTCATACTTTTGTTTGTGCATAATTTTGTTACGTTAAAAACTAAGCACATTTATAATAAACAATAACTGTTTTAGTCTTCAAAATGTTTGTTAGCATGTACACGATTAATAAATAAATATTGTAATTGTAAACCGTTTAAAAGTTAAAACTAGAGATGGGAATCTAAATGTTTCCATACTTTTGTTCGCCCTGTATGTGAGAATAGAAGGCAAAAAAAAGGTTCATGTGGTATCACTTTTCATTTAAAAAGTGCTTCTGCCCCATCGCACAGAGAAGTATTTGTACGAAAAAAGCGATCAAAAGTCGAAATTACCAAGTTAGGCGAACACCTTTACAAAACTATTTTTTTGCAAGGCTAACGATTGTTCCATTAAACGGAGGCCATAAAAAAATTCATCGCTTGCATCTCTACCTGTCAAGCCAGCCGGAACTTAGTCACTGTTCGTAACGCACTTCTCTGTTCTCGGTGCTTTAATTTGTGGTGAATATTTGATCAGTTAGTGTACAAGTGAAGCATAATTTTGAAATTATGACTTTGGAACATGGAAATACAAGGTATATATTCCAGATTACAACTATGCTTTAATGTTTTTTTGTTTATATACCATGCCTAGGAATATTATTTTTAGAAAATAGTATTTTTGTTTACCTGTCGCAGTTTGTAGGGTTACTTTTGGATATTTTAAAAATATGGAGTCATTCTGACAAATTACAGCACCAAACGCTTTAACCTTAAGTTTTGGTCTAATTATTTGATTTAAAACATTTTTTATCTCTTTCTTCAGATTCTTCAAAAGCAGTGAAAAAATTTACTAGGCGGGATCTGTTTGACATTATGCAAGAACTAGACGTCAAAAATGTGGACCAAAAGCTCATATTGTTAGAAAAAAAAAAATTGTGGAAATGCCCAGTTGCCCAAATGATGAAGTAGGTGTTATAACTCGAGCTTTAAAATATTTTAAAAGTGATTTCAAAAAGAAATGGAGCGCTGCTAATTACATTAAAAATCGCTTTGTAAAAAACAACATTGTTTGGCTCACACCGAATATAACGTTACCGTATTGGAACATAGAACTTGCACACGAGTCAGGACGGCCGACAAAGAGATTACAGGAACAAAGCGATTGCAGTAAGCGTCGCAAAATAAAAGATTTAAGGAAACAGGTACCTGCTGCGGGGTTGACATACGCAGCTGGTATGAGTCAGCGCGACGAAGGGAACACAGACGCGTCGAAAATAATAAAAGACGTCATTTCTACGCCAACTAGAGCAAAAAAATTTCGTACAGCAATTACATCTACAGAGAAAGTAATTGCTATAAAGAAACATCCTCCACAAGAGACATTGGCGATTTTTGTAGAAGGTGATTTCACAAGGCAATGGAAAATCATACATGCCGCTAATCAAAACATATATCGATGTTATTCTATAGTAAAAAATGCAAAAAAAGAGTGTTATTCCAAAGAGGAATCTATACGTGTAACTGAAACATTAACAGAAATTGAATTACAAGCATTACTTGATTACACAGCAATGCGTTTGTGTACATATGTGGCAGAGATAATAGAAAGATGTTCAGAGGTAGAAAGACAAAATTTGGTTTTAATTACTAAATGGGGATGTGACGGGTCACGATAAACCCAGTTTAAATAAAAATTCCAAAATATAACAGAGTTATATTTTTTTATATATTTTATATATAAAAAAGTTAACGTTGCTGAACCCGACATAGTTATGGCGGGACATTCCATTCCGTTAACATCGTCACTCAATTTGTTGGGCGTTAATTTGGGAGCAAATATGTCCTGGCATGAACATGTCGCAGGCATAGCAAGGAGAGCTTCTCAAAAGTTGGGAATATTATTTCGAACCAGAAAGCTTTACACTTCACAACTGTTAATTCTTTACAAAGCTCAAATTCGACTAACTATGGAATACTGCTCCCATGTTTGGGGCTCCGCTTCCAAACATACATTGCATTTGTTGGATTCTATTCAGAGAAGAGCTGTTGATCTGATTAGAGACCCGGAACTGACCGGCGGCCTTGATTCGCTGGAACATCGAAGAACGGTTGGCGACTTGAGCCTATTCTACAAGTATTTTCATGGAAAGTGTTCGAAGGATGTAGCCCGCTTAATTCCTCCCAGAGCGGTGCATGTTAGAAATACACGTCGCGCTAACACTTCACATCCGTATGAGGTTCAGCTTGTTACTCCTCGTACAACGCTTTTCGAGCAGTCTTTTATATGGAGAACATCATCCCTTTGGAATAATTTGCCCAGGACTGTGTTTCGCATCGACTACAATTTACAGCGATTCAAGAACAACGTGATTCGCTTTTTCCGCACACGTGTCGCTCCTGTAGCGCTTTAGGGACTTCCCTGCCGCACGTATGCTAGACCCATAAAAAAAATGATGCGATGCAAATATATTTCAGAGCTCTCTTGTTCCTCTGAGATTAGTTGTTATCATTGAAGGAAAACGGAAGAAAATACTATGGCAAAATCATGTTTCATTATCTATTCGATTCTGTAGGCCAATCCCAATACGCTTCATTAATGAATCTAAAGAGGTTACGAAACAAGAAATAAACTGTATTGAAAATCAAATAAAAAACCTTAAAAAAAACTGAATTGTCCGATGGAATAGCGAGCATAATATGATGCTTACAACGATAGACGGGAAGGTGTGTAATACTGCAACTGATACGGCTTCGACAATGAAATGTTACATTTGCGGCCAGACATGTAAAGACTTCAATAATTTAATTGAAGTTGAAGAAATTAATGCCGAAGCATTACAATTTGGACTGTCAGTTTTCCATGCGCGAATTCGTTTCGTTGAGTCGCTACTACACTTAGGTTATAAAATACCATTAGGAAAATGGTAAGCACGAACGGTCGAAGAAAAGGAAATAGTGAAGAAAAGGAAAGAACAAATTCAAAAAGACTTTAAGGTGCAGTTGGGCCTCATACTTGATGTTCCCAAGGTAGGATTCAGCAATACTAATGACACGAATACGTCGAGAAGGTTTTTTGCTTATCCGGAGTCTTCTGAAATCACTGGGGTGGATGTTAATTTAATAAAAAGATTTAAAGTTATACTGGAGGTAATTTCAAGTGGCAAGAACATCGACAGCGATAAGTTCGCTACTTTCGCCCACGAAACAGCAAGATTATATGTAAAATTATATGCATGACATCCTATGTCACCTACCATACATAAAGTTTTGTTGCATGGCTATACTACCAATTGGGCAGTTATCGGAAGAGCCAGCTGAAGCCCGAAATAAGAATATTCGACAATACAGAATTAATTTTGAAAGAAAACACTGAAAATGTTATAAATAGATTATTGTTAAGCTCCGATCCTTATTTGAGTAACAATAGGCCCTAGCGTCATAAGAAAAATAAACCTTTTTCAAAAGAAGCCTTGAACCTAATGGTCTCAAGTACCCTGTCTTCACCTCCAGGTAGTAACCAAAATACTGAGGAAAGTGATTACGAAGATGAGTAGGTTAACGATTATCCTTTTCTTATTTTTACGTTTGTATGATTATACTTAATAAACATGTAATTTTATTTAATTAATGTTTTTAATTTAATTAATTTATAGTAAAATTATAATTAATATACTAAATTCTTCCTCTTCTTTCGACTTATAGCTAGGCACTATTGCCTGTTTTCTTTGTTCCCTGCTCTATAGATCAGACGTCCCATTGATCTTCTTCCATTCAGTGACTTGTCTCTGGCCACTCATACTATCCTGTTTTTTGCCATTCTTACTATGTATTGATCCCATTCCACTTTTCTTCCTCTTATCCACTAGTTGATATTTTCTGAATTTCAAGTGCGTCTTATCTCTGCACTCCTTTCTCTATCCCTCAGTGTCTTGTTTGTACATCTCCGAAGAATTCTCATTTCAGTTGATTCCAGCATCCTCTGTGTTATACTTGTATCGGATCTGGTTTCAGATGTGTAAGTCATTACTGGTCGTTTTGAACGTAATGGTCTCAAGTACACCAACTTCACTTCCAAGTAGTAACGAAAATACTGAGGAAAGTGATTATGAGGATGATTAGGTTAACGATTATTCTTTTCTTATTTTTACGTGTGTATTTTTATTTTTATTTGTATGATTATTCTTAATAAACATGTAATTTTACTTAATGTTTTTAATTTAATTAATTTATAGTAAAATTATAATTAATATACTAAATTAAGATACAAGAAGTTGGATGGGTGGACAAGGGGTAAGGTGCACCTATGGGAGATGGACTTGCAACCTATCACTACTTATGTGCACCGGGTATGACATCTATACTCCATGACTGCAAAAAGTGGCCGCGTGTAGACAAATTCTACACTTTAAAGGCCCAACCCACCCCTTCGGGGATAGGGGCGTGTGTGTATATAAGTAAAAATGTAATATCCTTTTGATCACTGTTTTCATGCAAATACTCCTATGTGCACCGTGGGCTGACTTAGGACCAGATGATGGAATTCGCATTTGTTCTGACCTCAAACGACCGTTTTCACCGGACGGTAATGACTTTCTAGATAGTATAATAATCTGTGCTAAAACGTGGATTCATCATCGAGTTTTTACGTGGGACCAAATTCGAAGACAAAGAAGCGGTCAAAAAAGCTCTACACGCCTGTCTCAGACAAGGTGAACAATTCTACACTACAGGATTTAGGAAGCTCACAGAACGATGGGGAAAGTGCCTAAATGTTAAGGGAGACTACGTTGAAAAGTAGTGTAGATTTCATTGTCATCGAATAAGCGTTTTTTGTTCATCTTCATTTTGTCTCGTTAATTACTGAACGTCCCTCGTATTATGTATAATTAGGAAATTATCGTTATTGGCCGGGCATTCTTTGATAGTGCTCTATATGAAATAACAGAAAATAGCCCGATTAACTAATCATTAATCTACCATTAAAAATTTATGAGGAAGTCATGAAAATTTTAAGTAGAATTGTAATTTAGATAGTTTTTTGTAACCCTTATGACTGTATATAATAACAAATATGTAAAGAGTAGTCACAGTCTAAGCGCAAAAACCTATTAGCAAAGATTAAAGACACACTACTATGCCTACCAGGTAAGATTACTTTCACCAAATAGTTACATCAAATTGTTATTAAAACTCAGCTGTTTGGCGTTTTCATATAATACACTGTTCAAACTTACCAACACTGCGAACTCTTGGTAGTACAAATATCCTGATTACATCTGTCCCTAATTCAGATAGCCCCTGTAAAGCTCCATACAGAGAGGATAAAGGAATCTTATCACTTTGTTGCAAAGCATTCGTAAACATCCTTGTTATTCTCGTCTGAATGTTGTTTGTACTTGTGTTAAAATTTTTACAGATTTGTGACATCAGTCTTGAAGCAAAATCCCTCAGTGCCCAATGGTTATCCAATTCTGGTCTCATGCATAGTTGTTTCGATACTATACACGTCGTGACTGACGGAATTAGTTCATGTAACTAAAATGCGAAGAATTACGTAACAAAAATATTAAAAAGGAAAGGACTTTCGTAAAACGAAAAAGAAACAAAACATAATTATAGTATGTTTCTAAGGTATTGTTCCACATTCATTATTTTGACGTAAAGTAATTTGACTTATTGTAGAATAAAATTAAACATGTAAACAACTTTAACGACTACAGGGTTCTTACTCTATTACAATATTTTCTAGGAAAACGAACTGAGGGGGAGAGGGGTTGAAAAGTCACTACTTATATTTAGTAACATTAGACGATGAGCTGTAAAACAAATAACATATTTACAATAACAACGATAGCGTCAATCACAAATCAATTTGGAAAATTTTCAGGCTTCCCCGGGTGCCAGAATAAACAGTCTTCGTGAAACATTCTATCCTTTAATGAAAACCGGAATAAAATCCGTTCAGTAGTTACTAAGAAAATCGATAAATAGGCTGACAGACACAGCGGGGGACTTTGTTTTATACTATGTATTGATAATTAATGTTATCCAATAATGAGGGCAAATTACCCTCATAAAAAATTATTTTCAGCATAATTCTCAATGTCTTTTTGGGTCAGTCGGCTCCTAATTGTCATAATAAGGACTCTTTGGCTTACCTCTTTTTACTACTATTTCTACCCCCATATAATTCCTTTTTCAACGTGTTAAACTAAAAAAAACGTATAAGGGCTTTGTGGTCCGATGATCTTACCCTCTTCTACCCTCATATAAGGCCATTCTAAACTAATTTTTAATGACAAACAACCCATATTAGACCTTCTTGACAACCTTTTTTAACAACCTGAACTAACCTCATATTAGGCCACTTTCTTCTTCTTGTTTTCATTAAGGCCTTTTTCACATATACACACGCACACATCAACCTTCTTCTAATGCCTTTTTAACAATCTTTTTATCAAAAAATAACCAGTAATACTCCTCTCTAATGCCTTCTTGACCAATTTTTTTTTTAAAAAAAACTACTTTAACGCCCTTTTCACATCTAACCTCACCCCACTAAGAACAACCAAGATAATTCTAACAATAAACCTTATCGTCACAAGACTTTTTAACCGAGTCTAGCATACCCCTCATCACCATAATAGGGACCTTTGCTCAACTAACTCCTCACCGCTATTTTCATTAACGCCCGTTTGACCTACAACCAACACCACACACACATACACACACACACACACCTCGACAACGATGAACACTTCGGCCGAAAAAATATTATTTCACACAGAACTGGCAACACTGTCTCATAACGCCCTCTTGACATCTAACCTAGCTCCATTACATACTAACAATACCCGAGATAGCCGAAAAACTACGCTTTCAGGTAGAATTGGCAACACTATCTCACTCAAGCGCATGCGCACATACATCGGAGTGGGTCCAAAAGTGGCACAAAAAATATAGATTTGTGGGCCATAAAAAAATACATGGGATTTTGCGGCAGAACATCATAATTTTGGTGGATTTAAATTACCTAGAAATATTACAGGAGCCTCTACGTCTAAAATCAGTTTGAGGGCGGCGCGAGTTCAAAAACACCCTTGTAAAATCTAATCTATTCATCCAATTTAATTATCTTCGTTAAATACACAATACAAAGAACGCATTGAATTTAATAAGGATTTATATTTTGCTACCTAAATTACTCTCTTGAGTTGAAGTATTTTAACATCTTTACTTCGATAATTAGGGTTAGCCTTTGTAGATTGTACGCGAAAATATCTCTTCGACGATTGATTTTTTTCCGACTTCATCCGATATTCGTCGTAATAGGTCGGTTAATTTAGAAAAAAATATCCTCACATTATAGACCTAAACCTTTGTCCTGAAACATTTTATCAATTAGTGAATAAAATCCGTTGAGTAGTTACCGAGAAAATCGCGTACAGACAGACAGACAGACGAGGCGGGGGGACTTTGTTTTATATGTATTGATTCAACTGTATGTAATAAAACGATATGTCATGGTAAGTCTTCAGTAGAAGGAAATAACCAAATTCAATACTACTATTTCTGTTCCCTTTTAAAAATGCTTAATTAAATTTTCTATATCATCTGAACCTTTACTGTCAAAACGATTGAAATTTTATACGTAACATTTTTATTACTTGAAGGAGTTGCAGAGTGGGTATGACTTAATTCTTAGACATCTCATGGCTATAGAACAACTGCAGAGGTTCATAAATCCATGGCATGGATATACTCTGTTTACTATTCACAGAAAATGTAATATTATATCCGTAGGGAAATCATTAGCGAAATCCTCGGAAAACCGAAAAAAGGCGAGGTGGGATTGCGTTTTTTCTAGCCGGGATGTCCTGAACGTCACCATTCCAAATATTTTTTGGTAGACAGGATACCTGTCAGCTGTTATTCTAACTTGTATGAGCAACCACTTTCGAGTCGTTTTTGAAGTATACTGTATTAACTCTATTAAAACTAAATATGTTTGATAAAAGATGTAAAAGAAATGTCCAATAGGATTTGGAAGGTTTTGTTCTTAATCAAAATGACTAGCAGATATACGACGATATTTAATTAGAGCGGAGATATTTTATACTTTCAGATTAAATTCTATAGAATATTCTACTAGTAGTAGAATAGTTTTCCGAGTTATATTCTAAGAATATGCATAATTACAAACTTCGCTGAAAAGGCATGTTAACCGGAGCTCTGATAAAAAAGCTTACCAATATCTACTGACAAAAGTCCGACACATGAATACTGCCCACCAGGAGCCGACAGTTGGAGTAAATTCACAGCTTTTCAAACATCCTACACCCCTGCATTCAGCTGTGCAGAAGAAAACTGACTGAAAAGATGCTTGGGCGGCCACACGTAGAATGCAAACGAAAGTTTCTATTCAACTTTTTGGTGCTTACCTCCAAAGTACCTGCATTCTGGGCTAAAATTTATTGAAATTGCAGCATATCTGTTTTAAAAACTATGTGCAGTTTACATATCATTGGACGGCAATGCAAAACGTACGCACCCAAGATCGACGAGGGGTTCGACGAAAGCGGCGCAGCGCATCAACAAGTAAAAAGGCTCGTAAAGCACGTCAGGAGCAACTTTTGGAAAAATGTGCTTTATGATGAAGTTAAGGGCTATTGTATGGATCTGGAATCGCAGATTAGCCGCAAGTCCTCGAAACTTAAAATGCTTGTTATCAAAACTGTACAGTTTCGAAAATACTTTCGAAATTAGCGTAATCAATAACTCAAAAAGATTCGATCGATTTCATTCAAATTTTGCACACACCCAAATAACAGTATTACATTGTACTTAGAGCTAATTATTTAAAAAAATCATTAAAACTTGAAAAAGAAGAATGCTATTTCCGCAATTTTTGTTTTATTTTTACATTTCTTGAGGTTCGCGCACATGGTATAAATGTTAATCAGTTTAAAAGAAACTCGTTGGCTTCTGATTAATATAGCGGAAGTTAGAAGTTACGCCATGTTACTACTCCCCCACAACATTGTCGGAAAACATTAGCTAACTCTGCCATCTTTGAATATTAAAAAAATATATGTTAATTTTAGTCTTATTTTATTAAACTACAATAATTATGTAGTATCTTGCTCTATTTATATTACATATTTACGTACTACTTACATATTTCTCAAGGTACAAAGACTGATTATCCAGTAAAGCTTTTACCATCCTCATGAGATAAATCAAAAGAGCTAAATTGTTTTGAACCACGTTAACTCTTACTCCTTCTATAATAAAAGTGCACATTCTTGGCAGCATTTCGTGGAGGCCTGGATCTGATGATAAACTCTGCAATGCTTCCTGTAAAATATAAATATTTTAAAAGGTTTTTTGTTCATATATTTATTTGAGATTTAAATCAGGATAAAATATAAAAAAAGAATAAAATGTACAAAAAAATAGAAAAATTCATATAAAATAAATCAAAATTTTCTGTGAGTCATTAAGTAAGTTAGTCACAAGTAACTTTTAAAACATGTACTCATTAAATAGATAGTATGTGTGACCTGTAATATACTGATCTCGTTTCTAACGAGATCACTCAACACGATTGAGTAAACGTTTAAATCGATTACCAAATACAGAAAACACCAGATGACAACGCAATCCCTTTATAACTATTATTTCTTCTTTCTTGAAAAATTTGACAAACCTTTTTTTATAAATACATTAATATATGAGCGCTTAATACGTTTTCCGGTATTGCCAGACGTAGTTGGAACTTTTGGTATTAATTAATTTAAGTATTTAATTTTTGTATTTCTGGAATTCAGATATCATCTCCGAACGACTAATACCACTTTCAAAACTTTTAGGCAAATCTAAAGTTTTTATAGTCAATTACATTAAATCGTCCAAATCTACAATGGGGAAGTTTTAATACCTATATATTTTTTTTTATGGGTCTAGCACACGTGCTGCAGGGAAGTCCCTAAAGCGCTCCAGGAGCGGCATGTGTGCGGAAAAAGCGATTCACGTTGTTCTTGAATCGCTGTAAATTGTACTCGGTGGGAAACACAGCGCTGGGCAAATTATTCCAAAAGGATGACGTTCTCCATATAAAAGACTGCTTAAAAAGCGTTGTACGCGGAGTAACAAGCTGAACCTCATACGGATGTAAAGCACCAGCGCGACGTGTATTTCTAATATGGTTTGGGAGGAATTAAGCGGGCTACATCCTTCGAACACTTTCCATGAAAATACTTGTAGAACAGACTCAAGTCGCCAACCCTTCTTCGATGTTCCGGCGAATCAAGGCCGCCGGTCAATTCCGGGTCTCCAATCAGACGGACAGCTCTTACCTGCACAGAATCCAACAAATGCAGTGTATGTTTGGGAGCGGAGCCCCAAACGTGGGAGCAGTATTTCATAGTTGGTCGAATTTGAACTTGGTAAAGAATTAACAGTTGTTGTGGAGTGTAAAGCTTTTTGGCCCAACAAATTGAGCGATGATGCTAGGGAAATGGAGTGCCCCAGCATAACTATGTCGGGTTCAGCAACGTTAACTTTTTTAGAAAAAACTGCCGCCTAGGTTTTTGTAGCGTTAAATTCCATTTGGTTACTGTCGCCCCAAGATAGAATTTCTTCCAGGTCTTTGTTAAGTTGAACAACCTCCTGCTGTCTGCTGATATTCGCCTGAGCAGCCGATGTCCGAGCGTTCAAGCTGCATGAAGAGACAAGCGTACTGTCATCTGCAAAGCTGTAGATTGGATTCCTGGTCTTTTCCAACAGATCGTTAATGTAAATGAGAAAGAGAGTAGGAGACAGTATGGAGCCCTGGGGCACACCGGCGTTGATAGTGAAGGTGTTAGAAAGAAATCCGTCGACCGCCACTCGTAAAGAACGCTCTCTGAGGAAACATGAGAGCCACAAACAGAACCTTTCAGACATACCATAAGAGCGTAACTTAGCCAACAGTCCATCGTGCCAAACACGGTCGAATGCCTTGGATATGTCAAGAGCAACCGCTCGAGATTCTCCAAAGTGTTCAATTGCGTTGTTCCAAACATGTGTTACATAAGTCAGAAGATCTTCTGTTGATCTATGTTTACGAAAACCATATTGGTGAGCTGTAATAATATTGAATCGTTCAAGATATTTTAGAAGATGCTCATTGATAACCTTTTCCATGACTTTCGATATTATTGAAAGCAGTGCGACTGGTCGGTAGTTATTTGGCAAGGTCTCCTTGCCTTTTTTAGGTATCGGCTGAACCGTGGCACATTTCCAGCAGGACGGAAATATTTGCTTTCTGTAGGATAGGTTAAAAAGTCTACAGAAAACTGGTGTTAGTTGCACAGTTTTTGAGAACTATGGCAGGTATTCCGTCAGCGCCAGAAGCCTTCTTGGTGTCTAGCTTCATTAAAATACGCTTTATGATGTGTTGTCTGAGCACAACATCGGGCATCCTTGACTGTAATATGGGAATAGTAGGTGGTGTTTTCCCTTGGAAATCGACAGTAGAATGTGAAGTAAAGAGTTCAGCCAATGTGGTATGGTGGATTTGGTAAAATCCAAAAAAAATATGTATATATGCATAATATTTTGAATTAAAATCAAATAATTTTTGACAAGAAAAATTTCACCTGCCTCTACAATTTTTGATTAAAATTATTGATTGCTTTCACGTCAAAGAGTATCAAGTTTGTTAAAAAGGACGTACCATCACAACGTTGCCAAATGTTTATATTTTCTTTCATACAAATGTACTATTTTTATATAAGCAAAACTAAATGCACAGGCCGACATGATTTTTATTGTCAAAAACTTCTTTTACTGACACTGATTACGAATTCACCACTCGTTTTATCGTATCACATCAGGTTTTAAAGAAAATCCATAAAGTGGTAATTTTCACTTTTTTCATAAAAATAATTCAAACTATTAAGTTTTGGCCCTCTTTCTACGAGTTATGCAACCTCTCGTGAGAAAGCGTGTTAGTTACGACAACATTTATTTGCAAGGCCCGTGTACTAGAATAAGTCGTTACATTGACTTTGTTTATAAAATTTATACTGAGATTGAAGTGTTTATTTTGATAAAGCGTTAACATTTTCAGTTTGGTAATTGTTGAACAGTATTAATAGTTTATGTTTGAATAATATTTAAAAAAAAAATGTCTTCAAAACAGTTTAAAAATAGTGTGGATATATTTTGTTATATTTGTGGAAATTTTATTATTTCGAAACAGAAACAAAAAATTACTGATTTTGTTAAAAGTGCATATAATGCTTATTTTGGCTTTAGTATTGAGCCAAAATCGTGGACTCCGCAAATAGTATGTATTATTTGTGTTGAACAATTAAGTCAGTGGACAAAAGACGAAAAAAAAATCGTTGCCTTTTGGTAGGCCTATGATGTGGAGGGAGGCGATTAACCATATTGATAATTGTTATCTTTGTTATATCAATGTAAAAGGTTTTAACAGAAAAAATAAAAATAAAATACCCAAATGTGAATTCAGCTATACGCCCGATCCCACACGGTCCAGAGATTCCTATACCACTTTCATTTTCAATCTCTAATCACAGTTTAAGACCATCGAAATCACGTATACAACGTCAAGAGTGAATGGAAGTTTTTGAACCAGATACGAATCAGCCACAGTTATTCACACAAGGAGAATTAAATGACTTGATAAGAGACTTAGTTCTTTTAAAAGATGCTGCTCAACTCCTTGGATCTAGACTACATTCGAAACACCTATTAGCTCCTGGAACATAATTTGCTTGGTATAGAAAACGTGAAACGGAATTTGTACCTTATTTCTCTCAAGAAGGATCATTAGTTTATGGTATTGTAATAATATTCCTGCTGTTATTGAAAACCTGGATGTAGAATGTTATGACCCTTTAACATGGAGACTTTTCATCGATTCGTCAAAACGAAGTTTAAAAAGAGTTCTTTTACATAACTCCAACCAATATGCTTCTCTGCCTATCGCTCACTCTGTTCATTTAAAGGGGTTATAAAAATTTGGAATTATTACTTAATAAAATTCAGTATCAAAATCATGGTTGGCAGCTTTATGGAGATCTTAAAATTATATCTATGTTATTAGGTTAACAATCAGGATATACAAAATATCCTTGTTTTTTTTATGTGAGTGGAATAGTAGAGCACGACAACTACAAAACAATGGACTCCTCGGGATAAGCTGGAACCTGGAACCAAAAATATATTACGAAAAAACTTAATCAATCCTAAAAAAGCTTTGTTTCCTCCGCTTGATATTAAATTAGGTTTAATTAAACAGTGCCTTAAAGCTCTAAATAAAGAAAGTGTTTTAAGTACCTTTCTAAAAAATTTCCTACATTATCTGATGCAAAAATAAAAGAAGAAATTTTTGTTGGACCACAAATCAGATCCTTGATGAATGATAAGGAATTTGAAGCAACAATGATTATTACCGAATTAGAAGCTTGGTTTGCGTTCAAATATGTTGTACATAATTTTTTGGGTAATCACAAACATTCAGACTATAAAAATATTGTCGCAACGTTGGTAGATAAATATCAAAAATTGGGATGAAATATGAGTATAAAACTCCACTTTCTAGATTCACATCTTTTAGTGAAGAACAGGGAGAACGATTTCACCAAGACATCAAAACTATGCAAACAAGATGCTAAGGTCGATGGAATGTGAATATGATAATTGATTGCTATTGGTCAATAAAACGTGATATTCCAGACGCAATTCATAAAAAAATCTACTCCCAGGCGTAATTTTATGGAAAATGCAAAAGATATCACTCAGAATACTCATAATAAAACAATTGTATGATGTTTTCTTGGTAAATGTTTGAATAAATATATTTTTAACTTAATAATTGATTTTATCTTAAAATAAAGGTTTAATTAATTTTGCAGAAAAACCAGATTTGATAGAAAGAAAATAAAAACAATGCTCAAAAATTTTTCACGTTTTAAATGTTATTACTACTACAGGAATATATTTATCGTTATTTTAAAACTGGAGTTAAGTTGTACTAATATATATATATATATATATATATATATATATATATATATATATATATATATATATATATATATTCATATACATATATATAAAAGTGGCCATAAATTTTTCTATAAAGGCAATGAAAGTAAGAAAATTGGAGGAGTCGGTCTACTTATACACAAAAGGATAGCAGAAAATGTTGTTCAGTACCAAGCCATATCGGAAAGAGTGATTTCAGTAGACCTATAGCTAAACAGAAGATGTAAATGTAAGATCATTCGGGCGAGGAAGGAAAAATTGCTACCCCATAAAACAAGATATATCATAATAATCGGTGATGAGAACAACGGAAGAGAAATGTTATCAAATTTTGCAAATGAAAATAACTTGTACGTTATGAATACATTTTTCCAAAAGCCAGAACATAGACGATGGACATAGCAAAGCCCAGATGGTATAACAAAAAACGAAATTGATTATGTTTTATCAAATGACAAGAATATTGTAATCGACACAACAGTCCTGAACACGATAAGCATTGGCAGTAACCATCGGATGCTCCGAGCAAAAATAAGAATAAATCTGAAGCAGGAGAGACGTAAATTGATAATGTATACAAAGATAACGACACCAACAGAAATAATAACGCAAAACACAGACGAATATCGACAAGCATCATATAAAACATATAAACTATCAAACAGAACTTGCTGAACTACACGCACAAATAATCAACAGCCTATTCATGACTACAAAACAAATAGCAACATCGAAAAAAGAGAAAACACAAAAATTAAGTAAAGAGACACAAAATCTTAAGAAACAGAGAAGACTATTAAGGAATGATCCTACACATGGCAGATTAGAATTGGCAGAAATAGACAAAAAAAAACGAAAAAGATCAGAGAAGACGTCAGACAGTACAGAAACTCGAAAATAGAAGAAACTTTGAAAGAGGGAAAAAGTTTGAAACATCTAAACAAACAAATGAATGAAGGGAGACATCAAATAATAAAACTTATAAATAACCATACCTAAGAAAGCGCACAAGCTACAGAGAAATATTATCAAACACTATATGACACGAAAATATCGCCACCGCCCGGAAAAGAAGAAGGAAATAGAGTGTTAGTAAGAAATGTGAGATCTGAAGAAATTCCCGATGTAACAACGGATGAAATAATGAACGCCCTACAACATATGCACAACAAAGAACCAGGGGCGATGAAATAACTATAGAAATGATAAAGTATGGAGGGGCATCGATAATACAATCTCTTCAAGCTCTATTTAACAGGTGCCTAATAGAAAGTAAAATACCAACACCTTGGGTATTAAAAAGAGGAAAAAATTTTAATTGGAGAATTACAGACCCATCAGCCTGTTATCGGTACTATACAAAATCCTCACTAAAATCATAACATACAGATTAATGAACAAATTAGACAGTTATCAACCACGTGAACAAGTGGGATTTAGACGAGAATACAGCACTTTGGACCATCTTCAACCAATTAGATTACTAGTGGAAAAAGCAAATGAATATAAAGTCACCTTGTGGATAGCAATGGTTGACTAGGAAAAACCATTTGATTCCGTAGAGATATGGGCCGTCCTTAACGCCTTTTAAGTAACAGTAGAGTCGATGAAAGATACACAACTCTTCTGGAATACATATACGAGGCTGGTTTGAAAAGTCCGTGCAAAAATAAAAACTACTTATGTGTTTGGGGTAAACCTTTTTTATTTTTCGACATAGTTTCCTTTTAGGCTTATACACTTCGTCCAACGATGCTCTAGTTTGTTGATCCCTTCCGAATAATAGGATTTGTCCAAGTCTGCAAAATATCCATTAGTGTCTGCAATCACCTCCTGGTTTGAATAAAATCTTTGTCCCGCCAGCCATTTCTTCAAATTGGGGAACAAATAGTAGTCCGAGGGAGCCAAGTCTGGAGAATAGGGGGGATGTGAAACGAGTTGGAATCCTATTTCCATTAATTTTGCGACCACAACTGCTGAGGTGTGTGCTGGTGCGTTGTCGTGATGGAAAAGGACTTTCTTGTGGGCCAATCGCGGGCGTTTTTCTTGCAGCTCGGTTTTCAAACGGTCCAATAACGATAAATAATATTCACCTGTAATAGTTTTACCCTTTTCCAGATAGTCGATGAGGATTATCCCTTGCGAATCCCAAAAGACAGTCGCCGGCCGAAGGAACGGTCTTCGCCTTTTTTGGTGCAGATTAACCCTTGGTAACCCATTGTTTAGATTGTTGTTTGGTCTCAGGAGTATAGTAATGTATCCATGTTTCATCCACAGTGACGAAACGACGCTTAAAGTCCTCCGGATTCTTCTGGAACAGCTGCAAACCATCCTTGCAACACTTCACACGATTCCGTTTTTGGTCAAGCGTGAGCAATCGCGGCACCCATCTTGCGGATAGCTTTCTCATGTCCAAATGTTTATACAAAATATTATGTACCCGTTCAGTCGAGATGCCCACAGCACTAGCAATCTCACGAACCTTAACTCTTCTGTCATCCATCACCATATCATGGATTTGGTCAATGATTTCTGGAGTCGTAACCTCCACAGGCCGTCCAGAACGTTCAGCGTCACTTGTGCCCATATGGCCAGTCCGAAAATTTTGAAACCACTTATAAAACTGTTCTAATCGAAGGTGCAGAGTCACCATAATGTTTATCAAGCTTCTCTTTAGTCTCCTGAGGCGTTTTTTTTTCCTTTCATAAAGTAATGTTTAATCACCACACGAAATTCTTTTTCGTCCATTTCTTGAAAATCACTCGACTTCCTTAATTCACACGAATGCCAAACACAAAGAAATAGACCAATATGGCTGAAACTTGGTGTGCGTTCATTCAAGAGATGCTACTAACTAAACATGACCTCGATACGCGCCGGTGGTGCCATCTCTCGGACTTTGCACGGGCTTTTCAAATCAGCCTCGTATAAAAATTCAACATCACAAATAATGCTTGAAGAAAAAACAAATAAAATCAAAATTAAAAGAGGAATTAGACAAGGCGACTCGATATCCCCAAAGCTGTTCACGCTGACTTTACAAGACATATTGAAATCGAAAAAAGTGGGAAAATAAAGGAATATTAATGGACGGTGAACGATTAAATCACTTAAGGTTCGCAGATGACGTCACTCTTATCGCCAACACAAAAGAAGAATTGCAAGAAATGCTGATGGCGTTGAATAACAAATCTCGAGAAACAGGTCTAAAAATAAACTTCCAAACCAAATATTTGAACAACGAAAGTGTGGATAACAGCCAGGAACTTTAATAGAAGGTGAAAGAATAGGAAAGGTACAACCATCCAACGTCGAGATACGAAGAAGATCAAAAGTGACAAATGTAATATAACGAATATGTATATTAAGGTGGAATTGGGCGAGGCATGTCGTAAGGACGAATGATAACAGATGGACACGCCGTATAGTTGAATGGAGACTTAGAGAACACAAAAGATGCAGAGGTAGACCACAGACGAGATGGACGGACGACATAAAAAGATTAGCAGGACACGATTGGATACAAAAAGCAAACAATAAAGCTCATTGGAAACAACGTGGGGAGGCTTACATCCGACTATGGATGGAATAAGCTAATAATGATGAAGGATATATATATATATATATATATATATATATATATATATATATATATATATATATATACAACATTAAAAGCTGACTCAAACTTGGGCGACTATACCATCGGATAACGGTTTGGTGGCATACAAGTGTTGTCAGATTTCGTAATATTAATATATATATATATATATATATATATATATATATATATATATATATATATATATATATATATATATATATTAATTAGTACAACTAACTCGAGTTTTAAAATTACAATAAATATATTGTTTTTAGTACTAATAACATTTAAAACATTATTATTTAGTTTTGCTTATATAAAAATAGTACATTTGTATGAAAGAATATGTAAATATTTAGCAACCTTCTGACAGTACATCCTTTTTAACAAATTTAATACTCCTTGATTTATAAATGAAATAGTGAATGCGTGGTATAGATTTTGTATTACTCTTATATTTTCATGTGGCTTAAGTAATAACAGCCAATTACTGTTACTATACCGCTGTTGCACTGCCATCAATATTGGCTCTGGGTATCTTGTATAAATATGCACCGTCACCCTTCTCTCCTGGTTCAAATAAGTCTATTCGATGGTATCTCTGGTTTATATTTTTGCATACCATTTAAGTTTCACGAGTCAATATGTCATATGTAAACTTGATGGTTTTTTTCTGACGGAAATTTAAGGTCATAAGCAAACAAGATATATATCAGAGGTGGCATCTTGAACTTTATGCTGCACCAATGTTGACGTCATAATGATCAGATTGGAAGCTATTAAGTCTCAACAAGAATTTTTCTTTGTCGAAGAAAAAATATCATAAGAGATGCCCATTTACTCTAGATGAAACTTTGATTTCGCATGTCGAAAGTTCTTAACAAAGAACTGGTCAGCATATCTTGATTCTACCAGCTAATGTGTAAATTGAACCAATCCAAGGGCATTTGTTTTAGTAGATTTCCCGGGACTGGTTCCATGCTAGTCCTTATAAAGAAGTTGATATTTGTTCAGAAAATTTACTAGTCTGACATAGTGGACCTTTACAGAAATCTTCAAGACACCCTGAACAGAAACGGGAATATTATTTTAAATATTTTTTTGGTTACGCCTTCTGAACACTAGAACTATGTACAGCAGTGTTTATTAAAGTTTGTAAAGGCTTAGTTATTTATCGAAACAGTTAAAGTAACTTCTCAGTAGATACGAGGCTGGTTTGGAAAGTCCGTGCAAAGTCCGAGAGATGGCACCACCGGCGCGTATCGAGGTCATGTTTAGTTAGTAGCATCTCTTGAATGAACGCACACCAAGTTTCAGCCATATTGGTCTATTTCTTTGTGTTTGGCATTCGTGTGAATCAAGGAAGCCTCAGGAGACTAAAGAGAAGCTTGATAAACATTATGGTGACTCTGCACCTTCGATTAGAACAGTTTATAAGTGGTTTCAAAATTTTCGGACTGGCCATATGGGCACAAGTGACGCTGAACGTTCTGGACGGCCTGTGGAGGTTACGACTCCAGAAATCATTGATCAAATCCATGATATGGTGATGGATGACAGAAGAGTTAAGGTGCGTGAGATTGCTAGTGCTAGGGGCATCTCGACTGAACATGTACATAATATTTTGCATAAACATTTGGACATGAGAAAGCTCTCCGCAAGATGGGTGCCGCGATTGCTCCCGCTTGACCAAAAACGGAATCGTGTGAAGTGTTGCAAGGATGGTTTGCAGCTGTTCCAGAAGAATCCGGAGGACTTTAAGCGTCGTTTCGTCACTGTGGATGAAACATGGATACATTACTATACTCCTGAGACCAAACAACAATCTAAACAATGGGTTACCAAGGGAGAATCTGCACCAAAAAAGGCGAAGACCGTTCCTTCGGCCGGCGACTGTCTTTTGGGATTCGCAAGGGATAATCCTCATCGACTATCTGGAAAAGGGTAAAACAGGTGAATATTATTCATCGTTATTGGACTGTTTGAAAACCGAGCTGCAAGAAAAACGCCCGCGATTGGCCCACAAGAAAGTCCTTTTCCATCACGACAACGCACCAGCACACACCTCAGCAGTTGTGGTCGCAAAATTAATGGAAATAGGATTCCAACTCGTTTCACATCCCCCCTATTCTCCAGACTTGGCTCCCTCGGACTACTATTTGTTCCCTAATTTGAAGAAATGGCTGGCGGGACAAAGATTTCATTCAAACGAGGAGGTGATTGCAGACACTAATGGATATTTTGCAGACTTGACCTATTATTCGGAAGGGATCAACAAACTAGAACATCGTTGGACGAAGTGTATAAGCCTAAAAGGAGACTATGTCGAAAAATAAAAAAGGTTTACCCCAAACACATAAGTAGTTTTTATTTTTGCACGGATTTTTCAAACCAGCCTCGTACTCCCTTAAATATAAATAAATGTTTCATTAGATGTCATACATTGAAAGGGATTCACGTAAGTACTCCATAAAAAATATTGTTTTTATTGAAGTGTATGTAGTTAAAATTTGATGTCGGACACTAAATTAATGGTTAAAGTTTTTGAGGTTATGGCGGCTAGGGCTATACAAATGTTAAAATTTATCAAAAAATTCAGTAAAACTTTATTGATCTAAATGCTCTAAAAATTTAATGTATGTCCATGGATACCATAATCATAATCTAGTTCATCGCCTGAATGCCAAACCATGTTAGAAATTTATAAACGTACTATTTCTAATGTCGTTTGTTTGCCGTACTCTCAACTCCCATAAGCAGGCTTGAAAATATACAGCAAAAATGTTTAAAAATGTTTTGAATGATACGATTTTCAACAATGAGCCAACTTGCTACACGTAGAGCAGCCTTACTGACAGAACAGAATACTATGTGCTTATAAACTTTTAAACAACTTAATAATTAGAATCTGTCCAAATTCATTTATTACCCTATCAAACACATATTTGAACATATCTGTGTATGCCGGGTCCTGGTATTAGTTTCATAGTATTGTAAATAGAAAATCATCAAAGCAATATAAAAGATTGGTCTTTAGTGTATCATTAAACGGGCTCTACAGTTCAGCGGAAAAACCTGTATGGGGTTCGTTTATTATAAGTGTGTTGTACCTTGTATATTCCTGCAAATGTTTATGAATAAAAAACTAAAAATAGGATTCTACAAACAATTATAATCTGTTAGTCCTTACCGCTCTTCTAGCTTCATCTGAGCCAACACATGCTTCTGTAATTTCCTTGTAGTACAATTGCTGTTCTACTGATAACTCATGTGTTGCTAATTGTTTAATTTGTACCGTTTCAACATTTTTCAATTTCTGTTTTCCTGTACTTGGTTTACCAGCCGTCTCTTTCATTGGCTTTTTGTTAATTGGATCGACTGATTCTAGCTAAAATTACAAAAGAAATAACGACAGGGCAATAAGTCATGAAAAAATCGCCATGCCTGTAAATATAAAGAAGACATTCAATTTAGTCTATATATCTGTGCATACAGAGGAAAATAGTAATAATAATAAAATTTTAATTCACTTAGAAAATCAGCTGATTTACATCATCATCAATCGTGATGAAATTAATTTAAATCAAACCAACCAAGCATTTAAAGGCATATATCAAAATAAGTCAGTGTCAGATAATAAAAGTAGGTAGTATGAAAGTTACTTTCATAAAAACAAAAAGTTTTGCAATAGTTAAACTTTTATACCACCATCTTTTCTGTTCATATAAGAGTGGAAACAATCCTACTTTTGGTAATGGTGTATAAAATAATAAGAAAATGGCTGCCATTGATGGACAAGAACCACGTATGTTAAATAAAATAATATCTATTTCTAAAACATTTCTTCGTTGTATTGAATTATACAGTGATTATGGAATAGTATGCTTGGTGATTATAAGAAACATGAAAAAATGATCTCCGCTATGTCAGTCCCAAGCCTGTCGTCTCGTCGGCAAGTAATGAGAAATGAGGAGGGGGAGGCGCAACAACCTCGTAAAAAACATATGGCGCCGATGATAGCACCCTATAAGAGCTCCTACCTGGGAAATAGGTGAAGAAGCTGCTACCTTGTAGTTAGAGGTTGGCTCATCAAAAGCTAGGGGAAGAAAACCTCGATGACAAATTACCCGGTCTTCCAGGTCGAGAGTCGGGCAGGGGGCCTACTACCTACTACTCGGAACAAAACACAAGCAAAAAAACCTTAGAACCAAGCCTCAGAGGATCAACAGGAAATCGGTATAACGACCAGTGCAACGAAATACGGATACGATTTTTGTTACGTGAAACGTCTAAGGACTCAGAGGAAAAGCCAGTAAATAAACATCGATATCGCTGTTCTAATTGAAACTAAGAAGAAAGGAAATGGAGTGGAACAGATGGAAGATTTTGTTCATATCTACAGTAGCATACCCCAAATAAACAGCGCGAACAAGAGTGTATCAATACTTGTAAACGGAAAACTAAAAAAAATAATAAATTAGGAAACGATAAACGAACGAATAGTGTCCGCTTAAACATAAAAGACCCAATGAAGATGCCCCAGCTCTGGAGAAGGACCAGTTCTATCAACTGCTAGATAATACTCTTGTCAAGATTGATGACTGGCGTAAATATAAGTACACTATTGGGCAATTTCAATGCTCCAACTGGGAGGAAAAAAATGACAATGTCGCGGTAAGATATAGAGAAGTGGTAAATGAAAATGGCCAAAGATTTATAAGAATCTGCGGACAACAGAGCGTGAATATCCTGAACGGATTCTATCGATACAAATACAGCGAATTAAATATAACGCCTTATAGCGAATTATGTCTTCAACAATGGAGTGTATGGAAACCGTTCAGATCAAAATCGCAATGAACACTACCCTAATCTTGACACGGAATCTATATACACTACCGTCAGAAAGTATTTGCCCACCTAAAAATTTCAATGTAACTGCCAAAATTTAATACCTAATTAAACCCTTTTATTATATTAGGTAAATTTAATTGTTCTTAACAAGTGTTCATCATAAAATTGTTTAGATAAGCCTTTTTGGTGACATCACAAATTAAAAACCAATTAGAACAAATTTCCAAGTTTTGCATGATAATCGTTTTGAGGCGATTTCTAAGAATTCCAGTTGAAGTAAGAACTGATTTCAAGTTTCTAGGGATTATGGAAATTCCTAGTGACATTTTATGATAAAAACTATGCTACCTTATAAACAGCATTGCCCTTTTGGAAATTAACCATTCGCAAACAGTACTTTGTCAATGATACAGGCTCAATTGTTTTGTGAAAATGCCAAAAACGAAAGAAGTTTCCGTTGAAAATCGGGCTCTGATAATTGCGAGACATCAAAATGGTCACTCGAGTCGACAAATCACTATGTGGATGCTAAGAAGAAAGGTGGACTATATCGTAAAAAAAATTTCTGTGGGACATGGAATTTTCAACCAAAAACGTTCAGGAGGGCCTCGAAAAACGACTCCCGCTGAAGATAGCGCTGTAACAATGTCCAGCAGACGTAATCGCCGCCTAACCGTACCAGAAATCACGGCTCAAGCAAACCTGGGGCGGCCCATCCCCATCAGCGTGACAACCGTGAAGAACATGTTAGCAGAAGGTGGACTACACGGGAGAGTTACAGTGAGGAAACCACTTCTTAGGCAAGTGAATAAACGTAAACGATTAGAATGGGCCCCGAAAACATGAAAATTGGACATCAGAACAATGAAATTCTGTCCTTTGAAGCGACGAATCTAAATTTGAAATTTTCGGTTCAAATCGACGAGTTTACGTGCGGCGGTCAGCTGGAAGCCTGTCAGTTGCCTACAGTAAAACATGGTGGAGGTTCAGTAATGGTTTGGGGTTGTTTTGGCAACGGTAAAGTTGGAAAAAATTTTAAGATAGAAGGAATCATGCGAAAAGAACAGTATCAAGAAATTTTGCTAACTCAAATGCTTCCTTCTGGAAAAGATATTTTTCAGGGGAAATTTATTTTTCAGCATGACAACGACCCTAAACATTCTACTAAACAAATTAGAGAACTTTTGGACCAATGGAAATCCGATGACGTCCTGGAAGTGATGACTTGGCTCCCACAATCACCCGACTTGAACCCCATTGAATTGCTGTGGGACCATTTGGACAGGTGTGTTCGAAAACTCAATCCAACATCAGGAAATGTGGGAATTTTTACAAGCAGAATGGGTTAAAACCGAAGAAACTCTGAAAAAACTACTGGACAGAATGCCGAAACTCTGTAAAGCGGTAATTAAAAACAAATGGGGTCACATAGATGAGAAAAACCCTGGAAAACCATGAATATTTTTCTGATTTTCTAGACTGTAAATAATGTGAAAATAAATAATAATTCATTAAAATTTAAAATATATATATATATATATATATATAAGAAAGAGGAGGGACAGTAACAGGGCACTGGCAACAAACAATCCTAAGTTTAACTGCTGGGAAACGCCCTTATATATATATATATATATATATATATATATATATATATATATATATATATATATATATATATATATATATCTGGGTTTTCGTTGTCTTGGGACTAAAATAACTAGGTGGGCAAATACTTTCTGACGGTAATGTACAAGCACATGTTGGAAACACTAAACTCAGCAGCAAGTGAAGCCTTAGGACAGGAACAGAGAATAACACGAGGTAACGAACACTTGAAACCCAAAGGATATGAATGACAAAATAATATACAGACGGGAACAGAAAAAATTCAAAAAAATGATGACACAAAACAATAAAACTTGAGACAGGAAATGTAGGGAACTAGATTCATATCTAGGAGGAACCAAATTATCAGAAGCCTGGATATTCATCACAACACTACGATAAGAAAACATAAATAAAATAAATATAAATCCAATAAAACTAAGTATGTGGCAGCAACATTATACCTGAACGTTCCGAATATAGAGATCAGTAGATGACACAACCACCTACTTAATATCAAATACACGGTAAATGAATATCGAATCGAAAAACAGTCAGGCTTTAAAGGGGGAGGTCACTTTTGGATAACATATTCAGCT
>CM032447.1:132613029-132776298 GCA_019049505.1 Pachyrhynchus sulphureomaculatus
CACATTTCAAACGCGTCTATGCGGCATACCTGCTATAGAAGGCAAAAACACCAGTTTTCTGGAGACTTTTCAAGCTACTCACAGAAAGGGACTATTTCCATTCTGCTGGAAATCCGCTATAGTTCAACCGATACTCAAAAAAAGTAAGATTTTGTCAGACAACTACCGACCAGTAGTTGTTTGGCAAGATCTTCAATGATATCAAAAGTTATGGAAAATGCTATCAATCAGCATTTTTTAAAATATCTGGAAGGATTCAATATTATTAGCGACAAATAATATGACTTTCATAAGTAAAGATTAACAGGGGATCTTCTAATTTATGTCACACATGTTTGAAACAATGTGATTAAACATTTTCGAGAATCTCAAGCAGTTGCACTTGATATATCCAAAGCATTTGACCATATGTGGAATGACAGATTGTTGACTAAGTTATGCTCTGATGGTGTGTCTGAAAGGTTTTGTTTATGGCTTTCATGTTTCCTCAGAGAGTGCTCTTTATAAATGCAGTCGAGGGGTTTCTTTCCCTCACTATCACTGCATGTGTGCCCCAAGGCTCCATATTGTCTCCTGCTCTCTTCTGCCTTTACATCAGCGATCTGCTGGAAAGGACCAAGAATTCAATCTGCAGTCATTCAACTGAACAAAGACGTGAAAGAAATACTATCCTGGGGTGAGAGTAACCAAGTAGAATTTAACGCTACAAAAGGCCAGGCGGCAGTATTTCTAAAAAGTTAATGATGCAAAACCAAACAGCTATGTTGGAACACTCCATTTCTCTAGTCACTCAAATTCTGGTAGTTAACTTAGGAGCAAATATATCTTGCATGAATATGTTACAAGCACGCCAGAAAGCCTTACACCTTACAAAACCTTCCCGCATAAAGTTTAAGTTTGACTAATGATGGAATACTGTTCCACATCCTTATGAGGTTCAACTTGTCATTCATCAGACCACCCTCTTCAAAAAGGTAGAAACTTGCCCCTTTGGAATGAATTGCCTAGGACTGTATTTCTCACTGAGTTTGCTATGCCCATAAAAAAAAGATATTTAGGTAGATAATCAAAATATCAATGGGTTGCTAATTTTACAAATGTGAATACCTTGAATGCTTGCACTAACAAGAAAGAAACAGAACTGAAGCAATTTTACTGAATTTTTCAGATTCTAAAACATTGTCTTTCCTAACCTATAGCTTTAGTCCCATTATTTCCACAAAATTTATACAGGACATTATAGATACTAAAAAAGAAAGTAATAATCTCATTGCTAATAAAGGGTTTTCCAAAAACAATTGATATGTGTTTAAATATTTTGCCTATAACCAAACATAGCTTGATTAAAGAAGAAAATATATTTTTATTTTAGTTAAAACATAGTTTATCAATGGTAAAACATAGTAGAAACGTGTGAAATTTATTTTTTTCTAGAACACCTAGTATAAGTTGACACCAGATGTATTTACATGTGAATCTGAATATTTTGTTTATTTATTGACGGTTCATCTACAAATGCTGAATGTTCTAAATTAAGATACTATATCAATAATATAGAAAAATGCTGTTCAAAAAAATCTAGGATATTTTATTTTTAATTTAGTTATGAAAAGATGTCTGGATATATTGATCAAAACTTACCAACTTGATTGTTACATATCATAAGAAAAATTAGTAACAAAAAGAGGTTATAGTAAACTCTTTAAAATTTAACATTATTATCTTTTCCATTCTACTTCAAAGTGTTTGCAGGAAAAAAATTTAGAGAAAATAATCTTCTAAATCACAATATTTTTTCCAAAATTTGTTACTTATCCCAAATTATATTAATTCAGAAAATCAAATAGTAAATAAAACATTCCTCATGATATATGTACTATTTGGATTACCAAAAATTTTGCACACAACAATAGTTATCAAATATATTGCAATTTTCACAACTGAATCAAAAAACCCTTACCTCTATATTTCTAACTTTCAAAGCTGAGTCTACATCAGATTGTAATAATTTCATTCTTTTTGCATGATTCATAAATTTGGCTGCATCTTGTATAATGTGTTTAAGTCGAAATGATATATCCTCTGCTAATTCTTTGGCCGCTTCATCTTGCAAATTACCTATACCTATACTTTCAGCGATTACTTTCATGGATTCTATAGAAAAGTTTGTGCCATACAAATCACTTTCATTAACTTTAGACATCTTATACTCAAAATTTATAAGGTACACCCGGAATAAGGGAACCTAAAAATTAATAATTTGTGTTTAAAAGCCCCTAGAAATTGATCATTTTAAATTTGGAGTGATCACGATAAAAGACAGAACTATTAGCCTCCTTGTTTAAAAATATACAGGTATGTTGAAAAAGCTAGCCTTAAAAAGAAAAACACAAAGTGAAACATTAAAATTAGGCAACTCTTGGAATAAAGATAAAAAATTTAATAGTTACTAACAATACATTTAATAATCTTCCATTCAGACCCGAAAAAAATTATGTTTAAACTTATACATGTGCAGTATTACATGAGCAATTTCTGATAAAATTCTAGATATAACACTTGATGAAAACTTAAATGAAAAGAATAACTTCCAGAGCTTGGTAAGTAAAATGAATAGTGTAACTTATAGAATATATAATTTAAGCATTATTAATAGGTAAACAAGTGGCCATAATTTACTATACACATATGAAATTAAGAATTGTCTTCAATAGCGATTAACAAAATTCCATCCACTACTTAAAATAAACAAAGTCAATATTTCAGGTGACTGCTGTTCTCTCATCTATCAGTACATCATCATTCGAGCTAGGATGACAAACAACAGAACGGAACTTTAAGTACTTTTTGCAGTACTTATGTAGTATTGTAGTAAGATACAACAAATTGTGTATCTAGCTTGTGAAAGCCTATAATTTCAAAGCATAACCGTCCTCCATCAGATGCAATTTAAGGCCACAGACTGACAGAGGAATTGTTACCAACAATTACTACACACTGCTGGGTAGTTAAGATTCTAACCCAATCAGAGATATAATTTGTTGTATCTAACCATGAGGTTATGGCAGTACTGCAATAAATACTTTGAGTTTAATTATCTTGTTTTTCGATTCTGGCTCAGTTGAAAAGCTGTGATACAATGAGACGCCTCTCAAGCTGGATTGACAGATGAGAGAACAGTGACTACTGTTGAAATATGGACTTTGTTCATTTTTAGTAGTGGATCCAGATTAATATTACTGGGTTAGAAACCTAACAGTAGAGTTGCCTAGTGATATAATTCCTGTTGGCCTGTGGCCTTAAACAGCCCCTGATAGAGGGCACATATGTTTTGAATTTTAGGCATTCATAAGCCAGAGATACAATTTGATGTACCTTACTGTGATGTAAGATAATTTTGATACAAGAAGTAAATCTGGGTTTGTTTCCTTTAATTAGGTCTAATATTTGTAAAAAAAGATATGCAACTTAAAAATGTTGAACAGATCCCATATTAATTTCACTATTTATAAAATAAAACTACGAACATCTTTTGTCAAAAATTCCTTCTTTAACCTTAGAAAAATATTTTCTATATGTTACATGTATTTTCTTTCTTTATATTACCATACCTGTTTTAAAATTTAGATTTAGACTTTCTATAGATTGGAGATATTTTAATAAGTTTTGTTTAAGTTTTAATTTATTGGAGTTTACAGTGGTTTAATCATCACTATAGAGAATCTTCGTTTTAACAATACAACTTAAAAAAAAGATAGACCAATCAAGACTCACCAGACAATTTTAAACAGTACTGCTTTCAAACAATTGTGTTTTGTCAAGTAGAAATGAAAGACTAAAGTAATAAACCATATATGTACCTCTATTTTAGTTATTATTCGCTATCATTAAATAATTCTGAAACTGCAGAAGAAAAAACTAAAATACCCTAAGCTACTATTCTGGATAATATAAATTATTTCGCGCGTTCTGGGTTAAACAAAATTTTTCTAAATAGCGTGATATCTTAATTTTTATTGGGAGGAACCTTTTTCTTTAAAAACTTGAAGGCACTCAATCAGAAACATTTTTCTTGCGTCTAAATAGTATTGTCTTTAACATACCACAACTCGACATTAAATAAAGACGTTGTTTATATACACAACACTACACTACTACAACACAACCATAAAACATCAAACCTTTGTATACATTAAAGGCTTAAAAATCATAATGTCCAGTTATTGTATGTAAACACCAGCTAGCGGGACAAATTTGTTAGGTTCACGTACATTTGACATGTTGACAATGATAAGCCGTTTCTTCTTGCACCGCTTGTATAGACTTAGTACTAATACTTTATGGTTAAAAGTTGATTCCTCATAGGCCCCAAGTTCATAACACAAAAAAAAACTTGCCAACTTTTAGTCAATATTTATTCCAATATTCGATAGACGTTCCAGGTAATTTAACGATAGGCAAAAAACCAGGCATTAAGCTTTTAAAGACTTTTGAGTTTAGAAAATAGCACAGTAGACATTAAAAAAATATATATATTTTGTATAGGTAGTTCAGAGACTATAACAAACTACAAAAAAATATATTGCCGCTCTCACCTTTAGTGGCGGCGCCTACGTCTGACCCTTGTTGAATGTCTTATGGCTTCGAAGACAAAAAGGTGGGAAATTTTAAGTGTCTTAGTACTACTAAAATCCTAATTTCTTCTGTTTTATATATTTCTATTTATTAGGGTAGTAGTAGGCGGAGTCTCTGAGGGTGAAAGCGGCCTTATACCTATATTTCTTTGTGATTTTGAATTTTAATAAATATTAATAACTAATTAGTATTTTTTTTATTTTACATGTGTTGTCTATAAATCAACTTTATATCCTAAATATCAATAAGCAATGACCATTGGAAGAACTTTTATTTATCAATGCCTAAAAAAAATATAAAAAAATTTGAATTGTATTAATATATATAGAACATTCTTAAGTTAGCAAAGCAATATATCGTTGGAACATTACTATAATCCCTTTTTATTCTATGATAAAAACCATTCACATAACAAATAAAATAAAAGTGGACAAACCGATATTGTATAATTATGTGAAAACATATTAATTGGTCAATTTGCGTTAGAAAATGTTTCTCTTACTGCATTAAAAGACAACACAACAATGTTATGTTAAGTATATAAATCTAAACCACAGTTCTAAACCTTTCTTCTTCTCAAATTAAATTACAATAGGTTAGAAGAACTACAAAAGTCTGTGGTACGGGATACTCTATTTCATTCACATCGTCACCGAATTCGGTAGAAATTAATTTGAAAGCAAACATATCTCGGCAAGAATATATTGCAGGATAGTAAAGCAAGTCTTACAAATTCTCGGAATATTGTTTCGTGCTAAAAAGCTGTATGCTCTACATACAGCTTTGATTGTTATGTAAAACTCGGAACCAACCTTCAGTTGAATATTAGTCACATGTTTACGGTTCTGTTTCCAGACCACCTACATTTGCTAAATCCAACCCGAAACTATTACTATTCTCTTGATTGGAAACGCGGAAATCACCAGAACCCCCAAATGCTTTGGAACATCGAATTTTTCTTGCATCTCTTCTGTACTACTTTCACGGAAAATATTGCTCGACTTAACTCGTAGCGGTGTATGCTAGAAATACACATCATACTAATTCAATACATCCGTATATCCAAGGTAAGTTTGTTATTCCTTCTATCTCCTTTTCAAGAACTTTTTTATATTGAAAATCTCATTCCTTTGGAGTGAACTCTACAAGACTATCTTCCATTGAATATAACCTGCAGTGATTTAAGATTTACTTTAGCACACGTACCTCTGTGACGATTTAGGAACCGTCACGTGTTATCCAGTTCACACTCATGAAAAAATTTGTTAGAAGAAATCTTGATAAAAATAACAAATTACTCTGCTTCATCATTTCCTCGCCGGGAAGGCTGTCCCTAGGGGACTTCTTGCACCTGAGGTGTTTTTCGACTGTCATGGACGAAGGATCGTTTAAGATACAATATCAATATGGGTCGAATAGTCTTTGCAGCTGTGGCCGTGATATTGAGAGAAGAAAAGAAGAATTTACTACGGGAACTAACCTATTTTCGTTTCTTGAAAAATCCTATAAAAATCCACTGTCATTTGAAAACAAATACAGAATTAAGTGTTTTATGTTTTAGAAGTTTACCTGTACAAAAGATTTGAAAGATTTTATTTTGATAGTTAATTTTGAACTTAGAAATATATCCAGCTCTAAATTATAGTAATTAAAGAATTCATAATGGGTAAGACACCGTGAGTGGTTGAAAAGTTTGATCTGTTTATTGACCTTTGCGGTATGATATCAATCAATTGTAATATTTATTTCTTTTTTTAGCTTTTAAAATGAACTATAGCTTTGAAGGAAACACGAAATCAAAGCCTGAACAAAACCTGTCTGGATCTAGCAAAAAAATTACCAGAGATTATTTAATACAAAAGACTCAAGAAGAACGACGTAAACGGCAGGTTAGTACAAAAAACAGAACACACTGGCCGTATTTATATCAGTTATTACATTATCAGGAAAATAAACGGACTTTTCTAAAATATGCTGTACAACCAGCAGTCTAACCCTTTTTTAATAAATATATATATATATATATATATATATATATATATATATATATATATATATATATATATATGTATATATATGTATATGTTAGCTTTTATTTAATTAATGAGACATCTAACAAAGCTGGCCATCTACTTCGGCTTTCTAAACTATACTTACTAGTGCATACCAAAATATACATAAACCTCATTACGATTACATAAACACATTTTAATAATATGTAGCCGTATATGTCATATGAAATAAAGTTAATGGTTTAGTATTGGAGACATGTTAATCACAGTAACTTAAGTATAATTTAATCTATATAATGTAAACAAGCCAGTCTGCCTGAACATAATTATGAATAATTAATATTCTCTATCTCATATTGCATCATTTGGCTTATCCTAATTCTAAGAGTCTTTTCAACCAGAACGAGTTTTTTCCATACAGTAAATGCTGACAGCTAACATATATATATATATATATATATATATATATATATATATATATATATATATATATATATACAGTTGACACTCTAGATAGTGAAAGACCAAAATGTTGACCGAAATTTCACTATAGAAAGTTTTTCACTATATAAAGAAAAAATCCGTATATATTGCTATGTATAATAAATATTCTAGGTCTTGAAAAAATTGCACTATAAAGAGTTTTTCACTATATAGAGTTTCACTATAAACAATATCGACTATATATATATATATATATATATATATATATATATATATATATATATATATATATATATATATATATATATATATATATATATATATAATATATATACAGTGGCAAACAAAAGTATGAAAACATTTAAATTCCCATCTCTAGTCTTAACATTTGAAGGGTTTACAATTACAATATTTATTTATTAATCGTGTACATGCTAACAAACATTTTGAAGACTAAAACAGTTATTGTTTATTAGAAATGTGCTTAGTTTTTTAACGTAACAAAATTATGCACAAGCAAAAATATGAAAACATTTTTGTTATAAAATAAAAATTCCACTAAGACAACTAAGATGTTGAAAATATTTAATATTTAGTGGGATATCCTTTTGCATCAATCACTGCTTGGCATCTTCTGCCAATAGAGTCAATAAGCCTAGCACAAAAATCAGGTAGTATTTTTTCCATTCTTGTTTTAATGCGATCCAAAGTTTGTCCGGGTTTTTTATATTTCTTTTCTTAATTTGTTTATCCAGATAGTGCCAAAGATTCTCTATCGGGTTCAAATCAGGTGATTGTGAAGGTCAGCACATCACCTGAATTCTTTGTTCAGAAAACCAATTCTTGGCCAAGGGAGATGTGTGTTTTGGGTCATTGTCTTGTTGAAAAATCCATGACAGTGGCAAATCTTCTTCATAAGGAATCAAATTATTTTCCAATATCTCAAGATACATTTGAGCATCCATTCTGCCATTTATCTTAGCCAATGACCCTGTACCAGACCGTTGAAAACAAACATGATACCATGATATTTTCACCGCCATGTTTGACAGTAGGTACAAGGTATTTTGGGTCATATCTTAAACCAACTGGTCTTCTTACATAACTAGTAGAATCACTTCTAAAGAGATGGAACCTACTTTCCTCACTAAAGATTACTAGAGACCACTGATTTTGAGTCCAGTCTTTATGTTCCTTAGCAAATTTCAATCTCTCTGTGACGCTTTGTAAGGAGTGGCTTTTTAACAGTACGCTTACCATGAAGATTTTCAGATAACAAATGATGCCTAATATTCATGTCTGACACCAATACACCCTGATATTCCTGCCTTAGTTCTTTATTAATATCAACAGCAGTTTTCTTGGGATCATTTTTCACTTTTCGAATTATAATTTTGTCTACTCTCTTACTTGTTTTTTGAGGTCTACCATTTTAAATGCCGGATCAACAGTACCCCTTCTCGAGAAAGAAAACATTGCTAAGCGAAAAATGCAGAGAGAATGAAGTTTCATTTTGTGGTTATGGTATGTCTGAATGGCTCTTGTGTTTCATCAGAGAGCGTTCTTTACAAGTAGTACTTCACGGGTTTCTTCCTAATACCTTCACTATCAACGCTGGCGTGCCCCAAAGCTCTATGCTATCTCCACTTCCCTTTACACTAATGATCTGTTGGAAAGGACCAGAAATCCAATCTACAGCTCTGCAGATGACAGTTCGCTTATTTCTTTATTTATTTTGAATGCTCGAACATCAACTTCTCATGCAAATATCAGCAGACAGCAGGGAGTCGTTCAATTTAGCCTGGAAGAAATTCTATCTTAGTATGACAATAACCAAGAATAATTTAACGCTACAAAAACTTAAGCCTTGAGAGGAAATATGTCTGAGCCTCAATATGTTGCATACATAGCAAAGAGAACTCAAAAGCTGGGAATATTATTTCAAACTTTTACGCTTCACAACAACTTTTAATTCCATATAAAGCTCAAATTCGACTAATGATGGAATACTGCTCTCATGTTTGGGGCTTTGCTCATTGCAGGACGGTTGGCGACTTGAGTCTATTCTTCAAGTATTTTCATGGAAAGTGTTCGATTGATATAGCCCACTTAATTCTTTCCAGAGCAGTGCTCTAGGAATACACATAGCTCTAATACGTTACGTCCGTATGAGGTTCAGCTTGTTAGTCCTCGTACCACCCTTTTCCAGCAGTCTTTTATATGGAGAACCCTATTGCTTCGGCATGATTTGCCTAGAACTGTCTTTCTTATCAAGTACAATTGACAGCGATTCAAGACCAACGTGAATCGCTTTTACCGCACACGCGTCACTCCTGTCGCTTTTTAGGGTTTTCCCTACAGCCCGTCAGTTATGCTCATAAAAATCTCTGACCCCTTTTCCACCCTATTAACCCCTTATATATTTTATAACTAATATGCTTAAAATTTTTCAAATACATCAACCAAAAAATCTGGAAAAATTCTCAAAATACTATCGAAACTATATATTATTTAACTATCTCCACCCCTGTTACCCCTTTTCGGGTTGAAATTGAAAATAATGAAAAAATTACCTAAATTTTGAATTCCTCGACTGTAAAAACCTTGAAAAATATCTATAACGCTATATATACGAAACAACCTCGCTAATCTCACCCCGCTCCGATCTAAGAACTCTAAAACATGAAGAAAAGCAAAAACCTCGAATGGTGATTTATTCGTAAATACTTTAGCAGTGAAAGTAAAAAGGATATTTCACCAAAAATTACCAAACACCGTAGTATACCTAAATATATTTTCATTTTTAAAAATAACTTACGTGGTTCTTAAAAGGTTGGTGTTTATTATAAAGGCTTTATACAAAATTCCCCTTTTTTTACTATTCAGGCGAATCTTCGGTATCGGCCAGATAACCGAAAATACTGTTGAAACCTTACCTACTACCCGTTATTTAACTAAATATTCGAAATATTTTCACAGTATATTTGTTAATTGTTAGTTAGTTAGCTGAATATTTTCTTAACAGTATATTTGTTTTTCGGTACTCACCTGTATTAAGTATTTAATAAAATTAGAAACAACCGATTTACTTCTGTGGACTGATTGGAAAATAAGTGAAAATTGATGTAGAACATCAAATTTCTTAATGTTGGAAATATTAGGAATGACGAACTACATAATATATTCCAAGTTACCCCCGGCCTAACCTCAAAGTATAACTAGAAATTTTATTAAAAATTAGCTACGTTTGATAAACAAGGAGAAGGTTAAATAGCTCTAGTAACAGTCTACAAAAATATCAATTCCTACCCTTTCACCTTACTGCCACAAGAATGGTTCGAAAATATTCCTGTTTTTTATTTTAACGATTTACATATTGAAATCAATATCTCATTTATTACGGGAACCTCATGCGGTAAGCGACAGACGGATAAGCAGCGCAATTTGATTTCAAATATATTACAAAAGTTGTCGTGAAAAATATGGAAATGTCGTGGAATTTTGGGAGAACTCTGTAAGTCCGAACCTGATTATTATTCTAACAATAGTTCAATTGTACAATATATTCAGTAGGAAATCTCTTATAGTGTACTTAGATATTTATTTATTTTAAGTTTTCATCCACATGTTTTTTAAAGCGTTCGTTTAAAGAGCATTTACTGTTTCCTATTCCAGATCATTTTATTAAATTATTTGTCATAGAAAGTTGAAATTTGGTAATAATATAGGAATCGATGGCCTCATCAGAACCGTGTAGTTTTGAAAGTTAAATTTTGACTTACGGTGTTAGTTTTGGGGGGGTGAAGTCGGAAGCGGAAAAAAATTTTTTACGAGGTCATCGACTGTGGTGTCAAATGACAGCTTGTGAAAACACGAGTAATATATATATCTATATATATATATATATATATATATATATATATATATATATATATATATATATATAAATATGTATATATATATATATATAAATATGTATATATATATATATATATATATATATATATATATATATATATATATATATATATATATATATAATATATATATATATATATATATATATATATATATATATATATATATATATATATATATATATATATATATATATATATATATATATAAATATGTATATATATATATATATATATATATGTATAAATATGTATATATATATATATATATATATACATATATATATATATATATATATATATATATATATATATATATATATATATATATATAAATATGTATATATATATATATACATATATATATATATATATATATATATATATATATATATATATATATATATATATATATAAATATGTATAAATATGTATATATATACATATATATATATATATATATATGTATATTATATATATATATATATATATATATATATATATATATATATATATATATATAAATATGTATAAATATGTATATATATATATATATATATATATATATATATATATATATATATATATATATATATATATATATATATATATATATGTATATATATATATATATATATATATATATATATATATATATATGTATATATATATATATATATATATATATATATATATATATATATATATATGTATATTATATATATATATATATATATATATATATATATATATGTATATTATATATATATATATATATATATATATATATATATATATATATATATATGTATATTATATATATATATATATATATATATATATATATATATATATATAAATATGTATATATATATATATATATATATATATATATATATATATATATATATATATCTATATATATATATATATATATATATATATATATATATATATATATATATTTATTTATTTATTTATTTACGGTTCATTAGAACCTAATTTAACTTTCGGATAGGCATATTCTTATAATGTTGATATAATAGTTGCTTAAACTTATTTGAGGCGTTGCGGATAGTAAGGGCGAACTCAACAAAATGAAGTTTCGAAAAAAATTGAATTTATAGAAAAATCTAAATGGCGAACTCAACAACATATTGGCAAAATTAGGTTTTAATTATTTATTTATAATTTATTAGCTTTTTATTATTTACTTAAGTAGAATAGTGTATTCCGTGAATTTTTAAATGTTTTTTAAATATTTATTTGTGTATTTTTTTTTTCATATTTTACTGTTCGTTTCTGATGCTACACTATCACCTAAAATTGGCAATACCTGGGAAAAAATTAGACCGGTATTAAAAATTTTGAACACATTTTATTTAATTTTAAGGTTATTGTTTTAATTAAATGTTTTGTTATTACAAAATAGGTACTTGATACAACATACAAAACAGTGGAAATATGGTATTGAAACTAACATAAAAAAAAACTAAAGAAAAGAAACAAATAATTAGCCAAGTTCAGTTGTAATCTATTTGGTCATCGTCCATAACATCTTCATTTTCGGTGCTCTTATTCGTTGTTGCTGCGTCTTGAGAGGCTATAATGTTAGTAAAGTACCTATTCCAAGGTAGGGGAACATACGGTAACAAGTCCTGAATGTCCTTTAATTTGGGGGCTGGTATTTTAATGGGAGCACTGTAAAGTCTCGTCAGTGTTTTACTGGCCAAATGAAAATGATCAGGATCATAGTTTTTCACCTTGCCTTTTTGTAGTTTGACTGCCGTTTTGACATCCAAATTGTAAGCAGAATGAATGTAGAAACCTTGCTTAAAGTTATTTGTAAATTCAAAGATCTTTCCATCTTTAAACTTAGCACCAGCCATCTGCATTTTAGTAATTTTCTTTTGAAAATTAGAGAAATTGAAAATCATGTCCTATCTAAGTTGGACAACGCAAAACTGGTTTTTTCGGCGACAGCTTTCAATCATTAACTTATACTTTTGAACTGCATATTAAACGTATCACGATAATAGTGCTGATTTACCGGGCTGTAACCAGGGTAATTTTCCGTAAGCCATTCATTGTAAAGAGAATAAAGCTTTTTAATATTAAGTCCAACAGGTAAGTATTTTCGATGAGGGCTTTTGGCGCGACTGTAATGACTGGTGACAGTAGGTAGTGACATGATGTGTTCTTTTACTTTAGAAAGATCGTCATTTCCTATTTTCTTCGCGGGTTCACACCTCTCCCTTTGATCCGTTGTAACAGTTCCAGTTCTGCTGGTTTTATCAAGTACGACTCGAACGCGCTTTTCAGAGATGCCATGAATGTTATAAAACGCAGTACGACAAACTTCACGATTAGCGTGATCAACAGTCACATTATATTGAATGCGTCTCAGGGTACGACTTGGACGCCCCTTTACGTAAGATCTTTTTAGATCATTGCAGATCAACAATTTTGATAAGTAAGCATTCTGTAGATCATAGTTTCCAATTTGCCAAAAAGAGTCAAAAATATTGGTGACCAGTTCAGCGCCTATTTTCTCAAAACATCCACACTTGCAAGGAGGTCCAATTTTGCGGGCAACAACGTGCCTTTTGTTATTTCTTGAAATGTAAGCACTTCCTGAATTTCGTTTCAACTTACACTCGTTTTTTTGCCAATCATTCATCTTAGCAGGTCTCTTTCGCGAATAACCCGACACAGCACTACCATCTAAATGTTGTACACTTACTTCACTACTGGAAGGTCCAGGTTGCGCCATACTTTTCTTAAAAAAAGAAGTAACAAAACGAAAACAAAACATAAACGTATTAACTTTAAAATTAACTTGAACTAACACGCAGAAAGCGTAAAAATTTCAAGTAAACCTCATTTAGTGACGCAATACCGGCGGTTGCTCCGCGCGAAATTGTTGAGTTCGCCCTTACTACCCGCCCGGCTATCGCCTGTTCGAAATTTTTTATTTATTTGATACTGAAATTTGAAGGCGAAGCAAGGGCAAACTCAACAATTAGACCGGTATGTGATGTAGGAAAAGTACTATATAATAGAATTATATAAAAAAAAAAAAAATTTGACCCAATGTTGAGTTCGCCCTTACTATCCGCAACGCCTCATTTATGGTTTCAGAATTTTTAATATTATTTGGTAGGTCATTAAAATGTTTAAGTCCTTTATAATAAAGATTTGCTCGATCAGCTTCATTTGTAATTCCCACTACTCGGAAGTCATTTCGTCCTCTGGCGTTGTAGTTGTGTATCTGATTGATGTATCTAATTTTCTCAGTTAAATATGCGGGACAATTTTTTATCTTTATATTATAGATGAATTTCATTGCGTAATAAAATAAGCTGTGCTTTACACTCAGCCGATTTAATCGATCTAACATATCTTTTATGTGCGTATCTCTAGGCTTCCGCAATATAAATCTCATTGCCTTGTTTTAAAGTTTTTGCAGTAGTTCTATTTGTGTATCCTTAGCAGGAAATAATACCGAAGGACAATAAATAAAATGTGGCTCAATTATGCTTCTATATATTAATATTTTATGGTATTCACTTTTGATGTGGCAAGTTCTATACATGAGATAAAGTTTTTGGTTTAATTTATTCACTAAATATTGAAAGTGTGCATCAAATTTAAGTTTACAATCTATTATTATACCCAAGTATTTAATTTCGTTTACCTTTTCTATTTCACAATTATTTATGTATAATTTATGATTATTATAGTTATTGTGTGATATTATCATATAATTAGTTTTATCTGTATTTAGTTTTAACATATTTATACACATCCACTTGTAGAGAATATTCATATCAGACTGCATTTTATTAATAGCCACATCCAAACTAACATCACTAATTGCAATCAGTGCATCGTCTGCAGATAGTCTAACATCCTCGTCTTTAATGTCATTTATGTATATGAGAAACAGTACCGGCGCAAGGACAGAGCCTTGCGGTAGACCAATATTCACTGGTATCGCTGATGATGTCGTGTTTCCAATTTTTGTTTGTTGCTTTCTATTCGATAGATAATCTTTAAATCATTTTAATTCTATATCACGCACTCCAATTTTGTGTAGTTTCATAAGCAATAATTTTCTGTCTATAGTTTCAAATGCTCTTTTTAAATCTATGAAAGTTGATACAATGTATTTTTTATTCATCAAATCTTCACGCCATTCACTTATAACATAAGTTTCACATGAGTGTTTGCTTCTAAAACCCGATTGCTTTGGAATAATAATATTGTTATCATTCAAATATGTTTTTTTATCACTGTTTCAAGGATTTTTTCGTCACTTGGAAGCGTATTTATTGGCCGAATCTCTTCAGGTTTTATAGTATATTTTATTTTTTCAATTGGCACAATTTTGGAAACTTTCCATTCGTTAGGCACTTTTCCTTGCAGCATGCTATTATTGATGATATTGGCGTAAAAAAAAAGCCGTGTACGTTATAGAATGTTTAATTACACCTTCAGATAAAATATTCTTACCGCCAATTTTATTTTTAAATTTTTTAACTATTTCAATTATTTCGTTACTATCTACTGTTTGAAATTTAAACTGGTGATTAATTATATTTGTATTTCCCATAGTATTCTGCACAACGTCTATTCCATTTTTAATGTCAATGACACTCTGAACAAAGAATTTATTTAAAAGTTCAGCAATTTCTTTTTCATTTTCAATTATTTTACCATTCATAACGATTCTGTTTATTGCACTGGTACTTTTTGACATACAAATTTCTTCTTTTAAAACTCTCCACATTTCTTTGCCGTTTCTTTGATTATTTTCAATTTTATTCTGTACATATTGCACTTTCTTCTGTTTAATCATATTTTTATATAATTTTTTCACTGTCTTGTAATCTTCCCAATCATTGGTTATTTTAGCTATTTGGTATTTTTCATACTTTATTCTATCTATTTCTGTCAGTTCCCAATCAAACTATTTGTTCATCAACTTTTTATTTACGGTTTTTCCTTCAGTTAGCGATAACATAATATCCTTCAATGAGTGGCCTATGAAAAATACCTTAAAATCTATATCACCGTTTAACATATCTCAGAAATTTATCATTCGTAACCTTTCGATAAGTTTATCACAGTCATAGTTTTCCCAGGAAATAATTTTTTTCGTTAATCTCATTTTGTACTTTTTCACAATTGGTATTTTGAATAATATTGTTTCATGATTTGATATTTGATCGTTTTCTAGTTTAGTACTTGTTACGTTGTTTATATCTGTGTCTAGATGATCTATTTTCGTACTCGAATTTTCACTCACTCTTGTGTCAAATGTTATAATTTGTTTCATTGCTGCAGAGCTAAATACATTGTCCAGTTCTTTGCCATGTATAGAGTTTCTATTTAAATCTATATTAAAATCACCAACCATAATGTTGTTTGAGTAAGTCATAAATTTATCTTCAATTATATTGTGCACTTATTGTATAAACTCCATGTGATTGCTGTTTGGCGAATGATAAAGAACACCTAATTGTAATTTAATATTATTTTTAAGCCTAATAATAATGCACCAAAGATTTTCACTTATTGCTTCATTATATATTGTTTTGTGCTCATTATGTACATATATTATAACTCCTCCTGTATGTCGACTGTGTGAGTCTTTTATTTCTTCGGTAATACGAGTTTCGGAACAGAATACGACATTTGGTTTAATTTTTTCTATTAGCACAAGAAGTTCGTTTTTATTGGTTAGTAAACTATTTATCTTTAAATATATGCAAGTCAGTTCATTTTGATTTGGTTGCTACTTTTTATTTTTAATTTTACTCAAGTATGTTGGGCATTTCATACTAAAGGCATTATGGTTTATACCAATATCGATGTTAAACTTTTTAACTGCTTCAGTACAATTAACACAACATAAATTTTCAGACGTACATTCATTTTTATCGTGATTTCCACTACATTTGCTGCAAGCTTTCTTATTTCTGCAATTTACAGCGAAGTGATTAAATCCTAAACATTTATAACACCGTAAGATATTGTGGTGTTCAAAAACTCTACACCAGTCCCATTCTACATTGAGTCGTTTATAATTCACAATTTGTATAAACGTTTCACAATCAGTTTCTATTAATGCAATATAATCTATAATATATATAAAATGCAACGTCTCTCTGTCTGTCTGTCTGCCCGTTAGTGTGTCTATCACTGAAGAACCACTTATCCGATTTACGTACTTTTTTTTTAAAACATACATATGTTCTCTGGCCAGGTTATAGGCTATATTTTATTACAATAGGTAGCATAAGGAATGAGCAGCGACGTAATAAAATAGCGAATGATGTCGGAAATAAGTATGCCGCTAGCGCGTGCCTTTGCAATACACAGCCTAAACCATTAAATATGGAACAATATTATGTAGCAAAGAATATCTGTAATCTATAATCTATAATATATATAAAATGCAATGTCTCTGTCTGTCTGTCCATTAGTGCGTTTATCACGCGGGAACCACTTATCCGATTTACCTGTCTTTTTTTAAATTTATACATATATTCTTTGGCCAGGTTATATATAATAATAATAATAATAATAGAGAGTAATAGACCAAAAAAGAGTTATTACCAAGAACAATCGCCTCACACCTTTCGAATTGCAAACCATCAAAGACACAGTAGCTGCTGAACTGAACACAGACCAACCAAACAATAGAAACAGTAGAGCAATCTCACACACACAACCACCGAGTCGAAAACAACAAGACCCACAACCCAGCAGGAGCATAACTCAAAATAATATTTCAAAGCAAATAGCAAGCACCACACGACACCATATCACAGACGACAAAATGAATGACTCACCACCCTCATCAACATCTACACAACATCACCTCGAATCACCTCTCATACAAACACTCAAAGCAGAAATGCAGTCACATCTAGCTCGATGGTCAGGCACCGACCCTACAACAAGAAATCCCATCCCTCGTTTAATTTTCAAACAGAGCACACAAATAATCCTCAACACAATAAACAAGCACATAATACCACAGTACATACATAACAGACTTAAGCACGATCGAAGACATTCACACAATAATATATGCAGCAGCAATCACCACTATAACACAAAATAATCAAAAACTCCCGCAACGACAAAGAGACCCCAACAGCAGAAAACCTAAATTTAAATGGCAAATAAGAATAGAAAACAAAATCAACAACATCAGAAGAGATCTGGGACACCTTACCCAGTTTATGAACGAGAACGCATCCAAACGTGTCACACAGGGTGTAGACAAGATCAAATCTAAATCTCTCAACCGAACACTGCCAGAAATCGTTGATACTTTGAAACAAAAACTATCCGTATATGCTGCAAGACTCCGTAGATACAAAGAATCAAACGAGAGGAAAGACACCAACAACCTCTTCCGAAGAAGCGAAAAACAGTTCTACCGAAAAACTATGTACAACGAGCAGACAGTAGTAACTGAACCACCAAACAAACAAGAACTCGCAGATTATTGGAAAACTGTCTGGTCAGAACCCAAACTACATAATAATAACACCCCCTGGATCAAAGCCGAAGAAGATAAACACAAACGTGTGACAGAACAAGAAAATTCCACACTAACTACAGAAGAAATTACAGAAACAATCAAACACACACACAACTGGAAATGTCCTGGAATAGACAATATACAAAACTTCTGGTACAAACAGTTTACCACCACACACGAAGCACTCACACACCAAATCAACAAAGCCATTTTACAACCACACACATTTCCCACTTTCCTTACACAAGGAATAACATACGTTAAACCCAAAAGCTCAGACACCACAAACCCGTCAAACTACCGACCTATCACCTGTCTTCCAACCCTATACAAGATCATCACAGCCGCAATTTCCAAGAAAATAGAACAACACCTAACAGACAACAATATTATCACAGAAGAGCAGAAGGGATGCAGGAAAAATAGTCGAGGATGCAAAGAGCAGCTGATCATAGATAGCGTGATTATGGGACAAGCCAGAAAAGAACACAGAAACCTTCACATCGGTTACATAGACTATAAAAAAGCCTTCGACTCCATACCCCACAGCTGGTTAATCAGAGCCCTAGAAATCTATAAAATCAACCAACACCTCAGGCAATTTCTAGCGCAAATTATGAAAACATGGAAAACCAAAATACGCCTAGAAACACAAACCGAACGCATCCAAACAGAAGAGCTGTACATCAGACGGGGTATATTTCAAGGAGACTCGCTCAGCGCTCTATGTTTTGCCTCTGTCTCAATCCACTCTCAAATATACTAAACAGAACAGAGCATGGCTTCAATATCAGACACCAAAAAGTGAATCAACATAAAATAAACCACCTCCTATATATGGATGACATAAAACTCTACGCTGCCACAAAAACACAGCTGAAAGAACTCCTCAAAATCACAGAAATATTCACCTTAGATGTCAATATGGAATTTGGTATAAGTAAATGCAAAGTGCTCCACATCAACAAAGGCCAATGGAAGTACCACCATGAGACAGAAACCATCAACAATGAAACACTCGATAACATGCTCGACAAAGAAACATACAAATATCTAGGCTTCCAACAAAGCACCAAACTCAACCATACTCACATCAAAACAGAGCTCAGAACCGAATTCAAGAACAGACTGACGAAACTTTTGCAAACAAAACTCAACTCCAAATATCTCACTAAAGCCATCAACACGTTCGCTATACCTATACTCACATATTCATTTGGTATCATCAAATGGTCACAAACAGACATAGAAAATATTCACATCCTTATACGATCTCAATTCACCAAATACAGGAAATTGCACCCCAACGCATGCAAAGAAAGACTTACCATCGAGAGGAAGGCAGGAGGAAGAGGAATTATACACATCAGATCATTACACACAAAACAAAAACAAGCACTAAGGAAATTCTTTCACACCAAGCAAACCAGCCTCCACACAGCAACAGTCAAAGCAGACAAAAACTATACCCCACTCGACTTATCCTGGGTAGACCACCCAGCAGATACACACAGTCACATCCAATTACAACAGGAAAAGATGAAAACGTGGTCAGAAAAAACACTCCACGGAAAATACAGATACCACATAGAACAAGACCACGTAAATAAAAACCAGTCATACACCTGGTTACGGGATGGGCAGCTATTCCCGGAAAGAGAAGGCTTCTTACTTGCCATCCAGAATAAAGTCATATTAACCAGAAACTACCAAAAGCATATCATCAAAGACCCAACTATTACAGAAGACAGATGCACAAAATGCCACCAGCAGAAAGAAACGATCGAACACATAACAAGCGGATGTAAAATATTAGCCGGAACGGAATACACAGCCAGACATGACTCAGCTGCAAAAGTAGTTCACCAAGCACTAGCCACAACATACAAGCTCATAGAAAACACAGATCCCTACTACAAATACACACCAACATCCCTACTTGAAAATAAAGATTACAAACTCTACTGGGACATCTGTATCCATACAGATAAAACAGTCTCCGCCAATAGACCCGATATTACTTTTCAGTGCAAAAAAGGAAAAGTCACCTATCTAATTGACATAGCTGTCCCCAACGACACAAACATCCAAACGAAATACACAGAAAAAATTTCCAAATACACAGACCTTGCAACGGAAATAAAAAGGCTATGGAAACAAGAAAAAGTCATCATTGTCCCCCTCATTATATCAGTCACAGGCCTTACACCAACAACATTCACACCACACTTAGTACGATTAGGACTCAACACAAAACATTCAGAAGTCAGTGATTTTGAAAACATGTAACATTTTCAGGTTATTCCTTAATACACAATGGTAATGCGTTTGTGCTGATTTGATTTGCGCGCGTCAGCCAAACATGGAACCATATTGACCAAATGTGAGAAAGAAAAACGAGAACAGTCATAATAATAATAATAATAATCTATATCTATAATATATATATAAAATGCAATGTTTGTCTGTCTGTCTGTCCGTTAATGCGCTTATCCCTCGAGAACCACTTATCCGATTTACGTGATTTTTTAAATTCATACATATGCTCTCTGACCAGGTTATGGGTATATATTTTATTACATCTATAATATATATAAAATGCAACGTATCTCTGTCTGTCTGTCCGTTAGTGCGCTTATCACTGGAGAACCACTTATTTTCGTACTTTTTTTTTTAAACATACATATGTTCTCCTGCCAGGTTATAGGCTATATTTTATTACGATAGGTAGCATAAGGAATGAGCAGTGACGATAATAGTGAATGAAATCGGAAAAAAGTTTGCCGCTAGCGCGTTCTCTTGCAATACACAGTCCAAACCATTAAATATGGAACAATATTATGTAGCAGAGAATATCTATAATATATATAAAATGCAATGTCTCTCTGTCCATCTGTCTGTCTGTCTGTCCGTCCGTTAGTGTGCTTATCACTGGAGAACCACTTATCCGATTTACGTGCCTTTTTTTTTAAACATACGTATGTTCTCTGGCCAGGTTATAGGATATATTTTATTAGGTGACATAAGGAATAAGCAGTGACGACAATAGTGAATCAAGTCAGAGAAAATTTTGCCGCTAGCGCGTTCTCTTACAATACACTCCCTAAAGCATTAAATATGGAACAATATCATGTAGCAAAGAATACAATATATATAAAATGCAACGTCTCTCTGTCTGTCTGTCTGTCCGTTAGTGCGCTTATCACTCGAGAACCACTTATCCGATTTACGTGTTTTTTATAAATTTATACATATGTTCTATATAATTCGATATAAGCCTAGATAATGGGAGATAAGGTGAGATAATGAGAGATTAGGAGAAATAATGGGAGATACGTGGAGATAAGCCTCAATAATGGGAGATAAGGTGAGATAATGGGAGATAAGTATAAATAATAGGAGATAAGGAGAGATAATGGGAGATAAGCAGAGATAAGTCTAGATAATGGGAGTTATGGTGAGATAATGGGAGATAAGGAGAAATAATTGGAGATAAGTAGAAATAATGGGAGATAAGTCGAGATAAGCCTAGATAATGGGAAATAAGGTGAGATAATGGGAGATAAGCAGAGATAAGTCTAGATAATGGGAGTTATGGTGAGATAATGGGAGATAAGGAGAAATAATGGGAGATAAGTCCAGATAAGCCTAGATAATGGGAAATAAGGTGAGATAATGGAAGATAAGGAGAAATAATGGGAGATAAGGAGAAATAATGGGAGATGAGCAGAGGTAAGCCTAGATAATGGAAATTATGTAGAGATAATGGGAGATAAGGAGAAATATTGGGAGATAAGGAGAAATAATGGGAGATATTTTATTACGTTGGGTAACATAAGGAATAAGCAGTGACGATAGTAGTGAATCAAGTCCACGCGAGCGGAGCCGCGGGCCCGGCTAGTTTATATATATATATATATATATATATATATATATATATATATATATATATATATATATATATATATATATACATATCTATATATATATATGTATATATATATATATATATATATATATATATATATATATATGTATATATATATATATATATGTATATATATATCTATATATATATATATATATATATATATATATATATATATATATATATATATATATATATATATATGTATATGTATATATATATATATATATATATATATATATATATATATATATATATATATATATATATATATATATATATATATATACGAGGCATGTTTTTTAAGTAAGTACCGTTTTGGAATTAAAAAAAGACGTGCAAAGATATCGCTATAATTTTATTTTTACATGAAAGCCTGTACCTTAATCTACTTTTCTACATAATTTCCGTGAATATTGAGGCACTTGTCATAACGTGGCACCAGTTTTTGAATACCCTCCTCATAAAATTCTGCCGCCTGACTTGTTAACCACTGTATCACAAATGTTTTGACTTCGTTATCGTCTTGAAGACGCTGACCACCCAGGTGCTTCTTCAAGTGCAGGAACAAATGGTAGTCGCTGGGCGCCAGATCAGGGCTGTATGGAGGATGATCTAGAGTTTCCCATTTAAAAGATTTAATGAGATCTTTGGTCCGATTAGCCACATGTGGACGGGCATTGTCATGCAGCAAAACGATACCCTTACTCAACTTGCCACGTCTTTTGTTCTGGATTGCACGACGCGGATTGTTCAATGTCTCACAATAAGACGCTGCATTGATTGTCTCATTACGAGGCAGAAACTCCACTAGCAATACTCCTTTTCTGTCCCAAAAAACTGTGCACATGATTTTGCGGGCAGAAATTGTTTGCTTAAACTTCACTTTTTTGGGTGATGATGAATGTCGCCATTCCATGGATTGTTGTTTCGATTCTGGTGTGACGTAGGCCACCCATGTTTCGTCACCAGTAACAATTTGGTCTAAAAAATGTTCACCTTCATTGTGGTACCGCTCAAGGAAAGTCAATGCACTGCCTAAACGTTGGGTTTTGTGCAAATCCGTCAACATTTTTGGAACCCAACGTGAACACAATTTCCGGTAATTCAAGTTCTCGGTCACAATGCGATACAAAACACTACGAGAATATTGAGGAAAGCAGTCGCACAATGATGAAATTGTAAAGCGTCTGTTTTCTCTCACCTTTTCGTCCACTTTCTGCAACAAATCTTCATTAACGACCGAAGGACGCCCACTCTGTTCTTCATCATGCACATTTGTGCGGCCATCTTTAAATGCTCTCACCCATTTCCTTACCATTCCATCACTCATAATATTTTGTCCGTAAACTTCACAGATCTCACGATGAATATCGATCGGTTTTACGCCTTTAGCACTAAGAAATCGTATAACAGCCCGTACTTCACAATCGGCGGGACTCACGATTGTCGGAGGCATCTTAAACACTCAGTAAACAACGTATACAATGAAGAATCAGACTGTAATGGCGTCAGTGCGTAGACATGAGATGTAGGTTACCAGCGCGCATGCGCAGAACGCCGACCGTATCGCTGCGGCGGCGGAATCGCAAAACGGTACTTACTTAAAAAACATGCCTCGTATATATATATATATATATATATATATATATATATATATATATATATATATAATGTAATACTTGCGCACACTTTTCTTTGTATTATTTTTAAAAAATCGCTGTCTCCCCACCGTATCTCAAAAAGTACTGATCAAAAAATTTTGAAAGAATTCTTCACGGGGAGTAGATTGAACGAAAATTTATCCCGAGTGCATTACCCTTAATAATTTATCTGGTATATAAAAAAAACAAAAATTTCAAGGTCATCAGTTTTCAGTAAAGATTGGAAACAAACTTTGTTGAAAACTCATTTGGGGTGTGTTTTGTGAAGTCACTGATCATTTTATACAACCGTAACAAAAATTTTTATTTTAAAAGCAATCAACGTACAGAATACTAATTGTGCAAGTTCAACTTGCACTTGACTGGTTATTTTTAGTTAATTTTTAAATTACAATGCTTAAGTATCTATATAAGTACTTAAATTTTTGAAACCATGAAACTTTCGTATTATTATGATTTGCAGATTTGTTTAAAATCCTTATCACTTTTAAATAAATGAGACAAAAGCTTATACGATGATTCTTAAAAAAATTTTAAATAGCTGTATTTACAAAAGAATGAAATGTTACATATAGAGATAATAGATAGATAAAATAATTTTCAACCTCCATCACTTCATTATTTCGTCAATAGCACGAAAATTGAATATGCTATTAAAACTTGTTTTGTCATACTGCGGTAAAAATTTCTTAAAGATCTTAAAGAATCTACAACATACAGGCACAATAAAATTACAAATTTTGATATGACACCTGTTGAGAAAGCGAACTTATTGGCTGAACTCTTTACTTCACATTCTACTGTCGATTTCCAAGGAAATACACCACCTACTATTCCCATAGTGCAGTCAAGGATGCCCGATATTGTCTTCAGACAGCGTATCATAAAACGTATTTTGATGAAGCTAGACACCAAAAAAGCTTCTGGCGCTGACGGAATATTCTCAAAAACTGTGTGAGGGAACTAACACCAGTTTTCTGTAGACTTTTCAACCTATCCTACAGAAAGGGAATATTTCCTTCCTGCTGGAAATGTGCCACAGTTCAGCCGATACGAAAAGACAAGAATACCTTGCCAAATAACTACCGACCAATCGCACTGCTTTCAATAATATCGAAAGTCATGGAAAAGGCTATCAATCAGCATCTTCTAAAATATCTTGAAGTATTCAACATTATTAGCGATCACCAATATGGCTTTCGTAAAAATAGGTCAACAGGAGATCTTCTGACTTATGTAACAAATGTTTGGAAGAACGCAGTTGAACACTTTGGAGAATCTCGAGCGGTTGCTCTTGACATATCCAAGGCATTCGACCGTGTTTGGCACAATGGGTTGTTGGCTAAGCTACGTTCTTACGGTATGTCTGAAAAGTTCTGTTTGTGGCTGTCATGTTTCCTCAGAGAACGTTCTTTACGAGTGGCAGTCGACCTTTCTTTCTAACACCTTCACTCTCAACGCCGGTGTACCCCAAGGCTCCATTCTGTCTCCTACTCTCTTTCTCATTTATATTAACGATCTGCTGGAAGACCGAGAATCCAATCTACAGCTTTGCAGATGACAATGCACTTATCTCTTCATTCACTTTGGACGCTCGGACATCGGCTACTCAGACGAATATTCGCAGACAGTAGGAAGTCTTTCAACTTAACAAAGACCTGGAAGAAATTCTATCTTGAGGTGACAGTAACCAAGTGGAATTTAACGCTAGAAATACCCAGGCGGCAGTTTTTTCTAAAAAGTTAACGTTGCTGAACCCGACATAGTTATGTCGGGGCACGCCATTCCTCTAACATCGTCACTCAATTTATTGGGCGTTAATTTGGGAGCAAATATGTCCTGGCATGAGGATATTGCAGGCATAGCAAGGAGAGCTTCTCAAAAGTTTGGAATATTATTTCGAACCAGAAAGCTTTACGCTCCACAACAACTGTTAATTCTTTACAAAGCTCAAATTCGACCAACTATGGATTACTGCTCCCATGTTTGGAGCTCCGCTCCCAAACATACACTGCATTTGTTGGATTATATTCAGAGAAGAGCTATTCGTCTGATTGGAGACCCGGAACTGACCGGCGGCCTTGATTCGCTGGAACATCGAAGAACGGTTGGCGACTTGAGCCTATTCTACAAGTATTTTCATGGAAAGTGTTCAAGGATGTGGCCTGCTTAATTCCTCCTCCAGAGTGGTGCATGTTAGAAGTACACGTTGCGCTAATACTTCACATCCGTATGAGGTTCAGCTTGTTACTCCTCGTACAACGCTTTTCAAGCAATCTTTTATATGAAGAATATCATCCCTTTGGAATAATTTGCCCAGGACTGTGTTTCCCACCTAGTACAATTTACAGCGATTCAAGAACAGCGTGAATCGCTTTCTCCGCACACGTGTCGTTTCTGTAGCGCTTTAGGGGCTTCCCTGTAGCACGTGTGCTAGACCTATAAAAAAAAATCACATATCAAACTATAAGATAGAGATTTGATTTGGCTTACTTTATATACATAATATAATAATAATAATAACCCTCGACTATACGAAATACGAACGAAAAATACGAAAATAATAAGCCTCTGTTTATCCCAGACAGACCACCCAGCAAACACACACACACAGTCACATCCAATTACAACAGGAAAAGATGAAAACGTCGTCAGAAAAAACACTACGGAAAACACAGATACCACATAGAACAAGACCACGTAAATAAAAAAGAATCATACACCTGGTTACAGGATGGGCAGCTATTCCCTGAAACGGAAATCTTCTTACTTGCCATTCAGGATAAAGTCGTATTAACCAGAAACTACCAAAAGCATATCATCAAAGACCCAACTATTATAGAAGATAGATGCAGGAAATGCCACCAGCAGAAAGAAACGATCGAACACATAACAAGCGGATGTAAAATATTAGCCGGAACGGAATACACAGCCAGACATGACTCAGCTGCAAAAGTAGTTCACCAAGCACTAGCCACAACATAGAAAACACAGATCCCTACTACAAATACACACCAACATCCATACTTGAAAATAAAGATTACAAGCTCTACTGGGACATCAGTATCCATACAGATAAAACAGTCTCCGCCTTTAGACCCGATATTACTTTTCAGTGCAAAAAAGGAAAAGTCACCTATCTAATTGACCTATCTGTCCCCAACGACACAAGCATCCAAACGAAATACACAGAAAAAATTTCCAAATACAGAGACCTTGCAACGGAAATAAAAAGGCTATGGAAACAAGAAAAAGTCATCATTGTCCCCCTCATCATATCAGCTACAGACCTTACACCAATAACATTCACATCACACTTAGTACAATTCGGACTCCATAATAATAATAATAAAGACCCAACTGTTACAGAAGACAGATGCAGGAAATGCCACCAGCATAAAGAGACGATCGAACACATAACAAGCGGATGTAAAATATTAGCTGGAACGGAATACACAGTCAGACATAACTCAGCGGCAAAAGTAGTTTACTAAACACTACCCACAACATACAAACTCATCGAAAACACAGATCCCTACTACAAATACACACACATAAAGTTTGCAAGTTCTACTGGGACGACCGTATTCATAAGCTAAAACAGTTCCCGCCAATAGACAAACTGGTTAAATGGAAGTTGAACTTGCACAATTAGTGTTCCGTACGTTGATTGCTTTTAAAATAAAAAAATTTGTTACAGTGGTATAAAATGATCAGTGACGTCACAAAACACACCCTAAATGAGATTTCAACAAAGTTTGTTTCCAATCTTTGCTGAAAACTGATGACCTTGAAATTTTTGTTTTTTTTATATACCAGATAAATTATTAAAGGTAATGCACTCGTGATAATTTTCGATCAATCTACACCCCGTGGAGAATATTCCAGAATTTTTTTAAAATTTTTTTAATCAGTACTTTTCGAGATAAGGTGGGGGAACAGCGATGTTTCGCGATTTTTTAAAAATAATACAAAGAAAAGTGTGCAAGCATTACATTATATATATTTTTGAACTCGTGTTTTCACAAGCTTTCATTTGGCACTACACTCGATGACCTAGTGAAAAATTTTTTTTTCACTTCCTATTTCACTCCCCAAAACTAACCCCTTAAGTCAAAATTTAACTTTCAAAACTACACGGCTCTGATGACGCCATCAATTCCTATATTATTACCAAATTTCAACAAATAGTTTCGGAGAAAATCGGGTGTGACAGATAGACACCGAAGTCATCTTATAAGTGTTCCGTACGGAAAACTAAAAAGGAAAAATCACCTATTTAATTGACATAACTGTCCCCAACGACATAAACATCCAAACAAAATACACAGAAAAAATCTCCAAATATAGAGCTTGGAACAGAAATAAAAAGTCTATGGAAACAAGAAAAGGCCATCATTGTCCCCCCCGTCATATCAACCACAATCCTCACACCAACAACATTCACACCACACTTAGTAGAATTAGGACTCAACACAAACATAAACAAATACACTTAGAAGTCAGTGATTTTGAAAACATGTAATATTGTCAGGTCATTCCTTAAAACACAATGGTAATAGCGTTTGTGCTGACTTGGCATAGTTTTGTTCAATTGTAGAATTAAAAACATTTTTTTAATTTAACCGCTGCACATATTTATTTTAAACAGCATTTTGCTACGTAGCTTAGTTAAAGGTGGTGTATGCGTGTTTTTTTGTTAAACATAAACACGAAAACCTAAGATCTTTAAGTTTTTATAATAAATGTAGATTTAGAATATTTGAAGATGTCCAAAATAATAGGTTTATTGGCAGCATTGGTATAACAACTAAAGACGAAATGAGAAGAATCGATTCTTTTATTTTCGTCTTTAGTTGTTATACCAATGCTGCCATCTATGCCTTCGAGCAGTAAGCTCGAGAAAGGCGCGGTTCTGCAATAAGTGCCAGCCGTGCTGTGCCGCTTTGCTTGAATAGACTTAGTAAGTCGCCGACAGAGTGCAGTATAAGCATCTATTTGTTTAATAGGTTTATTCCATAATTTTAATGATTATACAGTTTTACATTATTTATTAAAATTTATTTTTTTCAATTTAATAGTTTTCTGACAAATTGAAGTGTGTTTTCTGAAAGAACCTTACGGTGGATGTCTTTTTTTGGATTCAGCATAAAAAAATACTTAAGAAAACACGAGTCTCACTTAAAAGACAGATAATTATTTTTTTTGTATACCTGTGTTAGCAATCTAGTATTCGAATCTAATGGTAGTTTGGGTTATGCTTGCATTTGAATTTGACATTTCAATTGCTTAAACATGGTTACGGAATCTACCATACATTCGCCTATGCACAATTCTTGACATTTATGTGTAAAAATTAAATATATATATATATATATATATATATATATATATATATATATATATATATATATATATATATATATATACATATATACATATATATATATATATATATATATATATATATATATATATATATATATATATATATATATATATATATATATAACATATATATATATATATATATATATATATATATATATATATATATATATATATATATATATAGTTTTTATGTTCTTGTATATGAGACAATTACAACACCGTGTTAAAAAATAGGCCGTCTTATCAGCATTGAAACGCCGAGTTAAACACATCAACCAAGGAAACTGCCGATGTAAAATTCGCTAAAAAATATTAACAGTGATAGCTGCCAGATTTTAATCTGGCTTTAGAAATTCGTAAATGTGTGACTGATTAAGATTTCAAAACAAAAATATTACTGGCAAATACCAATAATTGCCACTGTGTAGACTTAAATGACCAGATTACAATTTACACGTTTCACATTTTAATACGTTTGTTATTAGTATATATAAGTAAAAATATTTAGTAAATATTACTTGAAATTACAAAAAAGTATAGCGGGCGATAATTTGCCCTTAGGAACATTAATATTCACACGTAAAATGGCCTTAACGACTTAGCTGACGTCTTCTTGACCGGACTCGCACAATTGTGGAAATCGGCTTGTTTTTTTTTCGAATCTAGTAGAAAAAAATTCAATCTAGTAAATACTAAATTTTTAAAGAGACCAAATGACTTCGCTATTTTACAAACACACTAAAATACTTCTTCTTAGTGTGCCTTATCTTCTAAGGACGTTGGCGATCACATTTGCCCATCTGATTTTTATCTATTGCCGCTCTAAACAGGTCAGTGGATGTCATGTTTGTACACTGTCGTAAGTTCTTCAACTAGGAGTTGCGGCGCCTTACTGTTCCTCGCCTACCGATTATTTTTCCTTCAATTATAAGTTACAGGAGCTCATACTTTCGGCTTCTCATAATACGGCCAAAGTAGGTGCTTTTTCTTTTTTTAACGGCTGGAATTAACTCTCGTTCTTTTCCCATCCGATTGTGATATGTGCTGTCCAAGGAACACGCAGCATTCGGTGATAGCACCACATCTAGAATAACTCTATTCTTTGTTGTGTTGTCTCTGTTATTGTTGCAGCTTCTATACCGTATAACATGACCGAGGACACGTAGCATCTTAGCACTTTTGTTCTTGTTTTTAAGTTTAGTTGGCAGTTACAGTATGCTGCGCATTTTATTAAAGGAGCTTCGTGCTTTTTCGATTCTTGAGCGTATTTCAATAGAGTGGTCCCAATCTTCACTAATTACGCTTCCTAAGTACGTTATTTTTGTTACCCTTTCGAGGATTTGTTGATGTACTTTAATATTTATGTTTGTATTAGGATTCTTACTGACCACCATTGTTTTTGTTTTGTTTGTATTCAGTTGCATTCCATGTTATTCATATGCATCAACAATTCCATTCATGAGTCTTTATAGGCCTTCATCACTGTCCGCTAGAATGACAGTATCATCAGCGTAGCGGAGGTTATTTACGCATACACCATTAATTGTAATTCCATCTTTTTTTATCAGAAAGTGCTTTATTGAAGATTTCCTCTGAATAGACATTGAATAACAGGGGTGACAAAATACAACCCTGACGTACGCCTTTCTTTATTTTTATTTCTTTGGACATACGAATCTCAACTTTTATTTTGGCGGTCTGGTTCCAATATAAACTTGATATTATTTGTAAGTCTTTGTCAGCAATGTTACACGATTGTAGTATTTCCATCATTTTCTCATGATTTACCATATCAGAGGCTTTTTGGAAATCTATGAAGCATAAATAAAGATCAGTTTGACATCCCTACATATTTCAATCAGAACGCGGAAATACACTCACTAAAAACAATAAAGTCTATAAAATAAAAATAAGGATAAGACTGGATGTATGGCAAAACTGCCCAAACTAAACTAAAATAATAATTATAAAGAAATAAGAATATGAAAGAAAAAAAATTGGTCAAGTGCAAGTTGGACTTGCGCAATTAGTTTTCCGTACCGTGATTGCTTTTAAAATAAAATAAAATCCTTACCTAGGCTAAGTTAATTAGGTCCCTGACATCTTAAGATCCAATATGTATTTTCACGTTTTTTTCTTAGTCAATAATGTATAATTAGACCAAGAGGGCGACCCGAAATTTTTCACCTGTCGACTAACCGTCTGCCTAGTTGTTCATTCTATCGGGCGAGTCGAATAAAAGCCTTTAATGTTGATTTTGCGGCCCCCGTGCCCTTGATTTATTTTTTTTTATTATTATTATGAGTCTAGCACACGTGCTGCAGGGAAGTCCCTAAAGCGCTCTAGGAGCGGTGTGTGCGGAAAAAGCGATTCACGTTGTTTTTGAATCGCTGTAAATTGTACTCGGTGGGAAACACAGCGCTGGGCAAATTATCTCAAAGGGATGATGTTCTCCATATAAAAAACTGCTTGAAAAGCGTTGTAAGCGGAGTAACAAGCTGAACCTCATATGGATGGGAAGCACCAGCGCGACGTGTATTTCTAACATACACCGCTTTAGGAGGAATTAAGCGGGCTACATCCTTCGAACACTTTCCATGAAAATAGTTGTAGAACAGACTCAAGTCGCCAACCATGTTCCAGCGAATCAAGGCCTCTGGTCAGTTCCGGGTCTCCAATCAGACGAACAGCTCTTCTCTGAACAGAATCCAACAAATGCAGTGTATGTTTGGGAGCGTATTCCATAGTTGGTCGAATTTGAGCCTTGTAAAGAATTAACAGTTGTTGTTAAGTGTAAAGCTTTTTGGTTCGAAATAATATTCCCAACTTTTTTAGAAACTCTCCTTGCTATGCCTGCAACATGTTCATGCCAGGTCATATTTGCTCCCAAACTAACGCCCAACAAATTGAGCGACGATGCTAGGGGAATGGAGTGCCCCGACATATTTATGTCGGGTTCAGCAACGTTATCTTTTTTTAGAAAAAACTGCCGCCTGGGTTTTTGTAGCGTTAAATTCCACTTGGTTACTGTCACCCCAAGATAGAATTTCTTCCAGGTCTTTGTTAAGTTGAACGCCCTCCTGCTGTCTGCGGATATTTGCCTGAGCAGCCGATGTCCGAGCGTTCAAAGTGAATGAAGAGACAAGCGTACTGTCGTCTGCAAAGCTGTAGATTGGATTCCCGGTCTTTTCCAGCAGATCGTTAATGTAAATGAGAAAGAGAGTAGGAGACAGTACGGAGCCTTGGGGCACACCGGCGTTGATTGTGAAGGTGTTAGAAAGAAATCCGTCGACCGCCACTCGTAAAGAACGCTCTCTGAGGAAACATGAGAGCCACGAACAGAACTTTTCAGACATACCACAAGAGCGTAGCTTAGCCAACAGTCCATCGTGCCAAACACGATCGAATGCCTTGGATATGTCAAGAGCAATCGCTCGAGATTCTCCAAAGTGTTCAATTGCGTTGTTCCACACATGTGTTACATAAGTCAAAAGATCTCCTGTTGATCTATGTTTACGAAAGCCATCTTGGTGATCGCTAATTATATTGAATCGTTCAAGATATTTTAGAAGATGCTAATTGATAACCTTTTCCATTACTTTCGATATTATTGCCTTTCTAGTGTTCCGTACGGAACACTTATAAGATCACTTCGGTGTCTGTCTGTCTGTCTGTCACACCCGATTTTCTCCGAAACTATTTTACATAGAAAGTTGAAATTTGGTAATAATATAGGAATTGATGGCCTCATCAGAGCCATGTAGTTTTGAGAGTTAAGTTTTGACTTAAGGGGTTAGTTTTGGGGGATGAAATCGGAAATGAAAAAAAAAAATTTTACTAGGTCATCGAGTGTGGTGTCAAATGAAAGCTTGTGAAAACACGAGTAAAAAATATATATATAATGTAATACTTGCGCACACTTTTCTTTGTATTATTTTTAAAAAATCGCGAAAAATCGCTGTCCCCTGCCTTATCTCGAAAAGTACTTATCAAAAAATTTTGAAAAAATTCTGGAATATTCTCCACGGGGTGTAGATTGAACGAAAATTATCACGAGTGCCTTACCTTTAATAATTTACCTGGTATATAAAAAAAAACAAAAATTTCAAGGTCATCAGATTTTAGTAAAGGTTGGAAACAAACTTTGTTGAAAACTCATTTGGGGTGTGTTTTGTAAAGTCACTGATCATTTTAGACCTCTGTAACAAAATTTTTTATTTTAGAAGCAATCAACGTACGGAACACTAATTGCGCAAGTTCAACTTGCCCTTGACCGGTTTTTTAGGTATCGGCTGAACCATGGCACATTTCCAGCAGGACGGAAATATTCCCTTTCTGTAGGATAGGTTGAAAAGTCTACAGAAAACTGGTGTTAGTTCCCTTGCACAGTTTTTGATAACTATGGAGGTAATTCGTCAGCGCCCGAAGCCTTTTTGGTGTCTAGCTTCATTAAAATACGCTTTATGATACGCTGTCTGAAGACAACATCGGGCATCTTTGACTGCAATATGGGAATAGTAGGTGGTGTTTTTCCTTGGAAATCGACAGTAGAATGTGAAGCAAAGAGTTCAGCCAACAAGTTCGCTCTCTCAACAGGTGTGGTTGCAATGGAATTATCTGACCGTGTGAGTGGTGGTATGGTGGATTTGGTGAAATTTTGACTAACTGCCTTAGCGACTGACTAAAAAGACCTGGAATTGTTGGGACAAGCGAGAAGTTTGTTTCTCAAGTTTTTGAACTTACCACTAATATATCTTCAGTGACTTTTCGAAGAACCTTGATGCCATTTTTGCCGTTGTTGCAAAGAAAGTAAATATTTTTTATGCCATCTCTTCCATAAGACTTGGTATATTATTTGCTGGTGCTATCTATTTAGTCGAGAGATATTAAGTTAGGTTACATCTATTCTGCAGAGCTAACACTGAAGCCAAATTTAATCAATGGATTAGAACAGGCAGATAATTAGCATCTAACAGTACAAAGCAATCTTGAATTTAAGACTGACTCAATCATAACTAAAATAGTATAAAACTTCATACATTAATATCTAGCCCCCAACCTTAGCGAAATGGGTCTTAACTAGATCAGAGATAGGTTCTAGATGGATAACTTTTCTAGTACAACATACAAAAATTTCAAAACTTTTACTCTACGAGATTTTGACATAGTTGTCGGAAGCTATCCGTCGTGTTTACACCAACGTATGAAGATGCTTTTGCCTAATTTATTTTATAAGCGGATAAATTTTCCATAATTGATTGAAAGGGTTTCTATTTTATACGAATTTTGTGTTTAAAGATAAAATACAAAATTGTTGCATGTTGTACGCCGTATTTTTGGATTTAAATATAATTTATAAAATTTTTCAACTAATTCCAATAAATGGTTTTGTTCGGTATTAAGTTGTCCAAGACTCTAGTCACGAAGGAGGAATAAACTAAACTAATACTTTATTTTTAGGATCAAAGGCTTAAACTACAAAGTGCACAACTCTTACAGTCACACATTCGTAGTTTTCTAGTAAGAAAGAACGTGAAAAATCAACAACGAAGTTATTACGTTTCTTCAGAAAATAATTTAACTATTAATGAAAAATTAAGGAAACTCCTATTCTTTTATGAAGAAAAAGTTGATTTTCCAAAATTGGTAAGTTATTAGAATAGAATAGAAATATAATTCTACCTCTTTATATTTTTTTACATATTATCGTTACATTACATGCTTACACATATTCTTTTAATTATAAACTCTTAATTTTGTAATATTCAAGCTTAAGGTCATATGTCAATAATATTTTATAACTTGAGTTAATAAAGCTTATTTGAATTGAATTAAAAGTTTTTATAAAATAATAATGATAATAAAGGCTAATGATAATAGAGTATTATTATATACTGAAAAAGTATTAGTGTTTAAAAATAATTTTTGACGCAAAATGCAGATACTAACTAGTTAAGTTTTGAGCTCCAAAAGTAATAGTTAAACACTAAAAATTATTTTTTATTGGCTGTGAATTACAGTTGGCCACCAACATGTATAATTGGTCATCAAATTTGAGTAATCAAAATATAAGTATGTGATTTTGTCACTTAAGATTTTAACACGTAAGCTGAAAAGTTTAGCAAGTACCAACCTTCAAACGATATGTTTCTAAATTTCATGACATTGCAATAATTAGTTTATGAGTTACAGTGGTTTTAGTGACGCTACTTTTGATATTTTCAAAACAATGGAAAAAATCGCTTTTCGTGTGTCGATTAAACACTGTTTTTTGATGGGAAACAATACCGTTCAAGCAAAGCAAAGGCTTGATCAGTGTCACGGGGACTCTTCTCCTGGAAAATCACTCAACATTTACTGGTATGCTGAGTTTGAACGCGGTCGTACAGATGCAAATGATGCTGAACGCTCTGAACGCCCAAATGAGGTAGCTACACCAGAGAACATAAAAAACCCACAAAATTGTTTTGGATGACCGTAAAGTGAAATTGCGTGAGATAGCTGACACCCTAAAGATATCAAAAGAACGTGTTGGTCATATTTTGCATGATAATTTGGGTATGAAAAAGCTCTGTTCGAAATGGGTACCGTGTTTGCTCACAGTGGACCAAAAACAACAACGTGTTGATAATTCTGAGCGCTGTTTGGACCTGTTTAAGCGCAATAAGAAAGTTTTTTTCATGCGATATACGACAATGGATGAAACATGGTTCCACCACTACACACCGGAATCAAATTGGTAGTCGGCTGAGTGGACAGCAGCCGGTGAAAGCCGGCAGAAATCGCAAAGAAATGAGAGAGGGGCAGGGAGAAGGTATAGAAATGTTAGAAAAGCGTTGACTGATTGTATCGCTCTTGAAGGAGACTATATCGATAACACAGGGGAACAGCTGTTTTGATGTCGAGGTTTTTTGAGCTGATTCTATATCAATTTGATGTCCTGAATTCAAATAACGTATTCATTTGTACCTAGGAGCTCAAATTTTTAAGATATACAATTTTAGAGAAATATATTATTGTAACTCAAATCCGTAAGTGTAGTAAACAAAAGTAGATACGAAATTTTTATTTTAGTTATACAAAATACAATATTATGTCGTACTTACAAACAAAAAAAAACATTGAAGAAATGAAATAGTCACTCAACACTTGGAAAGCTTCTTTTCCGCGACATTCTTGAATGTTTTTTTAAACAGTCCCTTTTTAAACTCCAGCAGTAATCTGCCATCATGTGCATGTCCCATCTTCCTTGGTAGCGGTCCTCCATAACTTTAATATCTTGGTGAAATCTTTCACCTTGTTCCTCACTCATGTCTCCTAAATTTTCTGGAAAACGGTCTAAGTGGCTGTGTAAATAGTGTATTTTAATACTCATATTGCACCCTAAGGATTTGAAACTATTAAGCATCTTGTTAACCATTTCAACATAGTTTTGAGCTTTATGTTTGCCTAGAAAATTTTCTACAACTGCAACAAATGATGTCCAAGCTTCTCGTTCAACTTGATTCATTGAATTTATGAAGGCAGGATCCTTAATTAATTGTCTTATTTGTGGGCCGTCAAATATCCCTGCTTTGAGTTTTTCTGTGCTCAACTGATGCATTTTTACCCCTATATATGCAAAACAAGACCCATTCTTATCAAGAGCCTTTACAAATTGCTTCATTAAGCCCAACTTTATATGTAACGGAGGAAGTATGATTTTTTCTCTTTCAACCAAAGCGTCGTTAATGACATTCTTTTCCCCAACGTCCATCTCTCTGAGGCCAATCTTTTCTAACCCAGTGGTGTGTTTTGTCCCTACTATCCCAGAGGCACAAGAAACACGGATATTTCGTGTAACCACTTTGCTGCCCAAGAAGAAAGTTTACCATTTTTAAGTCTACACAAATCATCCATTGATGTCCGTAATACTTTATCTTCTGCAAGACCAAAGCTATGGTATTATATTCTTCTTTCAGTTTCGTTGAGTGAGCTAGTGGTATTGAACCATATTTATTCCCATTATGTAGAAGGACACATTTTAAACTTCGCTTTGAACTGTCAATAAATAGGCGCCAATCATCTGGAATATATTCAGAAAGTCCCATTTCTTTCATGAGTCCCCTAATTTCGTGACAAAATACAAGATTGTCTTCTTGAGAAAAGAATGGTAGCAGATCTTTTTCTCTTGTACGGTAAAAGGTAATTTTGGTTCCTTGTTCCAGTAAATTTTTGTCGTTCAACCTAGAAGCCAGTACTTCAGAAGCTTGAGATCCCTGGTGAGATCATTTAATTCATTTTGATTGAAGCGTTGAGGAACTGATGACGTCCCCTCATAGTCACTGTTAGTTTCATTAGCATCAGAACTTTTATTAGCATCAGAAGAGCGATCAGAGGGAAAATATTCGTCATCAGAGATATGTGGTAGCTGATGAAATGTTGGAATCGGTATTTCATCTGAGTGCGGGATAGGGCGTATTGCCGAGTCTAAATTGGGATAAGTCCACTTACTGCGGTTATTTCGATTGATTCCATTAGTATTTACTAAACAGAAATAACAATCATTAAAGTGGTTTTTTGGTTCTCTCCAAACCATTGGTACGCCGAATTTTAGACATTTTCTTTTCCCGGTAGTCCACTGCCGTAAATGCTCTGTACAAGTTTTACATACGAGATGCGGGGCCCACGTTTTGTCCTGATCACCAAGCTTAACTCCAAAGTATCCAAGATACGCTCGCTTTACAAAGTCAGTAATAGTTTGTCTGTTTTGTTGAAACATGTATTCTCCGCATATATAGTAAAACACATCAGGTTGATTTACACAACTTCTTCTTGAACTGGAACCTGAACTCATTTTAATTCTGTTCAATAACACAAAAACACTCTTTTTTTAACATAAAATAACACGCCGAATTCGATCTACTCTCATTAGTAAGAACGCACAAACTGACGAGACTTACCCGAGTTAGGTGATTAAAAGGGTCAGTTCAGGTACCTGATAGGCAATGGTTCCACTATTTATAGATTTACCTGGAATTTACTCAATTACAGACTGACAATAAAACCATTGTACCTACATTAATGAATATATAATAATTTTAGAACTCTCATAAATGAATATACTGAATAAAAACCACATTGGTAGATAAGTTGATGTATCTAAAAAAGTAGAGCTGATAGAGAAAAACGGATTGCATGTATAGATTTAGCGTCCCAAATATAGTTAAAATCAGCTCTAAAATCCCAGGCACCAAAACAAAAATATTTTTTTGTTACCCTGTGTAATTAAAGTCGAAAATTGCAAAAAAATGTGTTTGAAGTAGCTAGACCAAAAACTTTTCAGCCTACGTGTTATAATATGATCAATACTAACTTTGACCTTAAGCCAGAAAAGAAACATATGTCTTTTTTGTTGCTTTTTTTTTAAATCTTAGCTCGTTCATGTCGTTTGACTATTTATATATTTTTTTAAATAAACATTGTTTTAGGAATATGAGAATATTGTCAGATTTTCTTCCATTCCATTCCATTTTATTAGTGATTAAATCGATAAACAAAAAAATTAAAATTCTAAAAACTATTAACTTTCTTGTTTGAAGGTTTTAACTCTTGATTTCAATTTTATTGTTTTCTTATAAAACTTTGGTGATATTTATAATATAAATATATAATAGTTTTAAACACAAAAGCCAAATTGACAACTGGAAATATTAAATTGCATTACCTAACTTTTCGACCATTTAGTTAACCTGGGCAATTATTTCTAGATAAAAATGAAAATCCAAGCCACATCAGTTCCATAAACTACACTTTAAACGCGGCGATCCACTTCTATGAAAACATATACTTTTTATTAAATCATTTTCGTTTATAGAGATTGATCAAAAATATTGTGACACAACGAATTACTGTTTTTAAGTTAGACACTCTGTGTATTTTTAAATACTTTTATTTTATGATGGATACTAAATATATTTCATTAAACATTCCCTAAACCTAATGAACGACTTTCAAGATACTCCCATTTCAAAAATGCAGTTTTTAATTTTCTGTAATCTCTGGCACCTAAACAGTATACAATATGAAACAAAATAAAAAAAGTAGATACGCATGTTTGCCTTCAACTGCTAGTTTTTGCCAGTTATCGTGGTTATATCATCCACTCATCTTTTTGGTGGACGGCCAGGTGGGCGCTATTCCAGGATTTTCTTGATCCACCTCATCAGTACTTCTTGCGTGCCCGCCCAGTTCTATTTTAACCCTGCTATGGTCTAAACTACATTAGCGACCTTTGTTCGTCGCCTCATTTCGCTGTTTCTAACTCGGCCACGAAGTAAGATACCCAGCATATATATATATATATATATATATATATATATATATATATATATATATATATATATATATATATTTACAGGTAACCCAGTATAATAAAAATTTGACCAATAGAAAAACAATAAAAAAATTACCTAAACTAACTAACTTAATTAACGTAATTAAAACAAAACAAAATTAAACAAAGAGTAAGAAGTAAAACTTAGAATAAATATAAATGAAAGCCTAGAAAGCAATAACCGAAAGATAATAAACAAGAGACCTAGGCACAAAACAAAATGCATGAACACCCACAAGTGTCATAGCTGCCTCAAAGAGTCATCCCACAATATTCGCCTCAGGCCGCAAGTGACATATTAAAAAAATCAGCCATATTGCTTCTAGCGTGAAGCTGTACGTTGGGGGAATGTAAGGCATCGTTGGATCTATGAACAGACCGTGAAAAAGTGCAATGACTCCTTTTATTTCTGGGTGGGACAAAAAATTTGAGCCAAGAGAACAGGACAGTCTAACTGAGAATTAATAGTCTTATATAGAAACAACAGTTTCGCATTAGACCTTCCCACAGGTAGCCTAGGGAGCCGGGTCACTGACCTTATAGCTGTTGCAGAAAAATTTGAATGGTGGATATTAAGCTTCCTAGAAACAAAACACAAGAACCTGTTCTGCACCAAATCAATTGAGTGAATATGGCACTCATAATAAAGTGACCATACCGGGGAACAGTATTCCAATAATGATCTCACCAAGGATTAATATAATAGTCTCAATCCCTACCGACTCTGCAGATAAAACCAAGCATTCTAAAGGCTCTATTGACCATGTAGTTATAATGTAAGTGATAACTTAATTTGGGTCACCCAGATCTCTAATTTTATTCACAGTCTGCAAAACCCGCCCATCGATGCTATAGGGGAATGCAACAGCAGCAACGGCTCTACAAAAAGACATCACCTGACACTTGTTAACATTGAGGTCCAAGCCACTGGACTTACACCACACAGTGTAGGAATCAAGAACGTCCTGCAAAAGGCGACAATCCGTTAAAGAGCTCACAGTTTTATAAATCTTGCAGTCATCTGCAAAAAGTAAGAAAGGACATTCTAAGTAAGTACCCACATTATTAATAAAAATGTTAAACAAAAGAGGAACCTGAGGCAAGCCCGAGGTCATAGCAAAATCGAATCTTCAGAGACAGCACCCAGTATATGAACAGACTGAACCCTTCCAGGCAGATAACACTGGAACCACCTCAACAAACGACCCCCATTACCAAAAGAGCTTAATTTATCGCATAGAATACCAAGTTTTGGAGAACTCTGTATAAATTGCGTTTACCTGTAAGTGATTTTCAAGAACGCTCGTAACAAAATGAGTGAAACATATTAAATTGGTATTCGTTGATCTAGCACTGCAGAAACCGTGCTGATGCTGGGTCAAACTAGAAATGATCGATACCTTTATTTCATTAGTTATGTTTTCGAATAATTTGGGTATAGTACTTAAAATACTTATAGGTATATAATTCAGTATGTTCAATCTACTACCCTTTTTGTAAATAGATGTTATGAAACTGTTCTTTCATCGCTTGGGAAATATTCAACACTTCAACGAAACAGTAAAAATATATATATATATATATATATATATATATATATATATATATATATATATATATATATATATACATATACATATACATATATCTTTATAGATGTGTCTCCAGGGCCCTTAGCACATAAATTAAAATGGATAAAACATATTTAATCGTACTTAAATATTATATCCTCTTTAATTCATTTTTACCTTTAGAAATAAAAATAATAAAATCATTGGATATGATGTGATTTTTATTTTTGGTAAATTAAGACTAAGCTTGGTCAAATTATTTTAATTAATTATATAATTATTATTTTTAGTGTAATCTTGCTCAAATTATTTTATTAAATGAATATCTTATGCATCAAGCGATGGACTCAGACGAGCAGTTTTGTTGGGCAGTAAAGAGATTTCTGGTTTTGTGTATGAAACACTTTACTGACAAAGACAACGTAGATCTTATGCTTAAAATTGTTAATATATTTGCCGATAATCCAGGAGTCAGTTTTTATTTAATAAGGAAAGGTAAGTATTTATTTTCTCTTAAATGCAGAACTTTTCTACTTTTCTTGCTAAAAGAAAGTATTGTATTTTGTTATTATTGTTATGGTACCAATAAGAAAAAAGGTTGTTTTTAACCCTCGTACATGTATGTAAATTTATTCATTTTGCTACTTTTATCATTTTATGGATTTTTTTATAATATTAATATTCTTTTGAAGGAGAAAAACAATTTTTTTTTGTAGTTTGCGTTACAAAATCTTCATATTTTTTGCAATTTTTGTTATATTGTTTTATGTTGTTATATTGAAAAATAACAAAGTTAAGCAACTGTCTACGGGCAGGGTTCTGCGACGGGTGGTAAAATCTCGTAATCACTAGCTTTTGCTGCATTGATCTAAAACGACGAGTTTTTTAAAATCTATTATTACCATTCATACGGCATGCGTGAACCTTAAAAAAAATTTAAAAAAAAGTTTGAACTTTTCATAAAACTTTTGTTATTTTTCCGTAAAAAAATACTTTTCTTAAATGATTTTTAAAAATTTAAGTACAAAGAAATACTGTAATTTAAATGTGTGCAAAATTTCAACGAGATCGATCAGATATTCTTTAAACTTAAAACGCATTTCATATTAAAAAAAATCGGGTGTGACAGACAGACACCGAAGTGATCATATAAGTACGGAACACTAAAAACTTAATTTTTTTGACAAGGTAACTCATTTTATGAAAAATTCAAACTTTTTTTTAAGCGTGCCTTTTCCGCAATTTTTACTTTTTTGAGGTTCACTCACACCGTATGAATGTTAATAATAAATTTAAAAAAACTCGTTTGTTTCAGATCAATATAGCAAAAGCTAGAGATTATGTCATTTTACCACTAACCGCACATTCTTGTCGGAAGACAATAGTTTTACTCTGTCATTTTTCAACATATATATGTTTTAAATTATTTGTTAATTTTAGTCTTTAGTAACAACAAGTCATACTTACAATTCCATTATTGTTACATAAAACATCCACATAAAAAGATGTCATAAAAATTAACTTATTTTCACCTGCCTAATTATATTGCATCTCATAATATATTATGGTATAATATGTATGTTTATGTGCATGTTTATGTATATCTTTATTCTTTTTTTCCGAGTGTAAACCAATTAAGTGTTCTACATACAGATCAATCAGACCTAACTTAATATATAATTTATTTATATACGGTATAATGTCTGTTATTGTATATTGTTTTGTTTTTTTTTGTATTGTAAATAAATTTTATTTATTTACAATATGTTGTATTTGTATTCATAATAGGGCTTAAATTTTAAAAAAAAAACAATTTATGTGGTGCAAGAAAAAGTTACCTAAGGCTATCTATTACAGAACCTATTTAAATTGTAATTTTTACCACCGTATAGTCATTTCAAAGTCAATTTTTAGAGTTCTGTATGGAACACTTATAAGATCACTTCGGTGTCTGTCCGTTCTGTTTGTCCGTCTGCTACCCCGATTTTCTTCGAAACTATTTGACTGAGAAAGTTGAAATCATCAGAGCCGTGTAGTTTTGAAAGTTAAGTTTTGACTTAAAGGGTTAGTTTCGGAGGGTGCAATTAGAAGTGAAAAAATTTTTTTTGCCAGGTCATCGAGTGGGGTGTGAACTGAAAGCTTGTGAAAACACGAGTTCAAAATATATATAATGTAATGCTTGCACCCTTTTCGTTGTATTATTATTAAAAAATTGACAAAAATCGCTGTCCCCCACTTATCTCGAAAAGTACTGATCAAAAAATTTTGAAAAAATTCTGAAATATTCTCCACAGGGTGTAGATTGAAATATTGAACGAAAATTATCACAAGTGCATTAACTTTAATAATTTATCTGGTATATAAAAAAATAACAATTTCAAGGTCATCAGTTTTCAACAAAGATCGAAAACAAACTTTGTTGAAAACCTATTTGGGGTGGGGTCATAGATCATTTTATACCTCCGCAACAAAAATTTTTATTTTAAAAGCAATCAACGTACGCGAGTCCGACTTGCACTTGTCGGGTTATTTATTAACTTTAAAATGGAATATACTAGTTCACCCTGCTGTAAACTTAACATGATAAATGTCAACTGCTCTGTAAGGGCCAAGTATTAATTCGTACCGTCCAAAAGTTTGGAAGTAGTGACTTTTTTTAGTTTAAAAATAAAAAAAACCGGTCAAGTGCAAGTTGGACTTGCGCAATTAGTGTTCCGTACGTTGATTGCTTTTAAAATAAACATTTGAGTTTTCAATAAAGGTTTTGTTTTCGATCTTTGTTGAAAACTGATGACCTTGAAATTTTTGTTTTTTTATATACCAGATAAATTATTAAAGGTAATGCACTCGTGATAATTTTCATTCCATCTACACCCTGTGGAGAATATTCCAGAATTGTTTCAACATTATTTGATCAGTACTTTTCGAGATAAGGGGAGGAACAGCGATTTTTCGCGATTCTTCAAAAATAGTACAAAGAAAAGTGTGTGCAAGTATTACATTATATATATCTTTGAAGGCATGTTGTTACAGGCTTTCATTTGACACCCCAGTCGATGATCTGGTAAAAATTTTTTTTCACTTCCGATTTCACCCCCAAAACTAACCCCCTAAGTGAAAATTTAACTTTTAAAACCACACGACTCTGATGAGGCCATCAAATCCTATATTAGTACCATATTTTAACTTTCTATGTCAGTGTGACAGACATGCGGACAGACAGACAGCGAAGTGATCTTATAAATGTTCCTTACGGAACACTAAAAATGAATCTATCGTAAAAATTTAAGAAACACTAACTATAAAAAAAACTATTGATTACATCAGCTATTCGTACTTGATATAATTACAATATTTATGGATTTGCTTACATTGGGTGAGTCTTCACATTTAATAAAATCTTAGCTGCTGTACTCAAGCATTTACTTTAGAATGTTCGCGTCGTTGTTTAGTCCAAAATTTCGTTTTTAAAATGGCGCTAAGAAAACAGTTCAATGTCGAACAGCTAGTAACATCTGTACCTGTGTCCTAGATAAGGAACACTAGAGTGAGCGACAAATTGTAAAAGAAAACTATTTCCAATAAAGGCGGAAAACAAGTAAAATGAAGAAATAAAGCCAGAAAAAAGCCTGGTCGGCTTAAAGTCACAACAGAACGTGAAGATTAATACCTCTCAGTGATATCCAAACGAAATTGACACTTAACTGCCTCCTAAATTACTGTTACGATTACTATGTGCAGGCTTAAGAGGATGTGTGGCTACCAGGAAAGTGAAATTTACAATCAGACACAAGCAAAACAGATTGCAATGGGTGAAAACGCATAAAAACTGGACGGTAGATCAAAGTAATAAGGTCCTTCAGACTGATCTATGGAAATTCCAAATTTTTGGATTTAATAGAATATTTGTGGCCCGCTGGTGAATTTTTTTTTTCTTTTTTTTTTATGTGCACGTGCTACAGGGAAGTCCCTCAAACGCTATAGGAGCGACACGTGTGTGGAGAAAGCGATTCACGTTGTTCTTGAACGCTGCAAATTGTACTCGGTGGGAAACAGTCCTGGGCAAATTATTCCAGAGGGATGATGTTCTCCATATAAAAGACAGCTTTAAAAGCGTTGTACGGGGAGTAACAAGCTGAACCTCACACGGATGTGAAGTATTAGCGCGACGTATACTTCCAACATGCACCGCTCTGGGAGGAATTAAGTGGGCCACATCCTTCGAACACTTTCCATGAAAATACTTGTAGAATAGGCTCAAGTCGCCAACCGTTCTTCGATGTTCCAGCGAATCAAGGCCGCCGGTCAGTTCCGGGTCTCCAATCAGACGAGCAGCTCTTCTCTGAATAGAATCCAACAAATGCAGTGTATGTTTGGGAGCGGAGCTCCAAACATGGGAGCAGTATTCCATAGTTGGTCGAATTTGTCTACAGAAAACTGGTGTTAGTTCCCTCGCACAGTTTTTGAGAACTATGGCAGGTATTCCGTCAGCGCCAGAAGCCTTTTTGGTGTCTAGCTTCATTAAAATACGTTTTATGATACGCTGTCTGAAGACAACATCGGGCATCCTTGACTGCACTATGGGAATAGTAGGTGATGTTTTTCCTTGGAAATCGACAAAAGAATGTGAAGCAAAGAGTTCAGCCAACAAGTTCGCTTTCTCAACAGGTGTCGTTGCAATAGAATTATCTGGCCGTGCAAGTGGTGGTATGGTGGATTTGGTGAAATTTTGAGTAACTGCATTAGCAACTGACCAAAAGGACCTGGAATTGTTGGGACAAGCGAGAAGTTTGTTTCTAATCCGTTGATTGTCTGCCTCCTAGGTTTCGTCGATAATTTCTTTGCATCTGTTCCTGGCACGGACAAAGGTGTTACGATTTATGGTGTTAGGATTTTCACGCCATTGTCGGTATGCAAGATGTTTAGAAGCAACAGCTTCTTTGCACTTTGGGTCAAACCAAGGCTTGCCGTTGGAAGGGCATTTCTTCGAAAAAGGGATTTAAGCCTCCATTCCGGCCAAAATAACATCGGAAACCTCCCTGGCGCAGTCAGATGGGTCGTAGGATCGAAAACAAATGTCTAACCAAGGGAAAGTTCGAAAATTTTCCATAAGATCTTCCCATTTAGCAGATTTGTAGTGCCAAATCTTGTGCGATTTAGGCGCCTCTCTGTCACTGATTGGTAGAATACTCGATATCGAAAGTAGTTTATGGTGGGAAGAACCTAACGGCGGATTTACGCTGACCGTGTAAATCTCCGGATTGGTGGTTAAAAACAGATCAAGAAGACCGGCGAACTCCCCGTGTCGATCAGGGATCCGTGTTGGTTCGTCAATAAGCTAAGTTAAGCCAGAACTGATTGAAAATGATTCGGCTTCACGACCTTGTTCGTCGGTACTATTTGAATATTTAAACCAGTTGATGTTATGGACATTAAAGTCGCCCAGGATGGCAATTTCGGCATTTGGATAGTTAATTTGTAAATGATCCATGGTGTCTGCAAGTGAAGCGAAAAGTGTTCTAAAGTTAGTATCACTTGGTGGTTGATAGAGGATACAGATGAACCTTGTGGTTGGTCGAGTCGTTATTTTTAACCACATAATATCAAAGTTTGGGGGCTCCAGAGCCTCTTCTCGTTGGCAAGTGAGATCGCTTCTGACAAAAAGACAGATTCCAAAGTTACGCCTAAACCGGGAATAGAAGTCGTACCCAGGATAAAGATAATTGACTGTGCTGGTCGATAAACTTACCTTGGTTTCACAGAGAGCGAGTACATGAGGTTTATTTGATTGCAGGTGTTGGTGCACTGAATTTATGTTCGTCGTAAATTAAATAAAGAGTATTTTTGAAAATCGGGTTAAACATTATTGCCACAGGTTTAACTGGCAACACGATAACTTCAAAACTATGTCAAGGGTATCTTAAAGAGGAAATGAGATACAAATAATAGATATAATGCAATGGCCCCTCAATCTCCCGTTCTCTCTTCCATCGAACTAGCATGGGGTGAGTTAGATTGGAGGGTTAAAAATCATTGTCCGTTAAGCTCTATGCGACAATAAAAAGATTTTTTCGATTTTGTATTTTTATAAAAATTCCTTAGAGCTTCCCAACTTTTGCAAGGTGATGTATCTATACATTTATATGATTAGCAAGTGATGTTTTACTCGTTTTTAAAATAGGTATATGTTCTTGGAATCTATCTACAATTTTTTAACAGAGCTACTATACTACTCAGTATATATCACCACTACACCAAACACTTTATTTTTGCACTCGACGCGCGTTTCGCTAACCATGTTAGCTTCATCAGGAGCGATGATTGACAGTCAATCATCGCTCCTGATGAAGCTAACATGGTTAGCGAAACGCGCGTCGAGTGCAAAAATAAAGTGTTTGGTGTAATGGTGATATATACTGAGTAGTATCATTGTACCAAAGATTCCACATTCCCAACTTAGTAGAGCTACTATACATCTTTTAAATATGTATTTGGTTTTAAGCTACGATAGACAGTGCACTTAGTTTTAATAATATATTTGCTAATAAACTATTTATTTAATTGCACTATATCTAACTTTCAATATTTTAATTATATTTTTCTCACTGTATCAAGGGTTAATACTTTTTATAATACATTTTTTTTTGTTTCAGGTTATTACTTTTATCTCCGCACTCTTCTTGACAGAAGTTCAGAAGATAATTTAGAACAGATTATGTTTTTAATTCATCGCCCATTTAAATATTTTAACGACTTTGGCCCATCACAAGATATGGTTCTTTCAGAGTTCTGTGAGAATTTTTTAAAACAAACGATTACTCATAAGGTTAAGTTTTTTCTTATTCCATACTTAAAGGAAAAACTGGATTTTACATATTATGATAAAATCATAAGACACCTAAATACGTTGTACTATTTAAATCAAAGTAATAGTTTGTTTTATTGTACGCTGGCTTTGGAACCTGTGGATTATGGTAAACATTTATTATTATTAAATATGCATGTTATAGCGAACATTTGTAGATGTTTTAAAGCTAACAGCTTGGATAAATTAGGCATATCTGCAAGCCTTTTTCGTGTTACGACAAAATAAATTTATTGTATCGCTCGGCGCTATATTTTCTTTCTTGGATATCTGAGCTACTTGTAAAGCTTAAGAAGTGCCGTTTTCTCAACATAATGTTATTTCTTAATTATTCTGGGTTTGTAATTCAGAAAGCGAAATTGAAAATTTTCAATACTTAAATATATGTTGCATCTTTCATAGTAGTTGTAATTTGAAATGGGATAAAGATGTGTTTTCTTAATGGAGCGTTTTTTTACAATAATAGATGATTGGTTTTACCAAAAGAAAAATGTAATATTTTTAATTTCTGAAATAATATTCTAGAAGGTTGCCATCGAATAAAACGAGATAACAACGTCGCACAATTTTATTTTATTTAAGCACGATTTTATTAGTCGAATGTTTGAGCAATCCAAGCTAAAAATTATAAATTTTATAGAGCTTTGTTGTTGAAAATGTAGTATTTATGTTTATTCAAATCAAATTATTATAGGCGTAAATTTAAAAAGAAACTATTATATATTTTTATAAAACTCCAAACAATCACCATCTGAATATTTTTGAATGAGGTTGCCACTTTTTATTGCCTTTTGGAACTTGCACCACTTCACAAACACTATATTTTTATCTTTATAGTCCGATACATTTAATGTTAGTATTGTTTCATAATATTAAACTAATTATTTTTTCATAAAATATTATTTATTTTAATTTAACTTATTCTATAAGGATTTTTTGGTATAATAAATGTATTGTTTTTGAAAAAAAAGAGAAGTTGAACAGTAATGCTGACATAAAAGGAGGATAAAATATGCGTTCAAAAAACTAATTGAGTGGTTAAATTGTAATCAACAGCATTAATAATCAATAATTTTTAAATTGCTATAATTTTCAAAAATATAAAAATTTCCTCATTCTTTAATCTATACAGGCTAAAAGGGAAGTGACATATTTCCCACCGCTTCTGAGAAAATAATGCAAATTAAATTTATCGTGGCAAAATTCGAGAAAATGTCTACAGAGTTTATTGTTTAGGATAATTAGTTAGAGATTTTTGCCTTCATTAATGTATGTTTCCTTTATAAAAACCTACTAGTAATTAAAATTATTATTTGTACACAATTTTTTGGAAATTACAATCTGGCAGTATCACTTTTCTACCCATGAATTGATAAAAAATTGAGCACAAAAAGGCATGTTTATTTTAAATTTCAATTGAAAGAGTCATATTGTCAGATGATGCCGCGAGGAAGGCAATAGTTCGCACAACGTCATTGCAAAAGACGAGTTAGTTTGTTTTATTATATATATGTAGTTATTTCATGGTCATATTTATTTAAGCGAATTACTTTTTAGTGTTCTGAACGGAACACTTATAAGATCACTTCGGTGTCCGTCTGTCTGTTCGTCTGTCTGTCACACCCGATTTTCTCCGAAACTATTTGGCATAGAAAATGAAATTTGGCACTGATATAGGAATTAATGGCCTCATCAGAGTCGTGTAGTTTTAAAAGTTAAATTTTGACTTAAGGGGTTAGTTTTGGGGACTGAAATCGGAAGTGAAAAAAAAATTACCATGTCATCGAGTGGTGTGTCAAATGAAAACTTGTAAAAACACGAGTTCAGAAATATATATAATGCGATACTTGCGCACACCTTTCTTTGTTTTATTTTTACAAAATTGCGAAGAATTGCTTCCCCCCCTTACCTCGAAAAGTACTAATCAAAAAATTTTGAAAAAATTCTGGAATATTCTCCACATGGTGTAGATTGAACGAAAATTATCACGAGTGTATTACCTTTAATAATCCATTTGGTATATATAAAAAAATTCATCATCAATTGTCAGTAAAGATCGGAAAAAAAATTCTGTTGAAAACTTATTTGGGATATGTTTTGTGATGTTATTGATCATTTTATACCTCCGTAACAAAAATTATTATTGTAAACGCAATCAACGTAAGGAATACTAATTGCAAAAGTCCAATTTACACATGACCGGTTATATTATTTTCAGATTAGCATTTTGGCGGCTGCCAAGGAATTACGGAACATTCCGAGTATTTTTTGCTTGAGCAGTAAAGTGACCATTTAAAAAATTTTTAATTAAAACATTCTACCACCTTTGTAGTAACTTTATTAATTCATTTGTTTAAAAACGTAAATTTTTATTAAATATATCTGCTGGTAAAGCAAACTTAGATATGTACACTTGAGTACTGCCCGCTGTCTGTTTTAATGCCAGAATAAGAACGAATCAATTGTTCTAATTGCTCTACAGTGTTGGTACATTGCCAAAAAAAGTTTAAAATTTTAAGTTTATTTTCTCTAAAGTTATAAAGTAATGAACTGATATAGACCTGAAATTCAATTGTCCAATACTCAACGGGAAAAAAAATCCATTAAACGCATAAGAACTTTAAGCGCGCCTATTTTATTAGCACACCTTCTAGCGAGTTCTATATACTATATATTATATCGTACCCTCTATTGTTGGTGCCCACCTAGAGATGCTTTTGCTGTCCACTATTTTGGTTGTGTAAAATTTACATTGAGCTTCATAGTCTTATAGAAAATAATTCTTACTCTATGGAATTATTATTTTCAATTTTAAAGACTTAAAAAATATTTTAGTCATTCAGTCAGACTTAATTAAATTGATATACCATATAAATTGACCTTTATGAAAAATAATATATGCTATGTAAACAAAGATAATGAATAGTAATTTTTAATAACTTTTTTTTCTTCAACAGTACAGTTTTATCATAGAACTTCGTAATGTTAGGAGATGATTTAGCATCTACTGATCTTCGCAATATAATGATAAATTTAGTAACCACTTCTTGCTATATATATATATATATATATATATATATATATATATATATATATATATATATATATATATATATATACTGTATTCTAGAACCAAGTTATGAAAGTATCCGAGTGTTCTCAAGGCTTAGCAAAGACATTTATAAACTAAGACCACCCTTAATATTGACAGAAGATAGTGATTATGAGGATAATGACGATGCTGAGATTTCAGAAGAAGAAATTTTACTTTCTGACTATCTGAGCATTTTGAATAATACAAATAGAGTCAAGAAATATCTGCAATTTTTTGAAAATAATTCTGAAGATGAACTGATAGTCACCGCATTTGTACATTTTTGTCATAATTTATTATTGGTGTACAAGGACTCGATTAGGAAATATTTGTAAGTAATTTGCTTAAGTTAAAATCATATTTTAATATAAAACAGTTTTTTGAATGAATTCTGCATTAACTCGCGTGCCCTTAGATAAGAACTATGAAAAATCTGGGGACAGAGTTATTGTGAACGGATTTTAATAAAATTTCTTGCATTATATTCCTAACACCTGTTTGGTAGTATATGATAACATGGAATACTAAGAAGTTTGCCTTCCAAATATTATTGCTTTTAACCCAATCTGAAAATTTAAAAATAGTAATACATATGGTTGGTAAGGTTATGTTAGGTTAGGTTGTATTTAAGGCTTTTAAAGTGAGAGACTACCTTACATATATTTATTTTGAATTGTGTTAGGCTGAGCTAGACTAGTTCAGATTAGGTTAGGTTAGATCAGGTTTGGTTAAGTTGTGTTATGTTGGATTAGGTTATGTTGGGTTATATTTAAGGCTTTTAGATTCAGAGATAGGTTATGTTGGGTTATATTTAAGGCTTTTAGATTCAGAGACTATTACTTTTCATTTCCTAATTTTTCATTATTTTATTTTGTTAGGCTAGATTAGGTTACTTTAAATTAAGTTAGGTTTTTTTTTTAAATCTGGCTCCGAAGATCTCTTCGCAATTTGATCAGGATTAAATATATATATATATATATATATATATATATATATATATATATATATATATATATATATATATATATATATATATATATTTAAAATGGATGAATCCTGAGACCTGTAACTATTTTTGAAATAACACCGCTCTAATGGCCACACTGTGCGCCCGTATATTCTAAATGTAGTTAATTCCAGAAAAACTTTACTGTTTAAGTTATTTTCTAAAAAACTTTAAATAATATGACGAAAATATAAAATAAAAAATTTTATTAATTCCGTCTTGTTCAGATCAGCCCTGCAGTGCTTCTAGCAAATTAATTGTTCATTTGTCATAAACAGTAGGAATATAGATTAGCTATTCAAATTATTTATAAAACCATTTGTACTTTTTGAAAACTCTCCATTATCATTTTACCGTCTCGTTCAAGAAGTATTCGTGAAAAAACCCCCCCCCCCCCCCCCCGATTTTTGTATTCCTTCCCGTTTCAGGGACTCTATTTCCGTCGGTCTATCGGTCTGTTGACACGATAACTTCTGAACGAAGAAATTGATTTAAAATTTGGTATATATATATATATATATATATATATATATATATATATATATATATATATATATATATATGTATATATATGTATATATATGTATATATATGTATATATATGTATATATATGTATATATATATATATATATATATATATATATATATATATACGAGGCATGTTTTTTAAGTAAGTACCGTTTTGGAATTAAAAAAAGACGTGCAAAGATATCGCTATAATTTTATTTTTACATGAAAGCCTGTACCTTAATCTACTTTTCTACATAATTTCCGTGAATATTGAGGCACTTGTCATAACGTGGCACCAGTTTTTGAATACCCTCCTCATAAAATTCTGCCGCCTGACTCGGTCACAATGCGATACAAAACACTACGAGAATATTGAGGAAAGCAGTCGCACAATGATGAAATTGTAAAGCGTCTGTTTTCTCTCACCTTTTCGTCCACTTTCTGCACCAAATCTTCATTAACGACCGAAGGACGCCCACTCCGTTCTTCATCATGCACATTTGTGCGGCCATCTTTAAATGCTCTCACCCATTTCCTTACCATTCCATCACTCATAATGTTTTGTCCGTAAACTTCACAGATCTCACGATGAATATCGATCGGTTTTACGCCTTTAGCACTAAGAAATCGTATAACAGCCCGTACTTCACAATCGGCGGGACTCACGATTGTCGGAGGCATCTTAAACACTCAGTAAACAACGTATACAATGAAGAATCAGACTGTAATGGCGTCAGTGCGTAGACATGAGATGTAGGTTACCAGCGCGCATGCGCGGAACGCCGACCGTATCGCTGCGGCGGCGGATTCGCAAAACGGTACTTACTTAAAAAACATGCCTCGTATATACATATACATATACATATATATATATATATATATATATATATATATATATATATATATATATATATATATATATATATATATATATATATATATATATATATATATATATATATATATATATATATAGGTATAAATATATATATATACATATATATATAGGTATAAAAATATATATATATATATATATATATATATATATATATATATATATAGGTATAAATATATATATATATATATATATATATATATATATATATATATATATATATATATATATATATATATATATATATATATATATATATATATATATATATATATATATATATATATATATATATATATATATATATATATATATATATATATATATATATATATATATATATATATATATATATATATATATATATATATATATATAGGTATATAAAACATATTTGTTGGTAAATTTCACATAATTAGGAACCTTTTTTTCATTATTATACTCCATATAATTTGATCAACTGGAATTTTTACACGTTACCGACGCCATTTTGCATCCGGCATATTGAATTTCTCAAAAGGCTCATCGGATTTCAAAAGTACACATCAATACGAGTTTTTTAAGCCCCCGCTCATTTACCTACCTTGCGTCAAATTTTGGTCTCATGGGTGGCATGGTTGACGTGGAACGTCAAATTCTCATTTGGCATTTTCAAGTGCTTTTACTGCTACTGCTACTCGATACTGCGATCTGCTGCTGCTACCGCTCGAAGCTAACTCAGTAGCAGCAGCATCAAGAGCACTCGTACATGCCAAATGAGATTTTGGCGAAACGTCGTGCAAGTTCATTGTTAGACAAACGGATTGAAACCCGGAATTTTAATGTATTACATTCCACTATCCGTGAAAACCTGTAACATATATATATATATATATATATATATATATATATATATATATATATATATATATATATATATATATATATATATATATATGGTAGGGTAGCCTATAATTTTATTGGCAGTACCGATAAACGGAAGGGAGTGAAATATGTAAGCGTAGATAAATTTTTGTTTATTTTTTAAATCATTATGGGAATTTGCCTTGTTTTGTGGTTGATATAATGAACAAATTTTAAGCTTAATAATTTAGCAGGTAAGAGATTAAAGAGGTGGAGGAAACGTTAGAGACGTTGTCTCGAATAAATCGTGTACAAGTCCTTTTCAGAGTTCTTGGCGTCGAAAATTCTGAAAATCGTGCCATTTTTCATTATTTCTCAATTACTTACTATGATCAAGCATATAAGGGTGGGGGAGCGAGTTTAAAGAATTCGCTTCGTACATATTGTGTTACACGTCCTTTTCTTTTTACTATTTTCATTTATCCATATCTAACATGTAAGGGGTTAGGAAGTTAGGGGAGAGAGAGGAGTTGCTTCTTATATATCGTATTATACATCTTTTTCACAGTTTCTTGAGTTAGGGAATCTGAAAAGGAAGAAATGTCAGATTTTAGTTCAGTTTAGGGAAATATTTCTGAAGGGGTTTGTGAATGAAAATCTTTTCATAAAGAAAGGAGGCTTCCAAGATATTTGCAACGGAAATCTGACATTATATATATATATATATATATATATATATATATATATATATATATATATATATATATATATATATATATATATATATATATATATATATATATATGTATATATATATATATATATATATATATATATATATATGTATATATATATATATGTATATATATATATATATATATATATATATATATATATATATATATATATATATATATATATATATGTATATATATATATGTATATATATATATATATATATATATATATATATATATATATATATATATATGTATATGTATATATATATATATATATATATATATATATATATATATATATATATATATATATATATGTATATATATATATATATAGCATATATATACATATATATACATATATATATATACATATATATACATATATATATATATATATATATATATATATATATATATATATATATATATATATATATATATATATATATATATATATATATATATATATATATATATATATATATATATATATATATATATGCATATATATATATATATATATATATATATATATATATATATGCATATATATATATATATATATATATATATATATATATATATATATATATATGTATATATATATATATATATATATATATATATATATATATATATATATATATATATATGTATATATATGTATATATATGTATATATATGTATATATATGTATATATATGTATATATATGTATATATATGTATATATATGTATATATATATATATATATATATATATATATATATATATATATATATATATATATATTAGCCCTGTTAAAATTGGAAATAATAAAAAAATAATATAATTTTCAATTTTCTCAACTGCAAGAACTCTGGAAACATATAACATGATATATATGAATATAAACAATATGGCTTTAATTCTGTCTTATCCAATCAACCAAAAACCAGGAAAATTCTCATAATACCATTGTACATAATACCAAATATCGACCGCCACCCCTTTTTCCTCCTTTTGTTGAAGCATTTTCCTATTACACATATGTGTACTGAATTTGAAATCGAAAGTTCATTGGAGTATTATCGTGATAACAGATAGAGATGGACAGGTAGTCAATAGAAAACTATGTTTTTTATAAACTGAAATGTCAGGAAATACAAAATTATCTGAGACCGATTATTTACTTACTTATTTACCGTCATTGTATTCTCCACATATATACAGTAGCTTCCTTGATACGTCACTACTGTTGAACAGATTTGAAAAATTCCTCACCCAAAAGAGAAATTGTAGTTTACTAAAAGATATAGAATAATATAAGTTCTTTTACTCGTAACCCAAATATAACAAACTCTTATTTTTACTGAATCAGATCTGTAATTAGTTTATAATTTTTAGTCAGATCTCACATATTAAAAATATACGTTTTCTTATTCCTTATTTAGTAAATATATTAACGTAACATTTAGAAGTAGTTTGTGAAATTGATGGATATAGGTGTAGTTGCCATTGACCAGGGGACATAAGTGGTAATTTACTTTCGCAAGGGAAAAACAAAGTACAGCAACAATTATTAATTTCATAGATAGATGTCTCGAATTAAAACAGTATTATTATTGACTTGTAAACGTAGGAGTTGAAAAAATGTTTTATGTACTGAGAGATACAGGTTTTTAACAAGGCTTGGACCTCGACTCCGAAACTTGAAGAAGTTTTTAAAAAATGTCGAAAAAATTTAATTCCTTACCAACTGCCCTTGGGCAACAAGATGCAGACTGGCGAAAAGTGATAACACACATTTTTGTCTGGGTTTTAAATTGGTGTTAAATTCACTAATGTGCTTTCGAGCATCCATTTTACTTGCAATCAGATCACCTACACTATACAGGAGCAAAAGTATATGCAATAATTTGCGGTTTAAATACATGTGGTACATGTAGAGAAAGAACCTTCATTTTGAAGTGTTCATCAAATTTTAAATTTTTTAATTGTAGTCCAGTGTAATGGGTTAGTGTGGGTCATTATGTAGTTGTTGATTAATTTAGTGATTATTTATAGTAAATAAAAGTATATATTGGATAACTCTATAAGTTAACTTATGGCTAAATGGGACTTTTCTCAAAGCCACAAAACAAACAAAAAAAAAAGATTTTTTGATTCACGTTTTTAAATTTAAGATATTTTGTATAATTTGGATAAAATTTAACTACGTCAGATTAAAAGTCATTTAAGACATATTGTCATATTTTTAGACTGTTATGTGCATTTCTGTCGCCATCTAGATTTAACCCTGATGGATAGTGTTAGCATATTCTGTGACATTCGGTCCTAACGTTTTGCAATAAATTTATTATATATTAAAATGCTGCTTCATGTTTTTTGTGCATGTAACAGAACAAACCAAATAATTATTACCCAATTTAAACTATATTTTACATTTTTAGGTTACTTTATAAGTTAGGCCTTAACAGCATATTTTTAAAAAAATTATGGAATACAATGGCGAAAAAGCAACCAAGTGATCTTCAAGTAAACGGTCCATCGTTGGTATCTTGGAAAGACTGTCATACAGTGCTTTCCGTTTTCTGTGATATGTTTACTTTTTATACTGAAACGTTAACTGATAAAGGTAAGTTAAAGTTGGCATTAAAAAGTGTCAGATAAGTTTCATGCCATTATGATTTCACACTATAAATACAAATAAACGAACTTTATCAATCTGAAGGGCTAATCAAAATCGATCAAAAGGTTTTTCTAACTACAATCATGATAATAACGAAACGATTACAAAAAATTTATCTACACAAATATATGCAAATATATTATTTTTTTGATAAGTAACAGCAAAAAAAGTTTTTTTCCATTTTTATAACAGGTATGTTTGTTTATTTTGTCATTCCTTTAGCAAGCATTGCATTGTCTGAGACTACTTCGCGATTTTTATAATTCCTCTATAAACTTCACCATTTCAAAAGAGAAATTTTACTAACAAGTAAGTTTTACCGACAAACGGTATTGACTTGTTTTGCAGATTGGTGAAATTTCATTGTTACGTACCAATGTATCTAACTACTACGCTAGGTTATAGCCGCATAACTGGTCTAGTCATTAATAAAGTAGCCCGTAATGTTAAAATAAAATGTTTCTAGAACAAGAAAAACTTATTTTTTTTGTTACCAATAAATGGGCAGGACATGTATAGCGTAGTCTTAAATTTAAATCTGAAACATCAAGTTCGTATCGCCGCTTCTTGATCAATAATAATCAATCATCTTCAGAAGGGGTTTGCCACCGATCATTAAAATTAGTTGGTCTACTAACACATTAGGTAAAAGATAATTTTGACGATCTGGGAAATTAAAGGCATTTTAATCTCCTTTCGGTTTTGAGATACTGTTGGATAATAGACTGCCATCTAAAAATAATAGTTGAACACCATATGTGCAGTACCTAAATTAAATTTAGCTGTTAAAATTAATAACTTACAATCATATGAACACCAGGTTTGCTTACTGCGGCTAATAATTAACCATCACAACTGATGTTACATATTATAATGTGAACAGCCGCATCTTTGGAACTGTGTATTTATAAAAGCATTTTCCCTGTTTATAAATTATTATTGCTTTTTTTTCAAAAATAAACCTTTATTTAATTTACATCTATTATTATCTGACGTGTATGTCCTAATGAATTGATTAGTGAGCGTATAGTGCGGTTTTAAGTTCTTTTGATTTTGTTTGAATTTTGTAAATTACACACTAGTATGGAGTTTCTTGGATATATCATATGCCTATATGCATCTCAAAGTCAGCAGAGTTATAGCTTAAAGCCTAATTGCAGTAATTTTATGGTGTATGGTGTTCATACTGAAGGGTGTCACATTTTTAACTAATTCAGAAAATGTTCCTTAGTCTCTGTTAACTTTAATATGTTGCTATAATATTTATTGCCAACGTAATTAATTGAGTCTTAAATTTATATTTTTTTAACAAACAATTACGTTTTTAAGCTAAGCTTAATTTACTTTTTCAAAATCGAACAACAGTGTCTTTTTGATAATATTTTGTATTCTTTTAACATTTTATCTCTCTTAAAAATGAAAAAAGAGTTTAGCGTTGAATAATGCCTTGACTACATTTTGCTACGGATATTTGCATTTCCCTGGAAGATGCATATTAGATTCAAAGAAATCATTTAATTAATTTTAGTTAAAGTTAAGTATCCTTTTTTAGAAAATTCTGATACAAGCGAAACTTTTACACAAAATGATCTCCAAACAATGTCAAAATTACTGAAGAGTATTTCTATCGATTTAATAGATATCGCATTTCCAATGTGTAGAGCAAGTTCGGTAAGTTTTTTTTTACTTAGTAATAGGTATAGTACATGTTAGGGATCGATAACACACTGGAGGAGTTTTCCGCGTTCTCATAAGACATGCAAATATTGTTGCATTTTATATGATTGAAATATATAAGTATGTCCACGGATATGTTACTTCATATTATTCCTGATTCCGACAATTTTTTCTCCGACACTTTTCTTCATAACACGAAGGGGAAATTTAAGACCAACCGAGGAATTGTCGGTCTCGACAGGATTTGAACCCACGTTCTCTGGTATATACCCCTGTACATTATCAACTACACCACAGCACCAGCATACTTTGGTTAATAAATTGCAGGGGCGTATAACTTGGGTTCGAATCCCACCGGCACCGAGAAATTTAATCCCACCGGCACCGAGAATTTTTTTTTAATTTTCTTGTGATTGTCTCTGCACCTTCAAGTATTTTTCTGATTGTTCATGGTTTACGTACTCCGTGGCGTGTATTATAAAGACCCACGGACCGATGAAATATTAAAAATAGTAGCTCCAAGGTTGGGCTTCTTTGCTTACGATGCTAATACGTGTGATGTTATGAGAATTGAATTTGGTTCGACAAGCAGGCCAAGATACGTTAGTGCTGTGGCTTAGTTGGTGAAGTGCAGGGGCGTATACCCAAGATCGTGGGTTCGAATCCGATATACGAGAAAAATTTTTAAATGTTCTTGTGGTTGTGTCTTCACCTTCAAGTAGTTTACTGATAGTTCATGGTTACGGTACCACAAACCGACATCCTTTTCTTTTGAGCCTATACTATACTATCGTATGTATTACTTCTTAAAAAAAATCGTCAGACTGATTTAATAGAGTAATTTCTATACTGTTTTTGTTGAAGTATTGAGGGTACTTCAGCTTGGAGTTCAAAAATTACTTTATTCATTAAGTTTTACCATAACCTACATATTAATTGTATACCAATGTCCCTCAAGACACACAAAATTTTTATTTACTCAGGAATATATCTACTTTTGGCAATTTTTGAAATTTTGTTTTGTGACGTTGTAGAAAACAGTATATATTTACAGGTTTCAACAACACCAGAAATCAGTCACCTCTATCATTCTTGCCTAAATTGTGTCAAAATGCTTTATACCTTGGATATGCGAAAACAGTTTTGTTCTCCTGGGTTCTGGACAGCTAAAAAAATTCACGTATCACCTGATTTAACAAAAAAGAATTATCTCTCCACCAGAAGTGTGCCTTTTGGTGGTATGATGTCTATTTTAGAGGGTAAGTATCATGATTATTGTTGCTAAAAGCTAATAGTGGTAGGCCTTGAAACAAGTTCTATTACTGTTATTAGTAGGTCATCAAAAGATTAGATAGTAAACTTTTTGATACATTAAAAGCATATATATCAACATTAATTCGAGATGTTGAAACAAAAAGAGTGAACATCTATTTTTTAACCATACAGAGTTAAACATATCACAGAACTAATTAAATACCAAATAAAATAGAGATGTTTTAGTAAACTTGTAGCTAAGCCTTACTGTATATGTCTAATGTGAAATTACGATGTCGGCCATAAATTATATATTATTATGTTTTTTTACATATTGTTTTTTTTTAAAAATTTACATATTGTTATGTTTTTTAGTGTTCCGTACGGACCACTTATGTGCTCACTTCTGTGTATGTCCGTCCGTCTGTCACAAACGATTTCCTTCGAAATTGTTTGACAAAGAAAGTTGATATTTGGCACAAATATAGGATTTCATGGCCCAATCAGACCCGTCTAGTTTTGAAATTTAAATTTTTTACTTAAGGGATTAGTTTTGGGGGTGAAATCGGAAGGGAAAAAAAATTTACCATGTTATCGAGTGGGGTGTCGAATGAAAGCTTGTGAAAACGCAACTTCAAAAATATATATGATGTAATACTTGCGCACACTTTTCTTTGTACTCGTATTTTTTTAAAAAAATTGCCAAAAATCAATGTCCATTCCCCGAAAAGTAACTGGAAAAATTCTGGAATATTCTCCATAAAGTGTAAATCGAGCGCGTTTGAAAATTTATCTGGTATTAAAAAAAAACTATGAAGAACCATGGAAACTACGTGTACTTGACAGTATGGTGGAGGTTTTGTTATAATATACTACATGACTGTTCACGCTTCTGTATCGAGACAAAAGAATTTTATTTTATTTGTTTATGATTAAACAAATATTTAGGTAATAAATATTTGTTTTACACTTTTATTACTAGATTCTAGATTGAACTAGATTGATTTATTGGCTATTAGATAGCTAAGATGCTATAACTATTATACGTTATTGACTAAGCAAAAGCGTGAAAATACGTATTGGATCTTAAGATGTCAGGGGCCTAATTAACTCAGCCTAGGTAAGGATTTTATTTTGTTTTAAAAGCAGCCATGGTACGGAACACTAATTGCGCAAGTCCAAATTGCACTTGACTGGTTTTTTTATTAAACTTTGAGGATATTTTTTATTTTTACTAGGAAAGGCATTGCATTTTTAAGTGCATTTCTCCTTAGTTGACGTACACACTGTATCGATTATACCTAGAAATAAGAATGTAAGCGGAAGATTAGTCGATTTAATGTCGGACTTTATTTAGTTGAAGTTAATAATTTTCATCATTTGGTGACTTTTTCCAAAAGATAGTGTCGAATTTTACTTTCTTAATATTTTAATAAATTGTTCTGGGAATACCTAAAACTTTAAGTACTTTTGGTGTTCGTAGTTTTAAATGAAGAAAAAATTGCTAATAAATATTGGATTTTAATTTATTACTTGCAGATTTTCTTATTGCTAATTATTAAGTTTATTGGGACCTGCTTAACTAAATTTAGTTTTATACATACAGATACATACATTATATTAATTAAGTTCCTTGTACTGTCTAATATAACAAAGTCGTTATTACATCTCCCTTCTGACAAGTTAAGTTATTTAAGATTTTATGTTTAGGGAACTCAAGTATTCACTTGTGCCACGTGTACGATGCCAGTAGATTTTATTTTTAAGTTTGTAATTTGTATGCGAATTATTTATTTTTATGTTATATGAACAAATATATAAATTTTATTTATTTACATTTCTATTTATTGGAAATTATTATGAAGAGAAAAAAACACAATATTGATATCTAATAATTTTATTACACTAATCTTAAATTAATTTCCAAAGAATTTTCAAACAGCATAATTCAATCCTTTTATTTTCAACACGAATAACGGCTGCCGATGTTCAAAAACAAAACTAGGTTTTACAAAAAACTGGATTGAAACTTTATCATATCATGGAGCTGGAGTAACCCAGAATAATTTAACGCTAAAAAACAGGTAGCACTTTTCCTGTAAAAAGTTTATATTGTATAGCTTCACGTAATTATGGTAAGGCACTCACTAGGCTGGGCATTTAATTTGCTCGGCATTACTAGTAGGAAGGAGGCTCAGCTCCTAGCAAGGGGACCAGAGAGATCCTGGCCGTCTTGGGAACAAATATATCTTTGTATAATCATGTTGTAGATAGAACATATTAAATATCTCCACGGCACTGAGAATGTAGAAGGGTCCTGATTAATCATTATTCTCTAAATATATGATAAGAAAAATTAATAATATAAAGTTTACGCGGGGTAGATTCTTACGTTTTAGAAATGACGTTTTTCGAAAGAATTACACAGGCCAACAAAAAATATTTGTAAAAACTTTTTAAACCAATACATCTAAGTGTTATGTATTTTTGGGTGCTGAAACCATATCTGGTATCGGCTTTTTTGTATCATCCACAGTTTTCTCTCAATATAACATCGATTAAATTTCAAAATAGGGAAAATTTGATACATAAAAATGAAAACTTAAACCTTACTTTTATTTGATTAGGCTACAATTTTTACTCACGATAACATATTTCACTTCAGTGCAAATATTTGAGGTGCTTATTTTTTTGTATTTCCTTTCCCTTTTCTCTGTGAAGTTTCTTGTATAGCTTTTTCTCCGATGTGATGCATTTTGTTGTTCGCTATGAAGTGACCAACAGTAATCACCCATCATGTCGATATTCCACCGTCCCTGGTACCGTTTCTCCATCTCCTTTATGTCCTGATGGAACCGTTCCCCCTGCTCTTCACTCATATCGTCTAAGTTTTTAGGAAAAAAGTCAAGATAGTTGTGCAAAAAGTGGACTTTAAGGCTCATCAGACAACCCAGATTTTTGAACTTGTCTATCATATTAGCTACAATAAGTTCATAGTTAGGGGTCTTTCATATTGCCCAAAAACTTAGTCACAACTTCTTTAAATGATATCCAAGCCTCCCTTTCCTTTGTAATCATCCTTGCTTCAGAGTTGGAATCGAACATCATTTTACGAATATCAGGCCCAACGAAAACCTCTTCTTTCAGTTTGGCTTCTGATAAATGAGGAAACTTTTACACAAATATTTAAAACATTCACCATCTTTAGGCAAGGCTTTTACAAATTGTTTCATTAAGCCTAACTTGATGTGTAGTGGTGGTAGAAGAATCTTTTTTGGGTCTACTAAAGTTTTATGTTTTTTGGACCAATGTTCCTTGCTCTGCTATCCGACTCACATATAAAACATGGAAACTTTGTAAATCCCTTTTGTTGACCAAGGACCATGGAGACAACTTTTAAATCTCCAAATAGCGTCCAATCGTGAGCTGGATAGTTAATTTTCTGTAAAATTATGTTAAGATTTTCGTAAGTTTCCTTTATATGGACTGAATGAGCAACAGGTAGTGAAGCATAAATATTTCCGTTGTGTAACAGAACACCTTTTAAACTAGTTTTTGATGAGTCTATAAAAAGCCTCCAATCTTCCTTCTTGTATTCAATGCCAAATTCGTTCATTAGACTACCAATATCATGGCAGTAAACCAAATCCTCTTCCTGCTTGAAAAACTGAGCAAACTGTTGATCTCTTATTCTATAATGGTAAATAGATGTTCCAGATTCCAATAAATGTTTTTCTTTCAGCCTAGAACCAAGCCATGCTTTTTCCTTCCTCCTAAATCATTTAACTCAGCTTGTGCAAACAACTGTGGTTTTAAATTTTCTGGAGAACATTAAAACTCATCATCATCCGGTCGACTTTCATTAAATTCGGGACTGGACTGTAAAACGTCATCAATAGACTGAGGTGGCTCAGGGACAGGAAGTCCCGGTCCATGACCTACCGGCCGATTAGCTGAAGTAAAGTTAGGATAGACAATTACTTTCTTATTTTTGGAGTTATATCCAGAAACATCAACGCTGCAAAAATAACAATCATTTGAATGATTTTCTTGCTCTCTCTCCATACCATGGGTACTGCAAATTTAAAAGCTTTCTCTTCTTTCTTATACCATTTCCTAAGATCCTCGACATAAACATAACATACTTTGTGAGGAGCCCAACATTTTTCTTGAATACCGATTTTTCTACACCAAAATATGCAAAGTATACTTTTTTACAAAGTCAGTAATGTTTCTGTGATGTTTTTTAACTACAAACTCACCACATATATAACAAAAAGTGTTGGGAGAGTTTTTATAACCACGATTAGCCATACTTTGAGTGTGAATTAAAGCACATGGGTTAAACACTGCAATGCGAGATTATGGAAGAAAACAAACAGCTGTGACATTTATCGAAACTGCCAACCTAATAACATTTGATTTTACTGCCAACCTTATAAAATTCTGATTTTATTGTCAACCTAATAACATTCGAATGATAAAAAATAAACTTTTTACATTTTGAATATTAAAATGTCAAAGATTGGCGGGTGATACGACTTTTTTATTATTACTTTCGGACTCAGCACACCAAAAAACATAGGAATCAGGTAAAATTATTAAAAAAGTTTTTTCATCGTTGGCCTGTGTTATCAGTCCTAAAAATAGTATATAATAAGAAACACAAACACTCTCTAGTAATATATACAAATATACACAATATTAAAGAAACCCCCCAAAATAATAATAATTTTCAAGAAAAGCAAAACTGAACAAATTTAAATTTATGTCAAAAACTTTAAATTTCAAAACACAACGAAACAAATACACGAGAGGTTCAGAACGTTAAAAAAAGGTGAAGATATAAATACGTGGTAGATTATGTGTAACGTGTTTTTTTTTAGCTTAGTGACTTTTTATTTTATAAAACAACTGGTCAGATCGACAACTCTTATCTTTAATTATTTAAAATTTTAAAATAATTCGATTACATCAGACTTTCTTTGAACTACCTATTCCTTGATGCAGTAACTCTTAAAAAATTTGTTTCAAAAAATATTTTAGCATCCAGAGATGGAGTGTTTGAGGCGAACTAGCATAAGTAAATATAAGTTCTTTTAGTATGCAACAAAGCCCCAACTATATTATTATCATCAATCAGGTTTTTTTTATAGCTTTCTTCGTTTTAGTTTTTTCTTTTTTTTTATCGCTCACCTCCCCGCCTCAGTAGGGATTTTACCCCTTTTCCATATGCCAAGGATATTGGCGAGGATGTTGTAATACTCGTCAACGTTGTCCAAGTGCCGAAACATACATTTTTGTATTTTGGATGGTTGTAGCTTCTACTTAATGGAAATTCATTATAAATTTATAATAAAAGACTGTTTTTAGTCAATTTCCACTGGTTTATTTAAATTGCGATGACGCGTTTCGCTGTCGATGCAGTGTCTTCAGATCTACATTTTACACTGTCAAGTTAGGTTTAATGTCCACAATTTTATATAATTTCTTAATTATAAAATTACATCTAATTAAATTACATTGATAGTATTGGAAAACCCACACAGATATGGAATTAGGAGAATAAATTCAATGATGAATTGTTTAAATCTACCTGGTCGTTGAGTAAAGTACCTGTAGTCCTTAATCGATTTATTTGCATTGTCTCTAAAAGGTTTAGTTTTAAACCTTTTTGTTGGGTATGTAAAATTTTCAAATTCTTGTTAAACGTGTGATTTTTTGTTAAAAGATGATTAGCATATGTTGAATTAGACTTTCTATGGATGAAAATTTTTCGTGTTCTGTAATTTTTTGTATAAATGTACGTCCAGTTTGTCCTATGTATGTTTTAGGACATGTCCCACATGTTAATTGATAAACCCCTGATTTATTGTCTTTATTGATTTGTGGTTTGTAGTTTTTGAGATATTTCCCTATAGTATTGTTGTCTTGTAAGCTATATTGATGTTTTTTTGATTTAAAAATTTTCCCAATTTTTCTGTTGGTTTGCCAAAATAGGTTAAGCATTTAAATGTGGTTTTTCTGTCCTTAAAACGTGGGCATATTTCTGAGATTGCCTTGTTTCTAAGTTTTTTCCTAACGATGTTATCGATTAAAGTAACCGAATAACCGTTGTTAACGTGGGTTTCCAATACTATCAATGTAATTTAATTAGGTGTAATATTATAATTAAGAAATTATATAAAATTGTGAACATTAAACCTAACTTGACAGTGTAAAATGTAGATCTGAAGAAGTTGCATCGACAGCGAAGCGTCATCGCAATTTAAATAAACCAGTGGAAATTGACTAAAAACTGTCTTTTATTATAAATTCATACATTTTTGTATTTCACGGCACCTATTAAACAACGCGGTAATGCTGCTACGGACGTTATTTGCATTTCTGCAAATAGCTACTACCTGTGTACGTGGCCAGGCCAAATAAACTTAAATAAATAATAAATAAGTACGCCGACCTGCGAGATTGAACCCTCGACCTTCTGCACAGTAGCAAAGTACTACGCCACTGAGCCACGGCCAGCCACGTGATGCGTGATTTTTTACTTTCATTACATCCCTGTTTCTTTCATTTCTAATTCTATTTACTCTTGACACTCCAGCCGATCTTCGCCAGTAATCCATTTCGAGTGCCATTAGTTTCTGTTCCAATCGTTTCGTCAATTGGCAAGTTTCACAACCGTGTAACACGATGCTCTTAAATACTGCATTATTAATAAGGTGCTTTCTCTGTAATGTTATGTTCTTCGACCATAGAAAAGAGTTTAGGTGTCTTATGACCGCCTTTCCTTTACTTATCCTACTCCCCACTTCTTTTTCCGTTCTACCGTCTTTACTTATGTTAGTTCCGAGATATATATATATATATATATATATATATATATATATATATATATATATATATATATATATATATATATATATACTCTTCAAAGCATCAATAACATCACCGGTATTTAGAGTAAGGCTTCCCTGTTTTCCTCCTATACATAAATGCTCGATTTTCTTGCAGTTAACTGTTAAACCTCAGTTTTTATAATCTTCAAACCGTTTTTTTTATCATAAATTTAAGGTTTTCCTTGTCCTGAGCAATAACCACCTGATCGTCGGCAAAATGTAGAGTGTACAGGATGGTCCAAATTGGACACTTTTAAAGATAAACCCCTTTATCTGAAGGAGATAGATGAACACTGATGTAGGTGTCTGAGGCTCCGCTTTTATGATAAACTCAATGGTGAAAACCGCATATCGATATCTAGTACCGTTTCAGATATATAGGGTGTTTTTCAAAAATCTGCATTTTGGAAAAATGTTTGTAATTCTTTTCCTATTGAAAATTTTTGATTTCTGTAAAAAACATCCTCAAAGCCCTTTTTTCACGTGGATTTCAACAGTGTAAGTTACATTTTTTTACAACTAATATTTTAATAGTTATTAACGCAAAAATATATTTTTTAAATGGGCTACCCTGTATATTTTTTCTTATCCGAATAGAGCTTTAAATTGCCATTCTAAAAATATAACACACTTTATATTTTGCTTAAATCTACTTCAAAATATAAAGGTTTTCAGTTTTTTACGCGAGTTTTAAATATACATAACGCTGCAGTTATCAGTAATTTTTTATTTATTTATTTTATTTATTTATTTATATTATTTATTTATTTATTTATTATTTACTCGGTAAGAAGTGTCCAGAAAAGATGCCGCCTATATAAATGAAACTGGTCGACATCGACATTTCGAACATCTCTTATAGAAAATTGTTTTGTTTTAGTTTGCTCTACTCGGAATAAATTGTTTTATTATTGTTTTGTTTTATTTTCTACATAGTTTAAAGTACTATAACATTTAGTAAATTTCATTGTAGTTATGACTCTTAGAGTTACTTCTGGAATTTTTTTTTGTTTTTTTTACGATTTGACTGCTATCGGTAAACAATTGATATTGCCGCTCCGTCAAAAGCCTACTTCACAAAATGTGCATTTAAAACTCGCGTAAAAACTGAAAACCTTTATATTTTAAAGTAGATTTAAGCAAAACATAAAGTGTGCTATATTTTTAGAATGGTAATTTAAAGCTCTATTCGGATAAGGAAAAATATACGGGGTGTCCCATTTAAAAAATATATTTTTGCGATAATAATTATTAAAATATTAGTTGTAAAAAAATGTAATTTACACTGTTGAAATTTACGTAAAAGAGTACTTTGAGAATGTTTTTACAGAAATCAAAAATTTTCAATAGGAAAAGAATTACAAACATTTTTCCAAAATACAGATTTTTGAAAAACACCCTGTTATCTGAAACGGTACTAGAAATCGATATGCGGTTTTCACCATCGAGTTTATCATAAAAATTGAGCCTCAGACACCGACATCAGTTTTCGTCTATCTCCTTTAGATAAAGGGGTTTACCTTTAAAAGTGTCCAATTTGGACCACCCTATACAACGTTGTTTCGTCGGTTAGTTGTATTCCTATTTCTTCACGTGCTCTTCGCCATCTCTCTATTGCTTCAATTCAGATAAACTTTGAATAATGTAGAAAACAGACAGCAGCCCGGTCTGACACCCTTTGTTACAGAAACATTTTTAGAGAGAATGTTTCCCAACTTTATTCGGGAACGTAACTGGTCGTACAGCTGTTTTACTGCGGCGATTATATTATAAAGCGTATATTATTATTAATTAACTGCTATTAAAAGAGCTTTATTATAGTCACTCTGCAAAAGTCCATTAATTAAATTTATCCACCTTATATTTAAAAATCCATATAATATTTTTAAATTAATGAGAAATTCAATCACGGTTATTTAACCCCCCTTTTACGTTTATAGCTAATTCGTAGTGCTAATATCCCAAATTATTACATGGTTCTTTTTTTTGCGCACTCGCTGCGGCTAAACGTTGACTCGGAAACGACGCTTGTGCGTAAATAGATTTTTTATTTTTGAATAATTTTTTAGATGTAGAACAACTGCCTCCTCTTTCTACAATAGAGCAGCGATCATTGGCAATCTTACAAGAATTGCCATTTTTAGTTCCTTTTAACACCAGGGTGCTGTTGCTTAGAGATCTTTGCCGATATAGTCTCGGTGAAAACGAGTACCAAAGAATGCATCACGAACTCCTTAATGATAATACCGTAATCATTAGAAGAAATTATCTGTATGAAGATGCTTTTGAGAAGATATCCGCCAAGAGTGGTAAGAGTGTTGTTTTGTCAACAAAGTTGTTATGTGTCTTTTTACAGGGGAAGGAAAAGTTTAAATTTGTTACTCTCTTGAATATATTTAATATTATTGAATATTTAAATTACTGATTTTGCCAACCTATAATAAAAAATAAATTTTACGTAGTAAATAGGCGAATGTTGCTCGATTTTTTATTAATGTGAATAAGATCAGTATTTAAAAAAAACAATATCCATCTTTTTGCCGGGTACTATGTTTTTAAATGACAAAGCCAGGAACAAAATAGATAAGATTGCTTCATTTTTTCAGAATATGTAAAGCATAACTACTTATTATATTTATGTTGTATTATTTTTTTAAGACACGAAATGTTCAAAAAAATAATCGATCAATTTCCGTGAAGCAGCTTTTTCTTTGAGCTGGAAAGCAGGATAAGGTGAAGATATTACCATGTTCAATTATTATTGTTATGATGATATTATGTAGCCACTAAATCAATATTTCTTTATGTCATTTTCAAATGCTTGAGTTTTCAGCAACTTTTGAAAGCTAATTGTTTCTAGATTTTCAAAAATGAGATCATTAGAAAGGTAATAGAATAGATTTTCAAATGATATTAAAATCCGTAAAAATATATTAACACTAAATTCTAGGATCCGCGTTAAATGAAGCCAAATAGTTTGAGTCGATTTTTTTGCTCACCAGTGTATATCTTTAACCATTTAATATCACAGTGTGCGTTATCAGAGTAGCTAGTAATTTATGACTTTTCGCTTACGCTTATTACCGTTAATCTGATTATTATTATTATTTCAGAATCAGATTTAAAACACCGTGTAAGAATTCAATTTATAAACAACGCAGGACTTGAAGAGGCAGGAATAGATGGTGGGGGTATTTTTAAAGAGTTTATTAATGAAGTTTTAAAGACTGCATTCGATCCGAACAGAGGATTTTTTATTATGACTGCTGATAATACATTATACCCCAACCCAAATGTTCATCTTATTGTAGAAAATTTTACTAAACATTATAATTTCATTGGTCGCTTAGTTGGAAAGGTAAGACTTTTTAAGTTTACTTGCAACTGCTATTACATACAAATATTAGTTCATATTAGAGTATCTAATCATATATAAAATAACGTTTTTATATGGTAAGTAAAATAACGATTCTAAAACAATAGGAAATTGAATAAATTAAGAAAGAAATTTTTGAATTTTTAGCTTTCGAAATGTAAAAAAATATATATAATAATTATATTTAAAACCTCTAAAAATTATATTTTTGTTGTTTCATTTTATTAACAACGATATTACAAAAAATAATTGATTCTGAAGATACTTAGTTAAACATAAACAATTTCTAATTTAGTATGATGCACACTGGTGAAAAATAGCAAGTAAAATTATCAAAAATAGAAATTGAAATTAAAATAGCACATAGTGAAAGGTACTTTCATCTTTGCTTAATAATGTCCTGTTAACATTTTACTTCTCCACGCAGGTTTTTGGAGTTCAGCTAGCCGTTCTAACGGCAAAAAAGTTAAATCGGCCCTAGAAATAAGAATCAATACATCTTATCACTGCAGGCAAAATATCTTTATTAGAATTTAAGTTTTATGGTGCTACAAGCAGTTAATCACAAGTCTATTTTATATAATTTTACGTAAGCTTTATATCGAGAGTGACATCACAGATGGTCATAACCTATAAATTTCGGATTTTGAGATATGCGTTTAATAGCTTATGGTCAATATGCCCTGCTCAAGCCGTAAGGCTATTTTTGTTATAGTAAGTAATTAAGATGGTAAACGATTTGTGTACTTTACTCCATTTTATAAGAATTTAAGGGTAAAAAAAATGTTTTTTTTCATAAAAAGTTAGTTTAACATCTGAAGAATGTCCTCACCAAGTTTTAAATCGAAATTCAAACTCCAAATGCACCTATCGTGTCATGAAAGAGACCGTCTCTAATCGGTTCAGTCGCTTCACGTTTTGGGTTTTTCATTTGCTTATAATGTTGACTCGAAAAATTGATACCCCAATTATCGTTCCAGTCGCCCTCGCCGTCGGCATTACTCGGGTAATAAGTCCAACGATATGCAATATACTAAGCAAGAAGAAGTTGGACCAAGTGCATCCGCTAAGGTATTTGAAGCGTCGGAGGCTTTACCAAAAAATTTAAACGCTGTTTTCTCAAAACGTAAAATTTTGCACGCCCGTGCAGTGTAGCTCAAACAGTAATTCACGGATTAACTTGAAATTTTATACAGATATTCATTAACCTATTGACCATTGAATGAATATACAAAAATTATAAAAAGTTAATTATAAACATTATTTTTTTGACAATTGTTTATAAAAAAAGGGTTAATTTTTTCAAAATAGTCCCAAATTCGTAATTTTTGACTTTTTTTTTGGTAAATTTAAAGTCATTCAAAGCGTATAATGGTACTCTAATGATTTTTTTTTATTATTTTTCTTTTAAAGCACTAGAGCGACCTTTTAATGCACGGCGCAAATTCAAGGAGTCAACTTTGAGCAGCTGCTGCTTCGCCATTTTGATTTTTTTTAAAAGTTGGGGCTCTATTTTTGAAGCCAAAAAGTTGGTCTTTTCTATGTACTTTTTCATTTTTGTATAAATATTATAGTTTCTCAATAAATGATTCATAAAAAAAACGGTCGTTTACACAGGCCTCCCCCCTACAACCACCGTGTGCTATTAATGCTAATTCAGTTACCATATTAATTTCTTACATTAACAAATATTTAGGTTTGTATCCGTTAAAACCTGTTTTTAAACAAATATTTACAAATTTAACCACTATCTTGTTTCGATCATTTTATAGTTTTGTAGACACACCTTAATATTGTAATTGTTTAGTTTGTTATGCCCTTTCTGTTTTATATGAGATAAAAGTGAATCTTACTGTTTTGCTGATTAAAGCATTACTATTTTTTATTAGCACGCTGTATAAATATGGTCCAACCAAAACTTTAAGGTTTTTAAAACATCGTTTATGCTTTTACTAGCGAAATTAGTTAATTAATATTTTACTTCATTTTATAATAATCTTTTTTAGGCAATATTTGAAAACATATTAGTGGACCTGCCTTTAGCAGAATTTTTTTTAGCTAAGTTGTTGGTGGATAGAACGAGTGCATGTTATTTAAAATCTTTGGATCCTGTACTTTACAGAAACTTACTATATCTACGAGATTATAATGGAGATGTTAGTGATTTAGGATTAGATTTCACTAGTGTCAATAATGATTTAGGAGAAACACGGGTGAGTTTTTTACATGTACAGTTTTCTTTTATTTCCGTGAAGCAGGGTTTTTTGGTACGCAATGGGACCAATTATCACTTGTTTGTATAGATATTTAAATTTTTAAGGACATGTTTAGAAAGGGCCGATGTCCATGCAACATCAACAAGAGGTACACGAATACCTCTGAATACAATTGTGATTTTTTTGAAACTACTGATTACATTGAAATTTATTTTACAAATTCTGAGATGCACTAACATTTTCCTAAGTACTGTTGACTAATCTGAAACTCAAATAATGCTTTCTCAAATAAAATTTAGGAAACTGAAAACTGATGCTTTCTAAAATTAAACTATCCTTTTCTGAACTATATCTGAAAAAAGTATAATTCATCAACAGCCATTTTTAATTCATTTATACTCCTGTACAAAGTCTCCATTTTAGTTTTCTTTTTTTATTTTAAAAATTTCATAGCGATGCTGGGGTATACTTTCAAAGTAATCACTTTTGAAAATAAACAACGCCTAAGCTATCTTTTGAGAATTTACGGAAACTGCCTATGCAAATAAAACATTGTAGAGTTATTATAAAAATTGTTCTTATTTGAAAGACTTACTGCATAATGTAATTATGGTATAGGTATTATTTTATTGTTCTAAACCTATTTCATAATTTAGACTGTATTTAAATCCAATATTCGTTTTAATATTATAATTATAAATACCCATCACATATTTTCATGACACACATAATATTTTCAAATCGAGGTGCATTAAAAGTAGAAGTTTTTGCTAATTTGGAACCAACAGTATGAAAACAGTTCTTTAACGACAAGGAGGTTGAAAATACGGTATAACTAGGCATTTTTCATGATATACGTGGTGCGTTCTAGAATTCCCGGACTAGCGCTATAAAATCTGAAGTAGTTACTTTTAGACTTCGTAACTTCTGTGACCTTCATAGTCGTCCGCCTGCACCTGAATACAGATTACACCGTTTTTTTTTCCCACCAGTTTTTTTTTTAAAGTCCGTGCTGTCACTGCCTCCAAGACCCCTTGCGATTCTCGCTGTATCTCCGCTACCGTCTTCATTTTTATATGGGGGAACAGCCCGAAGTCACAGGATGCTATATCAGGCGGTGTGGGAATCACAGGCGTGGAATTCTTCGCCAAAAATTTGTTGCATATGGAATGAACTGTGGTGTGTATTGTTGTGATGTAGGAGGAAACTTGTTACGCAGCGTTGTTGGGGTTGTACCTAACGCCATCTATCGGGCCGTCGATGAGTCGATACTCAATTTAACATTCATTATGAAACAAGGGATCTTTTGTCTATTACATAATCACAGTCCTATTTATTTTTGTGTTTGTCCTAAGTTTCAAGATAATTTACAGGTAAAATTAACCACCTTGTATGTGATATAATTAGAAAAATATAAATTATTGGCAAATCACTTCCATTTTCGGATTTAAATCTATTTTAAACCCATCTTCTATTTTTAGAAAATTTTACAAAAGAGAAAATTGATGGGAACTAAAATAAATGTATAAATTATTATTGAATTATTTGTTAAAGTTACACACTGGTTTTTTTCATTTTGCAATTTGGCATTCCAATGCCCACATTTAGTTGACACTTTTGCAGAATTTTAAGAAAGTACTTAAGTATCCTAACTCTTGATCTATTTTAGATTATGGAGCTAAAACCAAATGGCAGAAACATACCTGTTACAAATGAGAACAGGTTAGAATACATCCAAAGATTGGCAGATTTAAAATTAAATGTTCAATTAAAGAAACAATGTACCAGCTTTAGAGAAGGTTTGAATAGCGTAGTTCCTTTGTTGTGGTTAAAACTGTTTAACCATAAAGAACTACAGGTTATTATCGGCGGAGATACGCAAGAAATTGACCTTAGCGATTTAAGGGCACATATTGTCTATTCAGGTAAGAGTTTTATCTTATCTATAAAAAAATAACGCACGAGGAAGGTAAAGTACTAGTCAAAGCACCTAAAAGTCACCTTATACTATTTTTATTATTTTTCCATAACCAAAATATACTGACCGGCCGGGGTTGGTACCTAGGATACTTTGTAGCGTATGCAGAAACGATAGCACGTAGCTAAGGCCGCTAGGAACAGTTAATGCGAAACGGCGATTTAATACCTCCGAGAATTCTTCAAATTTTCCGTGTCGCTTTTGCTCCAGTTCACAATGAGTAGCTGAGTAAGGAGCAAGCATACGTGCCGAGTGCTTTGAATAGGTTTTTGCGGTATAAGTTGGTTTGCCGTGCACACCTAATCTTTTGTATAAACTCGGGCTTTAATTCATCATCCATTGTTCTCTGGCCCTTTCTCAACCCTTGTTTCATACCCAGATACTTATAGGTTTGTTTGGGCTCAAGTACCTCAATACTCTGTCCATCTTCCATCTCAAAGACCTTTCCCCTAATTATATTTAAAATACGGGATTTGTCTAGCCAAACTTAATTCCTATATCTCTGAAAAAACTTTTCGACGATCTTGAATAGGTGTTGGGGCTGGTTTCTAGTGGCAGCCATTAGTTTAAGGTCGTCCATATACAGTAGATGCTTGACAGCGGATTCAGTGCTAGGCAGAACGATCAATGACTTAACGAATCGCCCTGAAATCCTTTGGTATTGGGGTTGCTGATATTTTGATGAAGCTGAATCTTGGTTCTCCACATTGACATGCTGACAAGAAGTTATAATACGAGCATGAATTCTATAGAGCTTTGGCACGCCTAAAAGCTACTAATGTGGTGGTGAGTCGAAAGCGTTCTTGTAATCTATATAGACAATATAAAGATTCCTTTTATTGGTATAAGCTTGATTGCAGATGACGGAATCAATAATCAGTTGTTCCTTGCAGCCAGTTGCTTCTTTAGTACATCCTTTCGTCTGCATTGTGACGACGTTGTGTTCACAGTGTGCGTTATGCTGTGTAAGGTAAAAAGTTATCAGCTTGTACAGAGTGGGAGGCAGATGATTGGATGGTACTTAGTCAGATCTCTCATATTTTGGGGATCTTGTGTGAACCAGATATGCTACTTCCTGGCATTTTCTGTAGGATCTTTGATTAGCGTAACTAAATTTTGGTGAGCTTTCCAGTTGTGAAATCCCTTCACAGTTTTATAGATTTCATTGGTGGTGCATGGCTCGATTTGCATCGTGTAACCCTGGCATGCTTGACGTTCTTCGTTGATTCAGTTAGCATCTATATTACAGTGGGCTGGTGTGGTTAGTTATACTTCACAGAATAGCTCTACCTGCTCTTTACTGAGCACTACATAACAGTTATCACCGGTACATTTTTTTGCACACTTTATTTTTGTTCCCGACGCGCATTTTGTTAGCCATGTTAGCATCATCAGGAGCATTGATTGACAGTCAATCATCCGTGATTGGTATAGTAGGGATAACTGTTATGTAGTGTCATCGTGCCAAATACTCCAAAGTTCCAATGTACTTTACTGAGTACCTGGTGTCGTCCGTATAAGGTAAACACTTGCGATAGAAAATCTTGTCAATTCTAGTTTTCGGTTGTTACTGGTTTGATATCTCCGTAGTCGGCCTGAGTATATAGAGGGTACAGAAAGACAAACACATGGAACAAAACGTAGCCGCAAGACGAAACCAGCTGGCTACCTCCTGATCGTTAAAATGTGCCTCGTCGAGTTTCAAAATGATGCTGCGCATATTTTTCCCTAATGGTTACATATAATACAACTTGCGTGAAACTTGACGTGGCATATTTTAACGTGCCGGCGGTAGCTAGCCAGTTTCGTTTTGCGGCGTAACTTTATTCCACGTCGTGTTTGTCTTTCTGTAGCGACAGCTATATTTTCTCTGCAGAGGGTTACTATTTTAGAGCATTAAGGGCACATAATAATGATAATATGTGTGTGCTTATTATCATTTTTTTTTGTTCCTTTTTCTCACATTTGGTCAATGTGGTTCCATGTTTGGCTGACAGGCCTAAGCCAAGTCACCACAAACGCTATTACTATTGTATATACAGGAATGACCTGACATTGTTACATGTTTTCAAATTTACTGACTTCTGAATGTTTTTGTGTATGTTTGTGTTGAGTCTGAGAGTTCCATGTTTGGCTGACGGGCCTAAGCCAAGTCAGGACAAACGCTATTACGATTGTATATTAAGGAATTATTTGACAATGTTACATGTTTTCAAAATCACTGACTTCTGAATGTTTTTGTGTATGTTTGTGTTTTATTTATTTATTTATTTACGGGACATGCCCATTCAACTCACAAAGACAAAATACAAAAGTTTACATCTCTAAATGACACTTAAAACTAAAGGCTAAAACTAAGAAATTCGGAAAAGAACCCCGATTTGCCTCTTAAAAAGAGACAAGGAGCTGGAGAACAAGTCCAGTGATGGGCAGTTATTTACAATGCCCATAGATCTTGTTAGGAAGGTGTTAGTTCCATAGGTTGTCTTATGATAAGGTTTGAAGGACAACGTAGATCTAGTATATCTAGAGGGTATATACAAATTAATCTGAGATAAAAGTTCTGGACAATTTACAATGGCATTTAAAATTTTAAAGAACATTACGAGATTTCGTTGAACTCTCTGATTAGACAGGGCATTCAAGTTTAATATAGATGTCAGTTTTGAATAACTACAAGAATCATTGTTAAAAAATTTATAATTAATATGACATAGAAATTTACTTAGAACACGCTCCAAGCTGCTTGGCAAGCAAAAGTTGGGTTCCACACAAATGAGCAATATTCCAAGAGAGGCTTAACCAACAAGCAGTACAGCATTTTTATAGAGGTAATGGATAAAAATTCGGATGAGCAACGCCTGATCAACCCAAGCATCGTCAGATACCTAGACGTTACCTCGGTTATATGAGGAATAAAACTCAGTGTCGAATCAAACTTAACCCCCAGATCCCTAACGCTAACCACGGACTCGAGGGAAGTCCCAATTATGCTGTAATCAAAATACAATGAATTGCGCGATCTCGAGAAAGTCATAGAGAAGCATTTAGAAGTATTTAAAACCATACCGTTTAACTGACACCAGACACTAAGTCTATCCAAATCACCCTGCAATCCCACACAATCCTCAATCGATCCAACCGCCGTGTACAACTTCAAATCATCAGCAAAGAGCAAGAACCTGGAAGACCGAGAGCAGTCGGCCACATCATTCAAGAACAGGTTAAACAGCAGGGGCCCCATATGAGAGCCTTGAGGCACCCCCGAGGGCACAGTAATGGTGACAGACTTAAAATGATTAGCTCGAACCACCTGAACTGTGTCACATAAATAACTCCTAATCCAGCCCAACAGTGAACCCGATATGCCACGGTTATTGAGCTTAAGAAGAACATCACGGTTGACCCTATCAAAGGCCTTAGAGAAATCGGTATAGATGGAATGTACCTCAGATCCACTCTCTAAGGGTCCTCGACAGGTAGTCTGTATAGCAAATCAAGTTCAATTCAGCAGACTTGCCTCTCTGAAAACCAAACTGTTCACCTATTATAGATGGTCCCAGGTTAGTTGCTAATACTTTAGTTACTAGGTTTTCAAATAAGTTAGGAACAGTAGTCAAAATACTTATTGGCCTATAGTTTGCGATATCAGCCCTGTCCCCTGACTTGAACACAGAGGTGACAAAACTGGTCTTCCAATACCCTTCCTTTCTGAGATCCAATCTCGAGAGCCCCTCGTAAATTTCACAGAGTGAAATCTTAAGTTTGAAGATATTATGAATATTAGTAGAGGGTAAGACTGGATAATCAAGCGACTTATCAAAGTAAACAGATCCGAAGTAACTTGCAAAAAGGTTAGCCACATCAATGCCCATGTCCACAGATTGATCATTATAAAACATCCTAGGAGGAAGGTCATTTGTGCCACGCTGTGCGCCAACAAAGTCTCAAAAGCTTTTCACGTTATCTCTAATAGAGAGTTCAGTGTTGGAGATATAATCAACATGGCACCTACGTGACAGATTCCTATATTGTGATCTTAAAGCAGAGAAGTAATAATAGTCCTGAGGTTCCCCAGACGATTCAAACCTTTTATGTGCTTCTTTTTTATGAATTATTAAGTTTTTCAACTCGGGTGAAAACCACCTAGGGAATTTTCTACTAGATACCGTCTTTAACGGAACATACAAATCTATGGCCCTATAAAGTACATCATAAAAAATATTCAACATCTGGTCAACTCCCCGGTTCGAAAGCAGAGGATCCCACGATACCGAACCCAGAAAATGATTTATCGAAATATAATCCGCAGACTCATAATAGAATTCAGTACAGCTATAAATCTTAGCTTAAATTCAAGAGGTGGATGGAAATCATCCGGTAGGATCAGAGGATCATCAGCCATCCCCAGGGACGCAGGTGTTGAGTCCTAATTGTACGTGTATGTGTGTGTGTGTGGTGTAAATGTTGTTGGTGTAAGGCCTGTGGCTGATATGACGAGGGGGGCAATGATGACTTTTTTTGTTTCCATAGTGTTTTTATTTCCGTCGCAAGGTCTATGTATTTGGAGATTTTTTCTGTGTATTTCGTTTGGATGTTTGTGTCGTTGGGGACAGCTATGTTAATTAGATAGAACATAGACTTTTCCTTTTTTGTATTGAAAAATAATATCGGGTATATTGGCGGGAACTGTTTTATCTATATGGATATTAATGTCCCAGTAGAGCTTGTAATCTTTATTTTCAAGTATGAATGTTGGTGTGTATTTGTAGTAGGGATCTGCGTTTTCTATGAGTTTGTATGTTGTGGCTAGTGCTTGGTGAACTACTTTTGAGCCATGTCTGGCCGTATATTCCATTCCAGCTAATATTTTACATCCGCTTATTATGTGTTCGATCGTTTCTTTATACTGGTGGCATTTCCTGCATCTGTCTTCTGTAATAGTTGGGTCTTTGACGATATGCTTTTGGTAGTTTCTGCTTAATATGACTTTATCCTGGACGGCAAATAGGAAGCCTTCTGTTTCAGGGAATAACTGCCCATCCTGTAACCAGGAGTATGATTGTTTTTTCTTTACGTGGTCTCGTTCTGTGTGGTGTCTGTGTTTTCCGTGGAGTGTTTTTTCTGACCACGTTTTCATCTTTTCCTGTTGTAATTAGGTGTGACTGTGTGTGTCTACTGGGTGGTCTGCCAGGGATAAGTCGAGGAGTGTGTAGTTTTTGCGTGCTTTTATTGTTGCTGTGTGAAGGCTGGTTTGCTTGGTGTGAAAGAATTTCCTAAGCTTGTACTTGTTTTGTGTGTAGGGATCTTATATCTATAATTCCTCTTCCTCCTGCCTTCCTCTCGATGGTAAGTCTTTCTTTGCATGCGTTGGGGTGTAATTTCCTGTATTTGGTGAACAAGGATATGAATGTTTCTCATGTCTGTGTGTGATCATTTGATGCCAAATGAATATGTGAGTATAGGTATAGCGAACGTGTTGATGGCTTTAGTGAGCTTTTTGGAGTTGAGTTTTGTTTGTATAAGTTTCGTGAGTCTGTTTTTGAATTCGGTCCTGAGCTCTATTTTGATGTGAGTATGGTTGAGTTTGGTGCTTTGATGGAAGCCTAGATTTTTGTATGTTTCTTTATCCAGCATGTTATCGAGTGTTTCATTGTTGACGATTTTTGTCTCACGGTGGCCTTTCCATTGGCCTTTGGTGATGTGGAGCACTTTACATTTTCTTATACCAAATTCCATATTGATATCTAAAGTGTATATTTCTGTGATTTTGAGGATTTTTTTCAGCTGTGTTTTTGTGGCAGCGTAGAATTTTATGTTATCCATATATAGGAGGTGGTTTATTTCATGTTGGTTCACTTTTTGGTGTCTGATGCAGAAGCGATGGTCTGGTCTGTTTAGTGTATTTGAGAGTGGATTGAGACAGAGGCAAAACCATAGAGCGCTGAGCAAGTCTCCCTGAAATATACCCCTTCTGATGTACAGTTCTTCTGTTTGGATGCGTTCAGTTTGTGTTTTCAGGTGAATTTTGGTTTTCTATGTTCTCATAATATGCGCGAGAAATTGCTGAGGTTTTAGTTGATTTTGTAGGTTTCTAGGGCTCTGATTAACCAGCTGTGGAGTATGGAGTCGAAGGCTTTTTTTATAGTCCATGTAGCCGGAAGTTTTGTATATTGTCTATTCTAGGACATTTCCAGTTGTGTGTCTGTTTGATTATTTCTGTAATTTCTTGTGTGGTTAATGTGGAATTTTCTTGTTCTATCACGTGTTTATGTTTGTCTTCTTCAGCTTTGATCCAGGGGGTGTTATTATTGTGTAGTTTGGGTTCTAACCAAATACTTTTCCAATAATCTGTGATTTCTTGTTTGTTTGGTAGTTCAGTCACTGTTGTCTGTTCGTTGTACATAGTTTTTCGGTAGAACTGTTTTTTACTCCTTTGGAAAAGGTTGTTGGTGTCTTTCCTCTCGTTTGATTCTTTGTATCTACGGAGTCTTGCGGCATATACGGATAGTTTTTGTTTCAAAGTATCAAGGATTTTTGGCAGTGTTCGGTTGGGAGATTTAAATTTGTTCTTGTCTACACCCTGTGTGACACGTTTGGATGCTTTCCCGTTTATAAACTGGGTAAGGTCTCCTAGATCTCTTCTGATGTTGGTTTTGTTTTCTGTTCTTATTTACCATTTGAATTTTGGTTTTGTGCTGTTGAGGTTTCTTTGTCGTTGCGGGAGTTTTTGATTATTTTGTATTAGAGTGGTGATTGCTGCTGCGTATATTATTGTGTGAATGTCTTTGATTGTGTTTATTATATTGTGAGGTATTATGTGCTTGGTAATTGTGTTGAGGATTGGTTGCGTGCTGTGTTGTTTGAAGATTAACCGAGGGAAAAGATTTTTGTTGTTGTGGGGTCGGTGCCTGATCATCGAGCTAGATGTGACTCCATTTCTGCTTTGATTGTTTGTATGGGAGATGATTCGGGGTGATGTTGTATAGATATTGTTGAGGGTGGTGAGTGATTGATTTTGTGGTCTGTAATATGGTGTTGTGCGGGGCTTGCTATTTGCCTTGTCATATTGAGTTATGCTCCTGCTGGGTGATGGGTCTTGTGTGTATTTTTGTGTTCAGTTGGGTTCATTATCATTATTGTTAGTATTATTAATTGATCATTATTAAGTTAAGCATGAAATTATATATATACATGTTCATAAAAGTATGGTGTAACTAACAATTATTTATTTCTATCTTTGACATAATCTGATATGCTTGTGCTAATCATTTTAGAGAATAAGAGAGCAAACGAAGTTTGTAATTTGACGTATACATTTTTATGAACAACTTTGCTTTGATTTACACATTTTAATGTTTTTGAGTTTCATTGTCGAATATGAAATGTATAATACCCTTCATATCTTTTGTTTTAGGAGATTTTACTGCTGATCATCCCACAATTCTACTTTTCTGGAAAATTTTGTATAGTTTTACGGATATTCAAAAAAGACAATTACTTAAATTTGTGACAAGTTGTTCTAGACCACCTTTACTAGGATTTAAGGTAAATTAAAAGTTTTCAGACTAATTTTAAAATAATAGTACCTAGTTTATTAATGCTTAGAAATAATGAATACCATACATATAATTTTAGTCTTTATTCCCTCTGTCCCCAGTCTACAATCTCTTCTTTATTGTTACATCAACTTTAAATTTTTTATAAGCGGGTAAATAAAGATATTTTTATATATAAAAAATGAAATAAATTTCGGGGGGTAACCGAAAGTTCAGTTAAAATATATTTTTTTGCATAAAACGTATGTTTTTACATATCTGGTATATCTTATATCTTTAAGGTAGGCTTCCGTGAGGAGACAAAAATAGCGGATTATAACTTTATCTTAGAATTCACTAGAAAATATATGTAAAAAAGTTCCAAAAAAGACCACCCTAAAATTGAGTTCAGCTGACAGAAAGTAACTCCGTTTGAAGTTAGTATCTCAGCACGACGATATGGCGTCATATTTAAAATTTCCCAATATTATTTTTTCTTTTATTATGTTTCTGCTTTTAATGACTTGTTAAAGTGGGTAACAGACACGGCTTTTAGAGTAAATGTTTTATTTTAGTTGGAATCTTTTTTTTCTGGACCACATTATTATACATATTTTAAAACTTTTTCCATATGTTTGCAATATATAGAAAAAGTTATTTTTTAACTTCTTTGATATTAAAAGTCTTTATATGCTACTCAACTTATTTTACTAATATCAAATTTGAAATAAAGTATATAAGGTGTTTTAAAGTAATGAAATATAAATTGGAAAAAAGTTTTAAATTTTTAACATGGAGAAATTAAAGTACTCCCCAAAGAAAGGGAAATTAATATAAATAATATAATTCATATAAATAAAATAATAAAATTGAACAAACTTCATATTTCACCAGTTTTTAACTATTCCCTCATCCTAATGCTACTTATCACAGTACTAGCGCAAAAAATCAGTAAGGTATAATAATTTGCATTTCTGGGTGAAAGTATCTAAAAATCAATATAAACTACTAATATTGAACGAAGTTCATATTTCAGCAGTTTTTAACTGTTCTTATATCCGTCAGTCCATCTCGGGATGCGTTTCGCCGTATCATGCCTCATCAGGAGGATCAATGGAGAAGAGAACAAAAATATTAATTTTTTGTGTAACAAGTACTGGTGCAAAGATAATTAATCATAAAACTGAACAACGTGGCATTTTTTTTAATTTTTATTTTTAGTATTTTGCATATCACAAAAATTTAAAATGGTTAGTTCTTCTAATTTACATTTTTAAGACAATGTGTACTGTAGCAAAAGAAGTTCAGGAACAGAAACTTTTAGAACTTTTTGAGAAAATACTAAATCTTCCATGTCTTTCTTCTTGTGGCGCCTATCCGTTTCGGATGTTGGATATTAATTTTGTTGACTGTCATTCTGAAAAGTTGTGTACTAGCTAACGAGAACCACTTCTGTAAATTCTGCAGCCAAGATATTCTACATCTACCTGGACCCCTCCTTTCCCACACCTTTCCTCGCAAAGTAAGTTGTAGCAGCTTGTATCGGTGCTCGTTCCGCATTATGTGTCCCTGATATTCAAGCTTTCGGCGCTTTATGTTGTCTGTATCTTATTTTTTTATTCATTCCGCTCAACACCTGGTTCGAAAGATGGTCCACCCACGATATTCTCAACACACGCCTGTAGCCCCACATCTCGAATGCCTCATGGTTGCCTCTGTCAGTCTCCAAAATTCTACCCCATAGAGAAGAACATATAGCATCTTAATAGCCGTACTTTGGTTTGGAAAGGAAGATCGTACGCATTCTGATGAAAGTTGACTTGGCCTTTTCGATCATTTACCTAATTTCTTTTGAGTGGTCATTTTATATTTGTACCTATGTAAATATAATTGGTTACACGTTCTATTGGTTGCTGATTAATTGTTAATTGACCAGGGGGAATTTGATTTTTAATCTCACTACCCCTGGATTAGCTTAAGTTAGACTTAATTAATTTTAAGTTTTATACTCAGGAGATATCTTAAGTTCTTTCAATACATTTATATAAAATTCTTACCTAGGCTACGTTAGTTAGGTCTCTGACATGTATATATTTGAAGACCCAATATGTAAACTCATGTTACTGTAATCGACCATGTATTAATAGTAATAGCGTAAAGCTAACTAATAGTCAATAGGTGATGCTAGATGTTAGATGATTTTTACTGATAACCATATATTTGGTTTTTTTAAGATGGCCCATCAGTGCAATAATCCTGTAGTTTTCACATTTTTTCGCATTTGATTTTTTACTACTCGGTATATATCACTACTACACCAAACACTTTATTTTTACACTCGACGCGCGTTTCGCTATCCATGTTAGCTTCATCAGGAGCGATGATTGGCAGTCAATTATTGCTCTTGATGGGGTTAACATGGTTAGTGCAACGCCCGTCGAGTGTAGAAATAAAGTGTTTCGTGTACAATAGTGTAGTGACATTGTGCCAAAGATTCCACATTCCCAACATAGTTCGACTTTTTAGGTAGTGTTATAAATGTGGATTTAAGCCAGTTTAGTGGAATTTGGCCAGTATTGTAGACGTTGTTAAATATTGTGGTTAACCAATCTATTTGTTCATCGTCCACGAGTATAAAAAGTTCTGAATACAAGTTATCTGGTTCTGCTGGTTTCCCATCTTTCATCTCCTTTATTGCATTTCTAAGTTCCTCGAACATAATGGGGGGTCTGCTGTTACATGTGTTATCATCTCTTTCATCTTCATAGGTCTGTTCCACGTATTTCTTCCATTTAGCACTTATTTGTTTCACGTCAATCAATGCTTTGACCTCATCATCCATTATACATTTCGTTTTCTTAGGCTTCCATAACCCTGTTACTTCTTTAATTTTTTTAATGGAAGTTAAAGGAATCATACTTGGATTCTAATATCTCTTTACACTAAGCCTCTAGTCATTTTTTTTCTAGCTTTTTTATTTGTTTATCTATTTGCCTCTCACGTTGTCTGTACTCTTGACTTTCCTTCTCCTTTCCATCAACTCAAGTATGTCAGTTGTCATCCAGTTGCAAACTTTATACCGTCATGTCTCGGATGTTAAAATTCATCTAAAAAGTGATGGGTGTGGCTGTATATTGAATACCTTCTGCTACTATTCAAAATAAATTAGACTCTTTTTTTAATCTTGACAATATCTATAATAGTTTATACCTACTGTTTTCAGGGAGAAGGTAACTGTTAGTTCAATTAAAAAAAACCTGTCTTAAAACTCATTTTTCGTAAACGATTTGTGGGATCCTATGCCACATATCTACAATAATCTGTAACTAATTATTTTGTTTTAGGAATTAAATCCGCAATTTTGTATTCAGTCTTCTGGAACAGAAAATCGAATGCCTACTGCAAGTACCTGTTTAAACCTTCTAAAAATACCGATTATTAAAGACGAAGAAGTACTGCGTTCTAAGCTTTTAGGTGCAATAGAGCAACAGGCTGGCTTTGAACTTTCCTAAACATGTCATTTTGATTCCGAAATTTTTATGTATGTCATGTATATATTGTAAATTCTAATTTATGTATATGTTGAATTTAATAAACGGGTTATTATAAGTGACTTGATTATTGCTTGTGTGCTTAAGTAAACATATTCTTAATTTTCTCTAACTACGAGATAGTATGCCAAGAGTTGCGTCACGAAAATATTTTAAAATAAAGGAAGTAATAACTCATATACTGCACCTAGAATTCGGATACATATTGTATTTATTATTTTATTAAATAACTGACACAAACATAAAATAAAAATGAACTTTATATTCAAGCAGATCAACAAACAATGTGGCGTAGATCATCTTGCCTGTTTAGGATTAAAAACGTCAGTAAGCCTCTAAATTTAAATCCATCATTAAAAAACATGCTCTGTGACATACCAGGTGCTTTTTTAAGATGGGGAATTGTTTTTACCTGATTATAATACTCGCTATATAACACGTAGACTGAAGTTTTTGGTCTGACACAGAGATGTCGCCCTTTTCAAAGAAATCCATCTAATTTTTAGGAAGTACCAACGATACGTGTCAAAATTTCATGACATTTCGACGATTAGTTTACAAGTTACAGTGGTTTTAGTGATGCTACATTTGATATTTTCAAAACAATAGAAAAAAACGAATTTCGTGTGTTGATTTAAACACTGTTTCTTGATGAGAAAAAATACCGTTTGAGCAAAGCAATGGCTTGACAAGTGTTACGGGGACTCTGCCCTTGGAAAACCACTCATCGTTTACTGGTATGCTGAGTTTAAATGCGGTCGTACAGATATAAATAATGCTGAACGCTCTGAACGCCCAAATGAAGTGGTTACACAGGAAAACGTCAAGAAATCCACAAAATTGTTTTGGATGACTCTAAAGTTAAATTACGTGAGATAGCTGACAACCTAAAGATATCAAAAGAATGTGTGTCATATTTTGTATGAACATTTGGGCATGAGAAAGCTCTGCTCGAAACGGGTACCGTGTTTGCTCAGAGTTGATGATTCTGAGCGTTGTTTGGACCTATTTAAGCGCAATAAAGACTCATGCCATATATGATAATGGATGAAACATGGATCCACCACTACACACCGGCATCAAATCGGCAATCAGCTGAGCGGACAGCAGCCGGTGAAAGCCGCCCGAAGCGACCAAAGACACAACAGTCAGTTGGGAAAGTTTTGGCCTCTGTATTTTGAGATGCGCATGGAATAATTTTCATCGATTATGATGAGAAGGGAAAAACCATAACTAGGGAATATAATATAAAGTTACTGGTGCGTTTGAAGACAGAAATCGCAAAGAAACGGCCCCAAATGACCAAGAAAAAAGTGCTCTTTCATCAAGACAATGCACCGTGTCACAAGTAAATGGTTACGATGGCAAAATTACATGAAATGAAGTTCGAATTGCTTCCTCATCGACCGTATTCTCCAGATTTGGTCCCCAGCGACTATTATCTATTCGCAGACCTTAAAAAAATGCTCGCAGGGAAGAGATTTAGCTCCAATGAAGAAATTATCGCCGAAACAGGTCTATTTTGAAGTCAAAGACGAACCCTTCTACAAGGAAGGTAGAAATAGAAATGTTAGAAAAGCTACTTGCATCACTCTTGAAGGAGACTATATTGATGAATAAAGTCGAATTTTGCAAAAAAAATGTGTTTTAAATAGCTAGACTAAAAACTTTTCAAACAAAAGTATGGCAACATTTAAGTTCCCATCTCTAGTCTTAACATTTAAACGATTTACAATTACAATATTTATTTATTAATCGCGTACATGCAAACTAACATTTTGAAGACTAAAACAGTTATTGTTTATTAGAAATGTGCTTAGTTTTGAACGTAACAAAATTATGCACAAACAAAAGTACGGAAACATTTTTGTTATAGAATAAAAAGTCCACTAAGACGACTAAGGTGTCGAAAATATTTAATATTTAGCGGAATCTCCTTTTGGGTCATTGTCTTGCCAAGAAAACTGCTGTTAATAAAGAACTAAGGCAGGAATATCATCAGACATGACTATTAGGCGTCGTGTGTTATCTGAAAATCTTCATGGTAGGCGTGCTGTTAAAAAGCCACTCCTTACAAAGCGTCACAGAAAAGAGAGATTGAAATTTGCTAAGGAACATAAAGACTGGACTCAAAATCAGTCTCTAGTAATCTTTAGTGACGAATATAGGTTTAATCTCTTTGGAAGTGATTCTACTGGTTATGTAAGACCAGTTGGTCTAAGATATGACCCAAAGTACCTTGTACCTACTGTCAAACATGGCGGTGGAAATATCATGGTATGGGGTTGTTTTCGACGGTCTGGTACGGGGCCGTTGGCAAAGATAAATGGCAGAATGGATGCTCAAATGTATCTTGAGATATTGGAAAATAATTTGATTCCTTATGAAGATTTGCCACTGTCATGCATTCTTCAACAACACAATGACCCAAAACACATATCTCGCTTGACCAAGAATTGGTTTTCTAAATAAAGGATTCGGGTGATGCGCTGGCCGTCACAATCACGTGATTTGACCCGATAGAGAATCTTTGGCACTATCTGGATAAACAAATTAGGAAGACATATAAAAAATCGGGGCGAACTTTGGATCGCATCAAAACAAAAATGGGAAAAAATACCTACCGATTTTTGTGCTAGGCAGAAGATGCCAAGCAAGGATCTTAGTCGTCTTAGTGGAATTTTTATTTTATAACAAAAATGTTTCCATACTTTTGTTTGTGCATAATTTTGTTACGTTAAAAACTAAGCACATTTCGAATAAACAATAACTGTTTTAGTCTTCAAAATGTTTGTTAGCATGTACACGATTAATAAATAAATATTGTAATTGTAAACCGTTAAAATGTTAAGACTAGAGATGGAGATTTAAATGTTTCCAAACTTTTGTTCGCCACTATATATATATATATATATATATATATATATATATATATATATATATATATATATATATATATATATATATATATAACACATGGGCTGAAAAGTCCCGGGCCTAACAAAGAAAACACGGTTTTTTTTGGTTCAAAATTAGCTTTATTCATCAACGTAATCTCCATCAAGAGCAACGCAATCATTCCAGCGCCGCTCTAACAATGGCCAAACACTGCTCAGAATCATCAACACGTTCTTGTTTTTGATAAACAGTGAGCAAACGCGGCACCCACTTTGAACAGAGCTTTCTCATAGTCCAATGCTCATGCAATATAAAGCCAACACGTTCTTTTGATATCTTTACGATGTCAGCTAACTCACGCAACTTCACTTTTCGATCATTCAAAACGATTTTATGGATTTTTTTGATGTTTTCTGGTGTTACCGCCTCATTTGGACGTCCACTGCGTTCTGCATCATCGGTGTCTCTACGACCACGTTTGAAGTCAGCAAACCAACGTTTTATTGTTGTTTCTGATGGAGCGGAGTCCCCATAACACTTTTCAAGCCATTGCTTCGCTTGAACGGTATTTTTTCCCATCAAGAAGCAGTGTAAAATTAAAACACGAAATTGTTTTTGATACATTGTTTTGAAAATAACAAAAGTAGCGTCACTCTTAGCACAATAACTCACAAACTAATGAATAGAATATCATGAAATTTTAACAGCTGTCTTTTGAAGGTTAGTATTAACTGAAAAAAAGGTGACTGCAATAAAACTAGCGCCATCTATGTGTTAGGCCCGGGACTTTTCAGCCCATGTGTTATATATATATATATATATATATATATATATATATATATATATATATATATATATATATATATATATATATATATATATATATATATATATATATATATATATATATATATATATATATATATAAATAATATATATATACCGGATGACACAGCCAACATGTAATTTTTTTATTTTGAAAGTTACATATTTGCATTTTTAGATACCAGAATGGGACATTAGGCTGGTTTATCACTTAAGAAATATTTTTAACTACTTCCGGTTTGACCGGAATTGACTGCAACTTTCTTATTTTTAATGGAACCCCGTATATTTTTTTTTATCAATTTCAATTCGCTTTGAAATTCTCCTTCCAACGATGTATCACAAGTTGACATTTGTTTGCCAGGTGACCGGCAAAAACTGATTTAAATTCTTAGACTCATAGTGAATATACTAGCAACTGTTTTTGTTCGTTTTATCTCACTTTGGAAAGAATTTAAGACTATCCATTTATTATTTTCGCAATTCGAAGTGCCTCCTACAAAATTTTATGATTTACATTCAGTTACAGAATTTTCTCTTTAAATAATGATCAATATCACCGAAATTAAGATAAGAACACATATTTTTTCTTTAACCTAGTTACAGGTTTTGTGCCAACATACATCTAACAGAACTATCTAACGCCAATTGGATTTAATATTATTTTCAGAAAATAAACCGTTTTATTCTGCAATAATGTGATATGGCCTGCAAGGAGTCCCGACCTTAGGCCACTCGATTTTTTTTATGGGGTCATTTGAAAATCAAAGTTTACCAAAGTCGACCTGAAACTGTAGAAGATTTACAACAAAGAATTCAATATGAAGTAGCACAGATGACCCCGGATTCTCTGCAAAACTCTGTTCAGGCTGTTTATGACAGATTGGGTCATTTCCTCGCTGTTAACGGTAGACATTTTAAGCAATTGTTACCTTAAAAATAAACCTAGAGTATTTATTAATAGTTTGTTTTTTTTTATTTATTTTAAATTTCAAATGACAATAAGTCCAAAACATTTCAATTTAGACATATGGTATGTTAGACAAATAACATCTAGAATTTTTAGTAGGACTCAAAAATTAAATAATATACAAGGCTTTTCGTTTAAAAAAATCAAGATGACGTAATTTCTTCGAACTGACAGTTTAAAACATTTTATCGTCTATGTCAGCATGTGCACCGTATAACACCCTATAAATTTCATTTAAACATTTTTTTAGTACACTGATTAATAAATGCTGTGGAATCTTTTATTCCATACATATGGGGCACCTTATATGTATATATGTATATATGTATATATATATATATATATATATATATATATATATATATATAAAGTATATATATATATATATATATATATATATATATATATATATATATATATATATATTATATATATATATTATATATATATATATATATATATATATATATATATATATATATATATATATATATATATATATATATATATATATATATATATATATATATATATATATAAATAAACTAATTAACTAATGAGGGGATAAAGCCTAAAGCTCCCCGTGGGTGAGCGGGATAGAATATCTTCCCCGGTACGTTCTGCCTGTCATAGAAGGCGACTAAAAAAACAACTTAAATGGTAGATGCCCAGATCCCAACAAGCATTGCCCGGTGTGGTATCATCGTATCGGCTTAGACTGCGTGAAGCTGCTTAACTTTTCATGGCTGTGCCGATATCCCCGGACTATGGGATTAAATAACATGATGAGGCATGTGAATACAAAAAAATTCCGGAAGTAAAATAGCCCCCCGTTCAGATTTCCAGGTGGGGGCCGATTCAGCAGCTGAACGTGCAGAGATTACTTTAAAATAGATTTTTGCAACATACGAGGTTTAAACTTGAACATAAATTTAGTGCACCAACACCTGCAATCATATAAACATCATGTATCCGCTCTCTGTGAAACCAAGGTCAGTTCATTGACCAGCACAGTCAACTTTCTCTTTCCTTGGTATGGCTTCTATTCTCGGTTTAGGCGTAACTTTGGAATCTGTTTTTTTGTCAGAAGCAACCTATCTTGCCAACGAGAGGAAGCTCTGGAGCCCCAAAACTTCAATGTTATGTGGTTAAGAATAACAACTCAACAAACCACAAAGTCTATCTGCTGCCTGTATCGACCACGACACTAACTTTAGAACACTTTTCGCTTCTCTTGCAGACACCATCGATCCTTTACATTGCCATCCTGGGCGACTTTAATGTCTACACATCAACTGGCTTAAGTATTCAAATACTACCGACGAACAAGGTCGTGAAGTTGAATTATTCGCTATTAGTTTTGGCTCAACTCAGTTTATCGAATCTCTGATCGAGACGAAAAGTTCGCCAGTCTTCTTAATCTGTTTTTAACCACCAATCCAAAGATTTATACTATCAACGTAAATCTTCCGTTAGGTTCTTCCGACCATAAACTGCTTTCGACATCGAGTATCCTACCAATCAGTGACAGAGAGGCGCCTAACCGCGCAAGATTTGGCACTACAAATCTGCTAAATGGGAGGAACTCGTGGAATATTTTCGAACTTTCCCTTTCTTAGACGTTTGCTTTCGATCTGACGACCCATCTGACTGCGCTAAGGAGGTTTCCCATGTTATTTTGGCTGGTACGGCCAGTAACATCCTTTTTGCCTCTCCAACGGCAAGCCTTGGTTTGACCTAAAATGCAAAGAAGCTGTTGCTTCTAAACATCTTGCCTACCGACAATGGCGTGAAAATCCTAACGTCATAAATTACAACATCTTTGTTCGTTCCCGGAACAGATGGAGAGAAGTTATGGATGAAAACAAGGAGGCACACAACTGATAAATTAGAAACAAATTTCTTTCTCGCCCGGATAATGTCAGGTGCTTGTAGTCAGTTGTTAAGACAGTTAGTCAAAATTTCACGAAATCCACTGTACCACCACTCACACGGCCAGATAATTGCAGACTATTGCAACACCTGTCGAGAAAGCGAACTTGTTGGCTGTCCTAGCTAGACACCAAAAAGACTTCTGACGCTGACGGAATACCTGCCATAGTACTTAAAAAATGCGCTGCAGAACTAACACCAGTTTTTTTTAGACTTTTCAACCTATCCTACAGAAGTGTTCATTATCTATTTTAAGTGATGGTACTAGTTCGCTTAGCGGAAATAAGAACAAAACAGGAACAAAAACTTGCCCCAATTTTATGAAACCTATCTTGTATCTAAAATATTTAGATGATATTAATTTTTATGCTACGTAAAAAAACACATCGATTTCCAAGTTTCGCTGAACTGGCGACTTTTTATTTCGCAAACTACTGTTTAGTATATGAGAAGTTTTCATATATAAAAATGATGAATTTACTTACCGTTGAGCAAGTTCCGATCAATCCAATCTTATATTTCTAAAATTTCTGTAGTCAATTCCAAATTTCCTTGATGACTAATATAGTGCTTTAAGGTATATTCTAATCAAAATTTTATTATACAAATGAAAAAAAAAACTTTTTGGTGTAGCACTTTTAGTAAAAATCCCTATTCTCTCGAGCGTTTCTGTTTAGATAGAAAAAAATGGAAAATTAATATGATTTTTAAGTTATTAACAATATTCAAATAATTGAAACTTTATTTCACCCCCTCCCAAACCGTTTAGATTCCACATAAGTTTGAAATTAAATTAAAAACAATTACAGAGTAAATTACCTTACTTGGCAACCTAAAACAAAGAAAAATTTAAAATACAAGAATTCCTTTTATTTTTTGATATCAATTTTTAATCACATCCTAGTCTCTTCTACATGTTGTTTTAGTTAAGAGTGAAATATAATGAAACGACACATAACAACTCCCTCCACCCCTTGTACCCCATACAAGATTTACTATAAATAATACATCTAAATTTGATCATTTCAACCGAAACCAAGAACGAATTCCTAAAATATGTACTATTAAAACACTACCAAATAGTTCTCATGGCTTTCACCCTCTTTTCTAGAAGCGATATTGCCCAAAAACTACATTTTTCCCCACCTCAAATACTCACTAAATGTGTACCAAATTTGAGATGTCACAATCTATTACAAAAACAAACCGACAGACAGAGATCGATGGAAATTGGAGACTGTTTTCGGTAACCTAGAAACCCTGACTTGTGAAAAAGTACAAAAATCTTAAAGGGTGATTTTTTTCTACAAATATAATGCTACTCAGTATATATCACCACTACACCAAATACTTTATTTCTGCACTCGCTGGTGATGTATACTGAGTTTGTGCCAGAGATTCCACATTCCCAACATAGAATATAATACTATTCACTTAGTGGAGGATGGGATCAGAGAGCAACAAATTTATCGATGATTTAGGAATACAGTATATTTAGCAGATAATGCCCACTAACATTAATTGCTTTTCATTTATCGTATTATGTGTATACAGCCGACAGGAACCTATTCAATTTTGCCAATTGCGAGGCAACGTCTTTAATAAACACATTAGGAACATAAACGCTTACAAAACTGAAACGATTAACATTTTAATGTGGTTTTTGTTAAGGCATAGCAGAAAAAGTTTAAGGGTGAGCCGTAATGCCTTTTGACAAATATCTTTTTTGATGGTCTAACTATTCAAGAAAACGTAACATTTATCCAATCATTCCCGTCAGAGGTAACACCCCGGTTTATCGAATTATCACATCATGGATACAGAATAACCCCACACATTCTTCGGATAAATATATCAAAATGGCAGTTTAATAAACTTTTAATCACTACGTTTCAATGAATAATAATACATTTTTTATTTAATAATATATTTGGTTTTATTAACTAAGATCACACACTAAGTATATACAATTTTTTATATTTTTAAACATTTTTAAGTAGTTTTCTACAGTTCTTATCACTGGCACATTTCTCTCACGGTTTTTGTATAATTATCGGATTTTTTAAGCCAAACTCAAGAATATGTGACGTGAAACGTGTAATAAACATTCCTGTTTTTAATTTATATCGATTGTAGAGTAAAAATGCATGCTACTATTTGGAGATACATAACCTTTTTTCGTACGGCAGTATTTAACTTTTTTCTTCAGAGTTTAAAAAGAAATGGTTGAAAAATTAAAATAGAAATGTTTTATGTACCTATTTCTTAAAATAACGAAATTAAAAGTTAGCTAAGCTGACATTCTTCAGTTCTTCAGTCAGTATGTATTTTAGCCTGTGCAAAATGTGATGACATCAATAAGTCAAATAAAATCTTATTTTGATTTCAATCATAGTTTTTGCCATGGTTGTTTTCTTACCTTTAAATAATAATAAAATATTTGTTAATTAAGACCTCGAATCCGTTTAAAAATTTAACAATGTTTTTTTGCTTTTTTAATAATAAGTACCTGAACTGAAGTGTGGCAGAGAGAAGTGCAACGAAATATGAAATAACACGCTATAAGCACCGTTCTTCAACCACCAATTTTCCTGCATTGGCACTTTAACTAGTTATGGTTAACCTTTTTTATAATATATACTTTATATAAGCCTGTCATTTAATATAAAATAGAATATCTCATGACTCTGGCTGGATGAGAAATGACGGTTCTTGGAGCAAATTCGAATTGCCTTCCGCCTATGTTCGCAAACCCTGTTCAGCGGGAAGTAAAGATACCTGAAAATTTCGAAAAGTAATTCCAATTGGTCTAATCCTAAGAACCATGATTTCTTTGCTAAAAACTAATTGTATAAATGTTGCTTCACATGTCTATAACTTGTTAGAGATTAAAATTGTTAGTGGCTTTAAGCAGATCCCTCTTTGGTTTTTTCTTTTTCGTTATACTGTTGGTGCCAGTCAAGGTTTTGTTGTCTAAGAGAGACTCCTCTTGCAGCATCTTTCTTACCAAGATAAATCATAAACATACATCCAACTATTGTAGCAGCTATCATATAATTAGCAATTTTGATTCTCATACGATTTCTTGCCCGTTCCATAACATGTTGTCCAACAAATGGTGGAACTTCTTCTACTGACTTGTATTTTCCAGTCCACACCAAAAACCTCTTTTCCCAATTATCTACTTTATGTGGTGCATTTAATTTATCTAAATCAGAGTAATTCCTTCGCTGAAATGTCCGTTGTAACCATACTCTGCGAGGTCCTAGCATAGCTTGAAATATGGAGAAAGTCATAGTCCTAGAAATAATCGAATTTATGAACTAGAATTTGTTTCTCCCAAATTATTTATGAATAGTGGCGTAGCCACAGCGACGCAAGGGAAGCAGTTTAAAAAAAAAAGGCCTCTAATGCATTATATATTATATACACTCTGTTATAGCCTATTAGTGTTCTCTTTTTTTTTCCTAAAAAAAGCTCTCTGGCTCTATCTAAAGTATTATTCTGAAAATCTTCAGTCACTTAGGGTAGAATACAGTATATCTGTAACGGTAATAAATATAACTGCCTTTTTAATTGGAAGAACTTGTGTGCACTGAGTGCATTGGCATCTCTTACTTTAGTTCATATTGCTAGAGATTGTCATATACTCAGTGCACGCTGGTTGTATACATGGAAAACGAAAAACGCTTGTCAGTAAAATTTGCAAATGTGTAAACTTGTAGATGTAAATGTAATATATTTCCACTTCTAATCAAAAACCATGTCAACATTTAAAATTTTGATCCGATACTTGTTTTTAGTGTTCCGTACGGAACACTTATAAGATCACTTCGGTGTCTGTCCGTCTGTCACACCTGATTTTCTCCGAAATTATCTGATATAGAAAGTTGAAATTTGGCAATAATATAGGAATTGATGGCATCATTGTGTAGTTTTCAAAATTAAATTTTGTTTTGGAGGTGAAATCAGAACTAATTTTTTTTTTTTACCAAGTCAGGTGTCAAATGAAAGCTTGTGAAAACACGAGTACAAAAATCTATATAATGTAATACTTGCGCGGATTTTTCTTTGTATTATTTTTAAAAAATTGCCAAAAAACACTGTCCCACTCCTTATCTCGAAAAGTACCAATCAAAAAATATGGAATAGAAAAACTTCTGGAATATTCACCACAGGGTGTAGACTGAACGAAAATTATCTGATATATAAAAAAACAAAAATTTCTATGTCATCTGTTTTCAACAAAGATCGGAAACAAACTGTGTCGAAAACTCATTTGAGGTGTGTTTTGTGAAGTCACTGATCATTTTATACCTCTGTAGCAAAAATTTTTATTTCAAAAGCAATTAACGTGCGGAACACTAATTGCGCAAGTCCGACTTGCACTTGGCCGGTTATTTTTTTCTACAATGGCACATGTTAAGAGGGAAAATACATTTAGGCAGGACAACATAACTGAATTTTTATGTGAAAGTTTTATGTAACATTAATGGAATTTTAGGTATGGTTTGTGATTACGACGATGACGAAAATTAACACATAATTTTATTTAAAAATATTGAAAAATTCAGAGTCACATGTCATTTCCACAATTTTTAATATTCTCATTTTCTTTGAGGTTCACGCACACCGTATAAATTTTAATAATAAACTTTAAAAAAAACTGTTTACTTTAGACAAATGCAGCAGAGGCTATAGGTTACGTCATTTTACGACTTGCCGCACAATGTTGTCGGAAGACAGAACTCAGCCATTTTCAATATTTAAAAAAATATATTTATTTATTTTAGTCTTAAGTAACAAATGATACCTAAATTTTCATTATTGTTACAAAAAACGTTCACATAAAAAATCATAAAAATTAACTTATTTTCTCCTGTCTAAATGTATTTCCCCCTTAGCTTAATTTCTATTTTAAAAAGGAGTGTTAAATGTAAAATTTCATCATACAGCATATTTGATGGCTTATCTTAAAACATGCCCCTTAAGAGGTTTTCGTAATTATTGCTTTTCAATTGTAAGCAAATGCGCAAACCATGCGTTTCAGTATCTTATAGTTTTAATTTTAAGTCATCATGAATAGGCCATAGAAACTGCGTTGTTATCTTTTGTAATGAAATCTTCCAAGACGTCATTTGGTAAACAAATTACTTGTTTTTTTTTTCGGATATGGCCCATATACGAATTTTGTACATTTCTAAGAAAAAAAAAAAAGTAAATAATGACTTTGGTAAATATTGACAAACATATCTTATGGCTTGCTGCTACCTGGCGGAATCGTACGGAATATTTATTTTTCGCACAAAATCAGTAAAGACTACTTTCCAAACAAATATTGTTCCAAAAATAAAAATTGTATCTAGGAATGCGCAAAAAGGGAATTTAAATATAGTAGCTTGTTATATATAATAAAAAAAACCTTTTGTTGTTTTTTAATGAAAAATGTATCTTTTATAAATATTAGTCTGCGGCCCTGGTGTGTTGATTAGAAGTAACAACTCGTAATAATCGTCTATTTGCTTTTTATTTAGATACAGCGCGGTAACTAATGTTGGTCATAATCTAGTGGCATTATCTAGAACAATATGGTATTTGTAATCTATATCCTTTTCAGATTTTCATTTTAAATATTAGCACTAAATATTGACAAGTCACTGGGATTACTGTGGCGGCCCATGGCTCCGTGGCGTAGGGCTTGCTTGCAGTGCAGAAGGTCTCGGATCCTAATCCCGGCGCAAGTCGGTATACTTATTTATTTTAATATATTTGGTTTCGCCACATGCATGCTAATAGTTGTTTGCAGAAATGCAATAACCGTGGCAGCACTACCGCATTATCTAAAAAGTGCCGTGAAATACAAAAAATATATGTTTCGGTAATTGGACAACGCCGATATTCTTAGAATACGAAAAAGGGTAAAATCCCTACTCAGGAAGGGAAACGAACGATAAAAAATAGGATATTTAACAGTCAAAGAATTTCATTGTAGAAATTATAACAAACAAGAGCTGTAATTAAATATCACGAAAAATCTGACACAAATGCAACAGAATATTCAAAATAATGAAAAAGTGGCAATGATTGCTAATCAATAACACTCGTTTTGGACTGGTATAAACGTTGTTGGATGGAAAATAAAGATGGTGAACACGTGGGAAGACCAATATGAAGCGAACACGAAAAGTGATTCAACCAGTTTGTGAAGGGTGATCGCAATACTTTATTTGAAAATGGTAAAATATGGATTAAACATCCACAGGGCAATAAATCGAACGATATTGAAAGAAAAATTTATTCCATGCACTTTTAATGAAGATCAAAAAATATTGTGAGTACATGATTCGAGGAAAATAACACGAGGCTTTAGAAATAATCCAAACTTCCTGAAATTGATTGTTGTCACGAATGAGGTAAGGTGTTTTCAATTTGACCCACAAATAAAGCGTCAAAGTGCAGAATGGAAATCAAAATCATCATTGTAATGCTAAAAAAAAAATCTATCAAAATTCAAAGCAATACCGATTGATTTCTACGATGGTAAAGGTATTATTCATTTTTCAACTACTCAAACTATTACTTACTTTACTTTACTTAATCCTTATGCCTTTCTACCTCTTGAGGAGTGTAAGGCCCGTGGAGTTGAGTTATTATATATCTGTCTTTTCCATATTTCCTTCTATATCCTTTCATCCTGTTTAAATTGTCTTTTGTTTCTTCTGCATTAGTTTCTTCTGTTTGTATGAGTTCTGTATCTTGGTCTAGTATTATGCCTCTATGTTAATTTTTGTATGTTTTTCCTTCTAATTGTTTGCATCCATTTCCTTTCCTTTCTGTTTCAGTGATTCCTACATAGTTAGTAGCATTTGTTGTTCTTCTGTCAGTTCATCCTCTTTTCCATTTATACCCCTTTTATTCCGTGTTCTCAATCTAAAAACTCCCATTTTCCCCCATTTCTTTCTTCCTATCTATTTCTTTGAATATCCTCTTATTTGTATTCATTTTACTAGTCCTCTCTTCCATATCCTTTATCTTTGCCAGGGTCGTCGTCAATCTACCTATCTCTCTCCTTTTTCTCAGCTTTTTGACTTAATGGTCGTAGTATTCTTTCTTTGTTCTTTCAGTTTTTCTTCCTCAATGGCCCATTTATATTCTCTTCCTTCGATTATGATTTTTTGATATCCTATTTTCACCCTTTTTTCATTCTTTCTCTGCTATATGCTTCAATTTCTTTTGAATTTTGCGTTCATCTTTTATTAAATCGTTGTTTATATAAACTCTCTCTCTTAGGCTTCTCAGTTTGTTTTTATTTTTCATTACAGCTTCCTTATCTCCCGTGTTTCCAAGTTCTATCTCGTATATAGTCGCTATTTTTATCACATCTTTAATCTGTACCTTTGTGTCCATACTCTCCATAAAATGTTCTACAACCATTTTCAGATCTGGTTGGCTATTCGCTTTAAATCTCATTCTCGATATTACAATATATTTCCTCACGTTATCTTTTTCCAGTCTACTCATCTTCAAATACATACTTCTCATGCTTTCTATAATTATCTTATTTTCCTCTTTCAGTACTTCATTCTCCTTTCTTAGTTCCTTCAACTCTTGTGGGTATCTCTTCCGATCTTGTTTTATATCCTTAATATCTGACATTAGCTCTCTGATCATTTCTATCAAATTGTCTATCTTATTCTCTCTCGTTTTTCTCTTTCTTTCGTGTTCTTATCAGCTTTTTACTCTTCTTGAATAATCCCATTGTCTCTTCTTTTTCTTCGACTCCTTCTCTTTTCGAGTCTCCTGAGGTATAATCATCGCTATCCATTGTTCTTTCTGTTGTAAAAACTTTACGTGTGTTCCTCCTATATTCCATTTTCAAACAGGAGAGAAAAAGAAAAAAATTGTTGTTTATATTTCTTATCACCGTAAATAGTAAAATGATCAAGGTCGTCGCTTATCGCGTCGTTAGCTTCATACAATTTCACAAAATTATTCTCATAAATCTCCAAATTTTTTTACTTATTATCTTAATCTAACACTACACTCTGCTTTATTTCTAGCCCCTCTCGTTTGCAATCGACAAAATAATTAAATAGTAATAATAATGCTCGTTGAACGAGTTGACTATTGCCGGGCATTCGATTCACGTATTCACACATCGCGATCCAAAACTCAACACCCCGCTCAAACTATTAATTATGTGTAATTGTGTGTATTGAAACTTAGAATTTGTCATCTTCGACCTGAATATCGTGTTCCAGAGAGCTCGTATATTATCGTGTACTTACTACACGATAATACAGTAAATCAAATTAAATCTGTGTTGAATAATTATCACATTCATCTGATTAAACACCTTGTCATTTGTCACTATTCACAAAAATTAAAGTGAAGTTAAAAGGATATTGTTTCAAGGAAATAAGGAACATTCAAAAGGCTCGCCAACACGTGTTTTGCAGACAATTTCACAAAATGAGCTAGAAAATTTATTTAAATCACTATTAAATCATTGTAAAAAGTGCACTGAATTAGGAGGAGAATAAAAAAATAAAACTGAAAAATGTTTCACTTAATCAGCCCCAACATTAGCTGTATTTTTATTTACATAGGGAAAACAGAGAATCGAAGCTTATTGTCATCTCATGCCTTTATTAATTGGATTTTAAACGGATACATTGTTACCTACAATGCGAACTTGAACGCTAGCGTTAGTCGGCCGCTATCATAAGCGTCATTGTATACACCAATATTTTGTTGTCACCCAGTATAGATGAAGTGCCTCAGAAGAAAAAATAATACAAGAGTAAAACTAAACTACTAATAAAAAAGGAAAACATTATTAGTGTTCCGTACGGAACACTTATAAGATCACTTCGATGTCCGTCTGTCTGTTTGTCAAACCCGATTTTCTCCGAAGCTATTTGACATAGAAAGTTGAAATTTGGCACTAATATAGGAACTGAGAGCCGTGTAGTTTTGAAAGTTAAATTTTGACTTAGGGGTTAGTTTTGGGGGTGAAATCGGAAGTTAATTTTTTTTGTAAATCTTTAATAGAGATTTCAGATCCATTGACAAATCCTGCACGTGTATGAAGTAAAGAAAAAACTACTTTGATTCAATTTAATAAAACCATAAACAAGACAGACATCAAAAAACCACACACGCAGGGTGCAAAGACGTTTATATATATATATATATATATATATATATATATATATATATACATATATACATATATACATATATATATATATATATATATATATATATATATATATATATATATATATATATATATATATATATATATATATACATATATATATATATATATATATATATATATATATATATATATATATATATATATATATATATATATATATATATATATATATATATATATATATACAGTCGACACTGTTTATAGTGAAACTCTATATAGTGAAAAACTCTTTATAGTGCAATATTTTAATGAAATTTCATGTAAAAAGCCCTGCATATAGTGAATCTGTAAAATAGTAACACTCTATATAATAAAATTTTTACCGGAATTTTATGTATAAATTTGTATGCATTTATTGAGATCTTGGCCATTTCGGGTTTCCCATTTTTATCTAACATTAGTACGAATTCCATTTTTATGACGCATTCTTTTGAAAAGGTTCTTAACGCGTTTATAACGCCTAATGGTTGGCAATAAATCAGGTAGATTTCTGTGAGAAACCCGGGGAATAACCCATTTTATAGAAACCCGTGGAAAAACCCATTTTATAGTCGAGGCCTAGTAATTCGCAAATTTAGGATCAGTTTCTTTTTGTTTAAGAATCAAGTAAGATGTCCAAGCGAGAAAATTAAAGTTTTGGAGGAAGTTGATAAAGGCTGCAAAAAAATTGATGTTGCTGCAAAATTTGGTGTTTCTCCAAGTTGCCTCTCTGACAATAAAAAGTCGCGGTCAAGAAACCTAGTGTTTCAAGCAGTCGAAAACGAGTACGGGTGAGTACTTACGAGGATGTAAATGAAGCAGTTTTACGATGGTTTCAAGTGGCCCGTACGCATCAAAACGTACCAATATCGGGAAATTTAATAAAGCAAAAGGCTCTACAATTTGCTAAAGAATTTAACTGCGTTAATTTTCAAGCTAGTGAAGGGTGGTTGAGTGCCTGGAAGACTCGCAATTCAATTGTTTTCAAGACGGTGTCTGGCGAGAGTGCAAGCGTTAGTCAGGAGGACTGTGACATTTGGACTGAAACTGTTTTAAGAAGTGCATTGAAAAAGTACGAGCCAAAAAACGTTTTCAATTGTGATGAAACCGGTTTGTTTTTTAAATGTTAGCCAAATAAAACTTTTGCTTTTAAAAGTGATAAATATTTTGGTGTTAAGTAAAGAAAGGGTGATACTGATGGTTGGAGCAAACATGGATGGCTCAGAAAAACTGAAATTACTGCTCATAGGTAAAAGCAAAAATCCCCGTTGTTTAAAAGGAGTTAAATCTCTGGAGTTAGATTAGGTCAATAATAAAAAGGCATGGATGACTTCTGAGATTTTCGAAAGATGGATCAAAGAACTGGACACGAAAATGAAAAGCCAGAAGCGAAAGATTGTGATGTTTATAGACAATTGTCCTGCACATCCAGTTACTGTAAGTAAAAAATTAAGAAATATTGAATTGATCTTTTTTCCACCAAACATGACCTCCAAATTGCAACCTATGGACCAGGGTATTATAAAAAACATAAAACATCATTACTGAAACAGAATTGTTCACAAAATTGTTAATGCGATTGATAACAACCTTCCAGTCCAAAAATTGATTACCCTTAAAGAGTGTATAACCGAAGTCGCTAAAGTATGGAGTGAAAATGTTTCTCAGAAAACTATCAAAAACTGCTTTTCTAAAGCAGGTTTTACTGAAAAAATTGACGAATGGGAAGAAGAAGACGAAATGGATCTCGCTACCTTAAAAAGGCAATGGGGTATTCTACAAAAAACTGCTACCGTCGACGCAGATTTTTTACTTGAAGATTTCTTAGAAATCGACAATGATGTTGGCACGACAGATCTCCCAACTGACCAAGACATAATTGACGACATAAAAAGTATAGAAGATCATGAAGAAGAAACTGAAACCGGGGAATGTCCTGCTAAATTTAGTGAAAATGAAATAAGTCCGTAGTAGTAGTAGTTCGCACATTTGACATTGTGCGAACTACTCTCAGGGGCCAGGAAAGTGTACCTGATCAAATCTTTATGCATTTGAATAAATGCGAAAATTTTGTTGAGCAACAATTATTTTTCAAAAGTAATGTTCGAAAGAAAATAACTGATTATTTTTCCTAGTACGTATGTACGTAGTATGTACATATGTATTAACAGATTTTGTATTATTCTTTTTATTTCGTATGTAGTACGTTATATTTTTACACGTGCGTCATAGTTTTCAGGCAATATCCCAGACGACTATTATATTTTTTGTCTCTTTTTACCAATACCTACGATTTATTGGTGAAAAGAGACAAATAATATAATAGTCGTCTGTTATATGGCCTGAAAACTATGACGCACGGGTAAAGATATAACGTACGGACTTTATGTATGTATTTAGCCCTGTACATGCTATGTACTATTTAAACTTTCAAATGTTTAATAAAATCTTTTCTAATAATTCAATTTTGCAATTTTTTTTGTTGCTTGTACCTTATAAAATACAAGTAAATGATTATCAATAGAAAATACATACATAGCAATATATACGGATTTTTTCTTTATATAGTGAAAAACTTTCTATAGTGAAATTTCGGTCAATATTTTGGTCTTTCACTATATAGAGTGTCGACTGTATGTGTGTGTATATATATATATATATATATATATATATATATATATATATATATATATATATATATATATATATATATATATATATATATATATATATATATATATACATATATATACATATATATATATATATATATATATATATATATATATATATATATATATATATATATATATATATATACATATATATATACATATATATATATATATATATATATATATATATATATATATATATATACAATTTAATTTTCAGACAAATGACATTGAATCAAGCGACATGGGCAGCAATTAAATTACAATCTTTCAAGACGATAATAAAATTTTACTATATTTCAACTTATTATTAACGCCAAGAGACCATTATTTAACGACATATCATAGCAGATAAGAAAATACCTATTTAATTTATTTTTATTATTTATTAAATGGATAAAACTACTAGGACTGTTCGGTTAACTACTGTCATTGTTCTTTCTTTTTAATATTTTATTTTCTATATATAAATATTAATAAAATAATACATTTCACAAATATAAACATAAAGTTCAAGAACTACATTAAAGTAGTTGGGCATAGCAGATATGGTTACTAAACTAAAAAAAAAGAAAATTACAATAGCCAGAATAACGTTATGATACATTTTCAACAGTGCCAACTGTTATGGCAGCCACCGATTCTAACGTACTCTAATCTATTTTTTCTGGTAGGAGATACTCCATCTATATCAAGTGACAATAAAATAATTTTACATGCAATAGTGTCAACGTGCAGGATCGCATATTTTAAGCCGAGAGTTAATAACAGATATCGATTTTCTATTATCCCTATACATAAAAAATGAAAATATAGAGGGGGTGCTACTTCTAATGCAAGCACCTGCCACTGGTTAATAGTCCGCCTGTTACTATAAGATAAGTAATAAAAAGACACATACATATAAAAACTACCAGCTGTTTTAAATGATAAAAAAATTTTAAATTCTTTCCATTTTATAAAATCGTAGAGCCCATAATTCCTTTCTGAACAATTTTTATTTGGATAGCAGTCTTTACTGTCTTAGTGTGGAAAATGCAATCTTCTGTACAATGTCAGAAGGCAGCAATAACCCATAAACTATATATGTCAATATGTCCAAAAATGTTGTTCTTCGTGTTTGGAAAATAGTAGTTTATAACTGTTGCAATAATATGAGTACATAAAAAGTTGTAATTTATTTCCGAAATGGTGGTTTGGAAGCTATTCTTTCTCAAGTTCAGTACAGTATCATTATGGAATATTATTTGTTGATAAAAATATTTGATGATTTAAGAACTTTAAAAAAATACTCTTGTCAAGTGCAAGTCGGACTGGCGCAATTAGTGTTCCATATGTTGATTGCTTTTAAAATAAAAATTTTTGTTACAGAGGTAAAAAATGATCAGTGACTTCACAAAACACACCTCAAATGAGTTTTCAACAAAGTTTTTTTTCTGATCTCTACTGAAAACTGACGATCCTGAAATTTTTGTTTTTTTTTTTTATATACCAGATAAATTATTAAAGGTAATGCACTCGTGATAATTTTCGTTCGATCTACACCCTGTGGACAATATTCCAGAATTTTTTCAAAATTTTTTGATCAGTACTTTTCGAGATAAGGGGACAGCGATTTTTTAAAGTAATACAAAAAAAAAGCGTGCGCAAGTACAACATTATATATGTTTTTAAATTCGTGTTTTTACAAGCTTTCATTTGACATCCCACTCGATGACCTGGTAAAAAAAAATTTTTCACTTCCGATTTCACCCCCAAAAAATAACCCCTTTTTCTAAGAATGACTACTCTTAAATAATTAGTAAAAATATGGTTAAAATTATATGGTTGTGACCAAAAACAAGAAAAAAGGTTATTAAAAGCCTACAATATTCATGTATCAATCTGCATTTTACCTCTTCCCTCTGCAATATTTCTTGAGTAGCATGTGCGTTCCAAATTCAAAATCAGTATCAGATTTCATTTGAACAGGCGGAAAGGCAAACCGACGAAAATTACTGTTTTTTGTGATCTATGGACTTCGTAAAAAAAGACGCAAAAATTTCAAGAGTGATTTTTCCCTCAATGAAGGAAGTAAAAACATTAGTTGGTTTATTGAAGGAAAATGGCTGAGCAAAAACTAAAGTTACCATTCCATTTATCACCAATACAGTTTTTGTTTGTAGGGGGCATGATTTTCATGCAAATGCAAGTTAAAGCCAAGCTTAAAACTAAGTTTTTTATTTTTGGAATCATTAGAAATTAATAAATACAAAATATAGGTAATAAACTAAATGATCAATTGGAAATAAGTAATAATCCTTTGTTAAACTTAGTCTTCTAATCTGTTGTTAATCGTTAGTCTTTAGTTAAAAAATTATTATAAATACTTGAGTATCAATTTAGGAGGTTACATTTGATAAAGTAGCAATGCTATGAAATATGTTGAACTACATGATAGTGTTATAATTAAAATTTTTTATCAAAAGCAATAGTACTTTTATATAAATACATCTAAAGAATTTACTCAGTTAAAAAATTGTTTTCATGGATAAATGCCAAACACCTGACGTTCTATTATAAACATGCACTAAAAAAGAACTATAGAAGGTTTACTTAAATCCCAAATTATTAGTAAAATATATTACTAAGTTTAAGTTGTCTGAATGGTTTTAAATGTCTGGCAAAGGAGCTTGAAAAAAGGTTTCTGTTTTGAATGACTATAATCAAACTTCTTCAATTAGCACAAATGAATTATTCACTTCAAATTTGTAATAAATGAGATATAAATGATACAAGTTAACTACAGTCATCATTATAGAGGCAATTTATTTAATTAATTGTGTAATGATTTATGGCAGCTAAATATTCTAGAAATTGTTAAATAAACTTAGAGAAATAAATTGAAAATTATAAATGTAGAACTTTTAAGTTTAAAAAAGTGTATGAAAGGGTGCTGCATAATAAAATAATGGTTAAGATTAGAGCTAATAATGGCACAACATGCAAGCAACAATTAGAAATAACCTAACAAAATTGTGAATGATGAATTCTCTTTTTATGATTGTAATCTATATACCAAAATATGTATAATCTGAAAAAATTGTGAATTTTGACGTGGTATAGTATAACTATACAGTTACCAATAAAACGCTATGTTTTTCAAATTGAAAGAATAAAATAACCATTTTAATTACTTACTTATAATCTGATAATGTCCCTTTAAAAACACAAGTACGACTTCTTCAGCAATACAATGGATACTTACTTTTAAAATATCTAAAACATAAAAAAAAAATATATTCTAATAAATACAATTAATAATATAAAATTTTACACACAAATTCTTACGTTTTTATGATAAAATACAGCAAAGGCTTCCTGGAAATTGCTATTCAAGTGATCAGACTAATTACTTTCATTCGCTAAACAGTAAAATCTTTTCCTTGGCACTAAATAAAAAAGAAGAATGGACTTAACCAATCATTGGTTCTTACAACTTATATATATATATAATACTCTTATATAGCTAGCGAGCGCTCTATTTTCGCTACGAGAGCAGTATGCAGTATATAATGCATTCGTTTCGTACATAAAGAAAAAGGTTAATTAAATATTTTTATGAATTAATGTAACAAATTATATAGTTAAACTAATAATAATTAATATATAATGATATTATATAATAATTAAACGCATGCGCAGTTCGTGCGAAGTTGCGAGATAGGGTCCGAGAGAGAAACGATCGTCTATACCATAAACATAGAGGATGAACTGAGCATTAACTTCATAAAATTGACCACTCTCTAGAAAGAGACAAAGCGATTGTGCGGCCAATACCTGTTTCTTTTCTGTAGGCCTGTAATAAACAAGGCGCTGTACCCCGAGACGGAATTCAAGGCGAGAAAAGCCTCATACTCGATTTTCGTTCAAATAGAACATTTAGAAATATTATTTTTAAGAGCGCCGTAGCTTAGCGGCATTCTAAAAAGAGACAGCTACTGGCCATTCATTCGCTTTGTCTCTCTCACACTTTTGCGTCCATATTTACTTCACAGCGGGATACGGAATACTCAGTCCATCCTCTATGTCTATGGTCTATACCATAGACATGGAGGATGGACTGAGCAGTAGCCACACAAAATTGACCACTCTATAGAGAGAGACAAAGCGACTGTGCGGCCAATACCTGTCCCTTTTCTGTAGATCTGTTAACCAACGCGCAGTATCTGTACATTCGCTTTATCTTTCTTACACTTTTACTTCAAAGAGGAATACGGAAAGCTCAGTCCATCCTCCATGTCTATGGTCTATACCCATAGAGATATTAGAATTGAGGAGGTAAGTTCTCGTGAGAAGCGTGACGCTCGTAGAAAGAGAAAGAAATAATATGAGTAATTCTGTCTCTCTTACTCGGCGTCCCCACAACATCCTAGCACGGGTACGCGCTCTAACGTAGTGTTGTGGGCGTGCGCCGAGTAAGAGAAACAGAACGAAACATATTATTTCCTTCTCTTTTTAACGACTATACGCTTTCACCTCTATTTTAATAACTCTATATCTATTCCACAGTAAATCCAACTCGGGGGAAAACGTATAGGAAAATTAGGTCTCGTGGCAGTCCGTTATATTAAAAGGGGACCAGCGGGAGATTTTAAATAGAAATAATGTTACTGTGCAAAGTTTTATCATTCAAAATCATAAATGTTATACAAATATTTGGAAATTTTTGATTTAATAAAATATCAAGTTAATGCAACCTGAGTAATATATAAAAAAAACAAAAAGTATGGGGCGCTTTGTTAGAAAAGAGATGAATACAAGTGAAAAACTTGATAAGGCATTTTCAGAAAAAATGTGAGGCCCATATTTTATCATTTTTGTACAAATTTTTAATTGGCCAAATCTTTGTTCTAAAACCAAAAAAATGGCATAAGAGAAATCGCTTCGCAAAATTATTCAATTTATCCGCGCACAATTTCTTACACAATTGATATTCTTTAATTAAATTACTTACCTTTCAACATTTTTGCGGAAGATGAAGAAACTCACTCCCGGCGTACTTTTTGAATTATTTTTACAATTGTCAACGGCACAACGATAATCTCCTTTCCCCATGATTATTTAAATTGTTTGTCAACCTTTTCGATTCTCTTCACCTGCAAACGTTTTAAATTATCTTTTTATACAAGCTTTCTCTTTCTTCTGTCTTTAAATTCATATAAACTGCAGTCACATCGAGAAACGATCGACAATACATTTCAAAAGACACATTCCTAGATCAGATGTAAACATTGAGTGGTCATTTTGAAATAGGGACTGTCACCAACTTGGAGCTCACTTTCGCTACTGAATTGGGTTTTCTGTGTCTATACTCTACTAACAGCGATACAATTCTCTCTCAATTTAGCGACATAGTAGTATTACATATATGTTACAACTATACACAGATCTTTATAAAAATCCATTGATATATGACTTCAGTTTCCTCACCAACTCGAAAGTCATGAATTCAGAACCCTAGATCAAAGTTTTCTCTTTCTCTCTCTTCTCCTTAATATTTTTGTTTGTCTTTACAATACCAGCTCACCGCCTGTTTCGTGCTTAGCCAGAGATTTAGCAATTTTATACATCTTAGTAGAACCTTCGAATAGTTATATACCCCCGGAGATTCAATATTTACAATTTTTATTACATTCTCCTCCACACTAGCCAAAGTTCTTGTAAGAAAATCGTTACGGACTATCGGACAGAGCAATGAAAACTATCATTTTTGGCTAGACGATGCTAGAACATGTTCAGTAGACAAAAGCGCTCGTCATTCATTTTACGTTTACAAATATAAGAACATATGAGCAGTCGTGAAATCTATCGCCTTCTTTCTCACGAGAAAATACTGAACTTGCCCAATTATCTAAAATATATTTTTTCTAGTATTGCGTTGCTCAACTAAAAGAGCCAACTTGTATAATTGAGCCGTGCTGTGAACTTCATGTCACCAAATATATTAAAAAAAGCACGAATCATGCTGGCAACAATTGTTTAGGAGTATTTAAATTCCTTGTGTGAAGCAACTCGTGGAAAAAAATAACAGCTATCGTAAATGTATCATAAGATGCGTTTACAAGGTTCACTTTTAATAATTATCCCAGATGATTCACTCGGAGTGAAACAAAAAGTGAAATCATTTGTTGTTTAGACGCATCATCCAAAATGAATTGACTAGTTTACTTCAATATGGCAACAAATGAACTTGTCTGTGATGGGGTAAATATCATTTGCATCTACTTAGCGTATGAAGTAAAAAAATTAAAAAACAAAATTTGAAAACCATTTTTTTTATAAAATTTTATAAAAATACCTAGATGAAATAAACAACTGACAGTGACCAAAAATAAACCGCGATTGATACACTGATAAGAAATGAAAATGATAATATTTGTCATTCATTTGTCATAATTCACCATTTATTTCTTGTTTATATGGTTCGCTATTGATGAATCATCCAAGTGAACGAAAGTTGAACATGGCTCAACTTTCTTCATCCGTCATCCGGCATGATCATTTTGGATGATTTGCTGTTTACACAGTTCATTTGGCTCCCAACGAGCACCAAAAGTGAACCGTGTAAATGTGGCTTTGGGTCCAGTTCATAGTCGTTCCTTCCGTGTGATTGATGCTGTTAAACTACACGCAGATCTCTTCAAGGAACAACTATGAACAGGCATAATAAACTATGCTAGACCATTTTAGATGGAATAATTCCTTACTTTTCAGTTTTCTAGGTTTCTATTTGGCAACAGCGTACAACACCAAACATTCAGTTTAGTTATTACAATTAAATTCCCTGCTAAAAATCTTGTTCCTAACCTACAAGCATGTTATCTTTCTTTCTAGTTTGACATACGAATTTTAAACAACGTTCTGTGCTTGTTCTCGTTTGAGCTAAGGCCTTTGGCGACTTGCATATATATTTTTAATTGAAAATGGCATCCAACGCTGAGCTAGCATGTGTCTATTCTGCTCTCATCCTTGCTGATGATGACATTGCCGTAACTGTGAGTAAACATTTCATCCTTTTTAGACTAATGGTAGTAGAGCCATATTTTAAATCCCTATTTATTTTGAAAAAAAGTGCCCATCGGGTTGCAAAACAAATTTTATTAATTAAACCTTTTAGTATTCAATTTATATCTGCATATATTTTTATTTATTACAAGATAGAAGTAAAAATAGTAGGGATAGTGTTTTTAGTATCACATTTCTAAAACATTATTTTAAAATATTTTTATAAAAATATGAAGCGATATGTTATATTATACTATTAGGTGTTGCAAGAAGAAAAGAGGACATATTTTGAAACAATTTAAGACTGGTAAAACAAATTAAGTGACAAAAATATAGTTATGTTCAGTTTCCTTGTCTTATTTTTTTTTTGGCTCTGTAATATTTAATTTTAAATTGCAATTAACTTTTGAGTCCTTTGCGCATTTTCTTCAACATATCAAAATATAACTTGCCAAATAAAAGTGTCCCAAATGGAAGCTGTGTAAATAATTAAAGTTGGAGCTTGTTATGTTTGATAGTCAACACCTGTAATAAATTAAAAAGTCCATTAAAATTAAGCATTGAAATTTCCTTTGAAATACCATAATTTGCTTCAAAATTGTTTTCTATGCTGATGTAAAACTTACTCTTTAAGTCACATACAGTTACCAGTGGGAACTTATAGTAAGCAAAGTAATAAAACTGCTATTAATTACTGAAGTAATGTTACAGCTGAATTCAGTAATCGAAGATTATAAAAATATACATGATACCTCATAAAATGTTTGGTATTCAATGATGTTATGGAAAGTGTCATTGTTTGACAAATCGGTTGCAAAAGTCACTAAATGCATTCTTATTTTAAATTTCCTTTGAGCCCTTTTGTTATAATAATGAAAGAATCATTAGTTAGAGGTAATCAAATACACTGATCAATAAAATCTTATGGCATTAGTTGTTTTCAAGGCCCCACTTTGAAATTCTGTATTGTTCACATAAAATTAATAACCGTTAGAAATCATTCATCCATTCAGGTTGTTCTAAAATGGTAAATTGTTTATAATAATTTCGTTAACAAATTTGAATTTAAATTTAACTCCAAGCATTTAGTTGCTTAAAATAGAAACAAATTCAATGCTCATCATTGCAAACTGGAAAGCAATATGCAATAGAAAGTCAGATTGGAGAATGTGCATAGAATTGCACAACCCAGTTGCTTTTTCTATCTCCTACACTTTCCGAGATAGCAGACAGAATACTATGAGCTAAACAGTATGCATACAGCACATAATATGTGATGACACAGATTTAAATTTATTCTGTACAAGACGAACATTTCTAACTTACAGTTAACAATTATGCCGATTGATGGTAAAACTTTAATAAATCTTCACTTATGTAGTAGTAGTAGTAGTAGTAAAATGAGTGGGTGGTACGTTGAGTCCCTGGTGTCACCTAGATCTGAAAGTTCTCCTGTGACTCCCCACTAAGTCGAGTCAGGGTTGCAGTCCTAGTCCGGCATTTTCTGCCAAGAGACATAGGCTACTCACCTTGAATTCTTGTAGATCTTTGGGTTCACTGAATAGTTGACCCCAGTATCTATATCTCTTGACCATTAGTGCAGGACATTCGCACAGAATGAGAATACTATCCTATCTTTCTCCCTCGCACAGCTGACATGTTCTCCGCTCTGCTCAGCCAGTTGATTTAGATGGGCCTGTAGTGCCACATGTCCCATAAGGAGTGCTATGCTCAGACGTAACCGAAAAGAGTTCCTTTGTTCTGCCTGTCGTAATTTTTTTCATAAGGAGTTTGGGTTGACGACACCCTCCTCCTGTACTCTGAGAGAATTGGTGTTCTTTGTCCAACCATTCCCTGATTTTGTTTTTGCTGAAAGCAAATGGAAGTCCTCAACCTATCTAGGTGGGTCCTCCAAGATGCCTCTTTTGACGACTTCGTCCGCTATTTCATTTCCAGAAATGCCTTGATGGCCTAGTACCCACATTAGGGTAACTTCGTTGTTGCTTCCTAATGTGTTTAGCATTTGTATACATTCCCTGATCAGCAAGCTGTCCATGGTGGATTTGGCAAGAGCTTGTATGGCTGCTTTACTGTCGCAGCTGATTAAAATTTTCATGTTACTTGTCCCTTTTGAGATTTGTATTTTTACACATCTGAGGATTGCTAACACCTCAGCTTGAAAAACCGTAGCCATACTGCCCATGGGTATACTTTCCCTCTGGTTTAATTTATGGCAGAAGATTCCTGCCCCAAAGCGGCCAGTAACTCCCGAACCGTCAGTATACCAAATGTCGGTATTCGGCCTGTTCAGGAGCTTTTGCATGTTCTTCCTACCAAGACTTAATTACTTGTCTTGTTTTTGTGATTTTATCTTGTTTTAAGACGAAGGGGTGTTCGTAGAGGAATTTCAGACCTGAGTGTCCTCGGTCCCCATTTCTCCATTCGCCTTGACATTTCGGTGTGTATGCTGCTAATTTCACCGTGTAGATGATGAACTGGTTCAGGTGGTGGGACAGAGAGTGCTACTTCTAGCTCCTCCGTTGGTGTCGTTCTCATAGCCCCCACTGCCGCCCTAAGGTAGTTCCCCTGTAGGTTGCGCAATAGGTTCTTTGATTCCACCGTGCCCACTCTGGGCCACCAAATCACTTATGTTAAAATAAAAACATTCTACAAACAATAAATAAATATTGTTTCTGTAAAAAAATTACATTAAAATTGACCACTATGAGTTATGTATTAAAGTATAATACAATTGTAATAAATTAACGAAATTACATTCACATAATATTTGGCAATATCAACTTTTCGTACTTTTTAATGTTATAGAGCAGGAAATATTTAAGCCGTTTTATTTTTAGAGTGTCTAGCAAAAATTGCAGAAATCAAAAAAATAAAAAAAGTTTGAACCAGCATGTAAGGAATCGAAGTAACATAAATAACCGGTCGAGTGCAAGTTGAGATTGCGCAATTAGTGTTCTGTACGTTGATTGCTTTTAAAATAAAAAAAATTGTTACGGAGGTATAAAATGATTAGTGACTTCACAAAATACACCCCCAAATGAGTTTTCAACAAAGTTTGTTTCCAATCTTACTGAAAACTGATGACCTTGAAATTTTTGTTTTTTTTATATACCAGATAAATTATTAAAGGTAATGCACTCCGTGATAATTTTCGTTCAATCTGCACCCCGTGGAGAATATTCCAGAATTTTTTTCAAAATTTTTTGATAAGTACTTTTCGAGATAAGGCGGGTGGACAGCGATTTTTCGCGATTTTTTAAAAATAATACAAAGAAAAGCGATTATTACATTTTATATATATATATATATATATATATATATATATATATATATATATATATATATATATATATATATATATATATATATTTTACTCGTGTTTTCACACGCTTTCATTTGACCCCACACTCGATGACCTAGTAAAAAATTTTTTTTTCACTTCCGATTTCACCCCCCAAAACTAAGCCCTTAAGTCAAAATTTAACTCTTAAAACTACATGGCTCTGATGAGGCCATCAATTCCTATCTTATTACCAAATTTCAACTTTCTATGACAAATAGTTTCGGAGAAAATCGGGTGTGACAGACAGACAGACAGACACCGAAGTGATCTAATAAGTGTTCCGTACGGAACACTAAAAACATCTAAATTATTAAAAAAATTCCCTATAAGAGATTTTTTATTTGATCTCACATTTGTAAAAAAGGTTTTAGTTGCTAGCTCTCAGTATAGTGAAGAATTACATTATATTGTTAAATATACCTATTATTATTATTAAAAATAACTGTTATTATTTAATTTAAGGGTGAAAAAATTCAAACTATCCTAAAAGCTGCCAATGTTGATGTAGAACCTTACTGGCCAGGACTTTTTTCTAAAGCTCTAGAAGGAGTAAACATTAAGGACCTGATTACCAAGATCGGTTCTGGAGCTGGAGCTGCTCCTGCTGCAGGTGCTGCTCCCGCTGCTGGAGGTGCGCCAGCTGCTGCTGCTGCACCAGCAAAAGAAGAAAAGAAGAAAGAGTCCGAACCAGAAGAGGAATCTGATGAAGATATGGGTCTTGGGTTCTTTGATTAAGTACAACTAGGAATTAAGATTTTACTTTCCGTAATAAATCTTACGTTTTTATAAGACAATAGTTTTAATTTTAATCGTCTGTGTAACCCCTTTTTCTATCTGAGATTTTTTTCTTGGATTTACATGGTCATCCTGGTGGCGCCGATTTCTTTTGCCTAGCTATCTTGAATCAGACATGTGACCACACTGCTCTAGACGTTCGATTTATACCCGTTTCTATTGTCCTCATTCTATTTTTATTTTTTTCATTTTGTACTCTTTAAATTTAATTCCCTTGGAAATTCAGATATGATCTTGAAGGGTCTTTATAGTTTTATTTCCCAACAACTAAGATTAAGGTAATTTGTGAATCCGAAATATTTCAAAATAATTTTAGTACTTTTACAGTAATTGAGTTACCATAAATGTAATTGAATTACTATAAAAGTAACTGAATTTCGCCAAAAGTTAATGCAATTATGGCAATTCATTAAAGAATAAATTAGTTTGTGTGGGTAATGGGTAATTCAATTTCTTTGTTCAAATTACCAGTAATTAGTAATCCATTTTTCAATTAACTTCAGAAGTAACTGTAATTAAATATATATAAAAAATACATAAAACTCTTTTGTAAAGTAATTGATGATAGCTCTGGTTAGTTATATATTTTATCCTGTCAACCCGATTTAGTGCGTCCACTTTTCTTGAATGCTGAATTCTTTACTAGGTTTCTTGTTTTTTGTTACCGTGTCTGCCAATAATGCTTATAAAATACCTACTTTTAAATCCAGTTTCTTTGTTTGTGAACTCGGATATCTGGCTTTTCCCGTGCTAACTTGAAGACCCCATTGGTTATATTTCTTATATAAAGTTAACATAATACAGATAGGTCAGCAGCATTATGAGCCAGAATACTCAATTTTGAGCGAAGGTAAATAAATGATGATTTTAAATTGAAATATCAATTCTACCATAGCTATGCTTAAATGTCTTGAAAATTCATTCTACAGAAATAAATTAAATAATATTAGGGACAAATGACCTTATCTAAGGTAGTTGTTTTTATTGGCTCAGGCATGTTCAATAACAGCAGTATTATGGTCGTTAAGCTCTTGAATCATATGAAAAGTGCGATTAGATCGATAAATGCTACATGTATTTCCTCATTAACTGCAATTGTCTTTTTCCAAAGTTGCAATGGTAATAGATTGTCAGCATAAAAGGGCTTGGACTTTCCTCATCAATCACATCACAGATATTTTTGTTTACTCAAAAAAACCATAGTACTAACGAAATATGCCAGTTAACCAATACCAGTTTTCTGTAGCCTTTTCAACCTATCCGACAGAAAGGGAATGTTTCTTTCCTGCTAGAAATGGGCTAAAGTTCAGCCGATACCCAAAATGATGAGAAGACCTTGCCAAATATTGCTGACCAGTCTCGCTGCGCTCAATAATATGGAAAGTTATGAAAAAGGCCATCAATCAGCATATTTAAAATATCTAGGATTTAATATTATTAGCGACCCCACCCCCCATATGACTTTCATAAGCAAAGATCAACAAGAGATATAACTTATCTAACACATGTTTGGAACAACGCTATTGGACATTTTAGACAATCTCTAGTGGTTGAACTTGATATATCTTGACCATGTTTGGCATGACGGATTGTTGGCTGGGCTACGCTTTATGACTCGTGTTTCATCAGAGAGCGTTCTTTACGAGTGGCAGTCGACGGATTTCTTTCCGATACCTTCACCATCAACGCCGCACAATGTGAGAAAAGTGCCATTTTATTGGACAAAAAATCTGTTGACAATCGGCATTTTATCCGATTTGAATAAATCAAACGGGAAAATACTCGTAAAATATTATACTTTGAGATAGTACTGCAGTGAAGGGGATTAAAATTAACATAACCTGTAAAAAATTCCCTAGAATACACATATTCGTGATTATAAAAAAAAAATATGAATAAAACAACTGTTCCTCGTAAGACTTTTGTTTACATGGATTAGATGTACAGTATTGTCAAATAAAAAAATTAATTCGTAATGTTATTATCTCCTGCATTAGATTAGGACAGGATTGAAAGTATTTATATTTATGAGTTAGGTTTTGTTGCGTAAAAATTCTTAGTTTGTAGTTCTGTAAATCATAAATTGTTAGTCAAAATTTAATTGCTTTGTACATTAGGTTGTAATAGATTTAAATTCCTAGGTGCATTCTTTTTTATATTGAAAAATATTGTTTGTAACATTACCATTTTATATGCACCAGATGATGTTAATTGTAAAATTTATATTTATGAATTAGAAAATTTTAGTTTCGATATGGTTTGTATACAGGTCTTGAAATTATTATTTTATGAATTAGGTTATGTTAGTTTTATTACTACTAGTGTATACATATATAATTTTAAGATTTATATAATGGTATAATAATATGCGACTATTGAAAAATTATTCATAATAACTTTGCATTAGGTTTTCCTAAAATATTGTAAGCTTGACAAAAATGTGATTTTGCTTAATTTATAAATTTAAAAATGTTCTGTATATCATTAAATGTTTAGATTATTTAATAATAGTTTCAAAAATTTTTTCTGAAATATTCTATTGAAATTTATCTGTTTACATAAAGGTATATTGTTTTAGTTGTTTTGTTCATAACTCTTTTTTTATAATCACGAATATGTGTATTCTAGGGAATTTTTTATAGGTTACTTAATTTTAATCTTCTTCACCGCAGTACTATCTTAAGGTACAAGTATTTTCCTGTCTGATTTATTCAAATCGGATAAAATGCTGAATGCCAACAGATTTTTGTCTAAAAAATGGCACTTTTCTTACACTGTGCGCTGGTATGCCCCAAGGCTTCATACTGTCTCTTACTCTTTTTTTCATTTACATTACCGATCTGCTAGAAAGGACCAGAAATCCAATCTACAGCTTCGCAGATAACAGTACCCTTATTTCTTCATTTACTCCGAACGCTCGATCATCGGGTACTCGTGCAAATATCCGCAGAGAGCAGGAAGTCGTTCAACTTAACGAAGACCTGGAAGAAATATTATCGTGGGGTGACAGTAACCAAGTTGAATTTCGCGTTACAAAAACCCACGCGACAGTTTTTCCTAAAAAAGTTAACGTTTCTGAACACAACAGTTATGTCGGGACACTCCATTCTTCTAGCCTCGTCACTCAATTTGCTGGGCGGTAACTCTGTCTTGGCATGAACATGTTGCATAATGCATAGCAAAGAGCTCGAAGTCTGCGAATATTATTCCGAACTAGAAGCTTTGCACTCCAGAACTGTTAATTCGTGCAGAGCTCAAATTTGACCAGCGATGGAATACTGCTCCCATGTTTGGAGTTCTACTCCCAAATATACACGGCGGTTCGTCTGATCATAGAACCATAAATTAGCAACCTTGACTCCTAGGAACGTCGAAAAACGGTTGGCGACTACAACCAAATCTACAAGTATTTTCCTGGAAAGTGTTAGATAGATGTAGCGCGCTTACCTAATTCCTCCCAGAAAGATGCATGCTAGGAATATACGTTGCATTAATACCTCACATCCCAAGCAGTCTTATCTGGAGAACCTCCTCCCTTCGAAGTGATTTGCCCAGAACTGTTTCTCACCAAGTACAATTTACAGCGATTCAAAACCAACAGGAATCACTTTTTTCGGACTCTCGCCGTTCCTGTAGCTAAAGGGATTTCCCTGCAGCATGTATGCTATGCCCTAAAAAAAACTAGTTGGGGCAAAAACTGTCCTAGCAATACTAATTGATTGTTTTACAAGGCATTCATTTATAACAGAAAAATGAGCAATGATATTAGAGCTTTAAGTTCTTACCTCAAACGGTTATTTTTTCATAATATTGGTACGTGAGTTTTGATAATAAAAATCGACGAATTACGCGGAATACAAAAATTCAGTAATGACAGTCGATGTGTAGAATCAACATGGTTATGAAGTAACTTATAAAGAAAAATAAGAGAGTTTGAGATTTGTCTGAAATGAAGAGATTCAAAATCTCTTTAAATGAATTTGATAGATGTCATCCAATTTAAAAAAGAAAAATTTTAAATAACTCTCACTTTCAAGGATCAAGACATGCACTTGATATATTAGGAACCAGACCATAAGTAGAAAAAGGTTTTTAATGAACTGGTAAACTTTTTACAGTTGCGAATAATAAAGCTCAGGGTATATTGGACCATTGGAAACTGAAAATTAAAAATAATTTATGCTAAACCGAATTTAAAATATATGCAACATGTAAAGGATGAATTTTTAAGTTGAAGTATTATTCTTATGGTATTCTCTAAAATAAGTTCAGCAAATAAATATGACTTTCTGAAATAATTTACATTTATTGAAGATACATATTCGAGTTAAAAAAAATTTTGTGTTCTTACGGCAACTTACTCTTAATTGTACTATTTCCGGTTAAAGTTTAAATAAACTTACGGCGACTTACGTTTAATGGAACTATTTAAAATATTAATACAGTAAAATCTGGAAAAAGTTAACCGAAATGTTCCAAGGGTAATTAACGTTTTCGAACTATTAACTTTTCTAAGCGGTTTTCAAAATTGAAAAAAATAAAATAATAAACCTAGATTTTTTGGAAATGACATGCTAAATTTATTTCATTGACTTGCCTCAAGATCAGCATATTCCGGTTTATGTAGTGTTTTCTTGTGTACTTTTTCATATGTGTTCGCCACAGCGCAATTTCATGGCGTTTTTTCTTTATTTTTGAAATGGCTACTTTAGATACACCATAATTCAACGCCAATTGTGTTCCGTGAATACCTTGATCAATCTTTTTTAAAATCTCCACTTTCTGCTGCAAATCTAATCTGATTTGTGATGATTTGTTCTGCTTTGACATTTTTTAAGTAAAACAATTCACAACTCACAAACTCGAACGCTAACGACTAACTAAATCAATATTGTTGGACGATGAAGATGATCATAGGTTTTCGCAGCTCAAAATGGAAAAGAAGTTCGGGGAATACCATAAACCAACAAACAAAATTAGAGCTCAGTGCTGCCACTGAGAAGTTTTAAAAAGTGGCCAAATTACCACTTTCATGAACGGAAAAAACCGTTGTTTTGAAAAATTCATACGCTCTGAAAAGTTAATTGAAGAATTAACTTTTTAGAGCGGCACGTGGATGCTGAAATACGGTTAACTTACCCGAGCGATTAACTTTTACGCGAGTTAACTTTTTCGAGATTCTACTGTACAAATATCAAATAAACTAAAGCAAGATGAACTAAAAATAAATCTCTCTATACAATTTATAATTTAGTTAAAATTTGAAACAAAGCCACTAATTTACACAAAACTAACTTTGTAGCATTACATCTTTTCAACAAGTAGCTGTGAGTTATTCGGTGTTAAATTCATGTATTTTATAGATGTTTATAAAGTAGGATAAGCAGGTTGAAGGAGGGAAACAAGAGTCAAATGATTTTAGTAGATTTTCTGAAAATTTTGGTTATGCCTTTTAAATATGCTAACTAACCAAATTTTCTCTGGCAAATTAAATTGACTAAAAATGAATCATCAATATTTTGAAAGTATATTACATAAATCTAAGGAAGAAGAATACATTAATAATAAATAAATAGGTTAAAAATAATTTGTAAACACAATTGTTATAATTAAAAAATATAGGTATATTGCAAATAAGCTGCTACTCTTTTTCTGCAATAATATCGTTTAGTAATGCTTTTAGTTCATGTATTTCTTGTCTTAACAGATCCATTTCACTTGCAGCTTGATTTGCTTCATCTTTTTCTCTAAAATACCTTTGTACAAGCAAAGACATTAGAGCAGGATACTCAATTGGATTAACGTTTTTGTCTACTGATTCTTTACTTGATGGTTTTAGTTGACAACAACCACCACCGCTTACTTCCATGTTACCTATAATGTAATCATTTTTTTTACCAAAGAATATTTTAAGTAATTTTAGTGTTCCGTACGGAACACTTATAAGATTGCCTCGGTGGCTGTCTGTCCATTCGTTTGTCTGTTCGTCACACCCAATTTTCTCTGAAACTAATTGACATAGAAAGTTAAAATTTAGCATTAATATAGGAATTGATTGCTTTATTAGAGTCATGTAGTTTTGAGAATTAAATTTTGACTTAAGAGACTTTGGGGGGTTAAAATGGAAAGTGAAAAAAAAAATACCTGGTCATTAAGTGGGGTGTCAAATGAAAGCTTGTAAAAATATGAGTTCAACAATATATATAATATAACCCTTGCGCCCATTTTTCTTTGTATTATTGTTAAAAAATTGCGAAAAATCGCTGCCCCCCCCTATCTCGAAAAGTACCGATCAAAAAATTCTGGGATATTCTCCACAGGATGTAGATTGAACGAAAATTATCACAATTATCACTTTAATAATTTATTTGGTATATAAAAAACAAAAATTTCAAGGTCATCAGTTTTCAATCAAGATCAGAAAAAAACTTTGTTGAAAACTCATTTGAGATATGTTTTGTGAAGTCATCGATCATTTTATACCTCCGTAATAAACATTTTTATTTTAAAAGCTGTCAACGTACGGAACACTAATTGCGTAAGTCCGACTTGCACTTGGCCAGTTATTAAAGGTATATGGGCATAGCGTTAGACACAGTACGGCTAGATTCATATTGTGAGGCCGCTCTCGATACGCATTCGGTTCGATAAAATGTGTCTCATATCCACATTGCTGTTCCGATATAGATCTCCCTTCAGTTTGTCTTCGTCAACGATTCAAATTAGATCGGAGTAGTTAAGAAAAGTGCATATATAATGTTATTTAACTTTTCAAGTAAAGAATTAGCAATTATAGCTATACTTTTTGACGATGATTCAAAAATCATCGAAAAACGGAGGAAACCGAGAAGAAGGATATGGGTACATCCAAGTTTAAAGGTTCGAAAAAGTGAAGGCGAATATTATCAAATCAAATCAAATAAAGCTTTATTGTAAAAAAGAGTGTTTCTTTGTCTACAAAGCTATCTAATCTAACCTAATAACATGGAGTATGAGTCATTTAGATCAATACAAAAATAAAAAAATATAATATAAAAATAAAATAAAATATGAGTTATATGAGTTCAAGGATAGCAGAAACAATACAATGTTACTACATCAATCAAAATATTAGTCAGTACGAAAATAATGCAGAAACAAGAAGATACCAGTAACATAATTCAGAAAAAGACATATACCTCTACACGCCATATACACGCTTAGCAATCAAAGAGTGTCATCAAAAAACTCCGTAACTGAATAGTAGGCCTTCTCAATCAAGAGCTTCCGAACTTCCCTCCTACATCGGTTATTATTTAAAATTCCTCTGACGTTCAAAGGCAAGTGGTTGAATATTTTCTTACTCATAAATATTATAGAATCCCTTGTTAAAGCTGAAGAGGGAATGGGTAGATGAACGCGTCATGGACGCACAAGAAGCCTCTATCTCTCCTTCAGACTTATTATGTATAAGGCAGGCTGTTTCAATAATAAATATACAAGGCAATGTCAGAATTCTCTTAATAATAAACACATTCCTACAGGATTGCCGAGAACTTAATCGAGACATATAACGCAGTGCTCGCTTTTATAGCTTAAAGACCTTATTCAGTAATTGGTTAGAGCAGGAAACCCAGAAACATACCCCATAACGGAGGTGCGATTAAATCAGAGCAAAGTATACATTTCTCGCGATAGAAACATCCAATTCCCGAGACACTACTCTCAAGGCAAAACATCCCTTGGCAATCCTTTTACAAAGCTGCAAAATGTGAGTAGAGAATCTCAATTTAGTGTCTATAAACAAACAAAAATTTGTTATAAGTCAAGCCTTCGATAATTTGCGAACCAAGTGAAATATCGTTCAATTGACATTTCAACGAAACAATGTTAGTTTTAGAAATTGAGGGTTAAATAATTTGAGTGACACCAATCTACGATTTTCACTATATCCCCACTGATGTCACATTCCAACTGTACCACGTCTCTATTATGCCACACCATGGTTGCGTCATCGGCAAACATCGTAAATACCCCTCTAACATTAGGTTTTGAAAGGTCATTAATATAAAGTGGAAATAACAGAGGACCCAAAACAGAGCTTTGTGGAACTCCATAAGTGACACTCAATTCCTGCCACTCATCACCGTTAAAAAAAACCGATTAACAGCGCGATGATAAGTAAGATGCTAACCAGGCCAACGCCACACTTCTGAATCCGTAGATTTCAAGCTTACTCAGCAATATCCCATGATTCACACAATCAAAAGCTTTTGCGAGATCACAGAATACCGCCGCAGCAACCTCTCCTTCGTTTAACTTGCCATACAGGTTTTCTAGAAATGAAAAAAATCGCGTCATTAATGTTTCTGCCAGCCCGAAAACCAAACAGAGGTGCTCAACAAGTTATGTTTAATGACGAAATGGAGAATACGAGCCTCCCGACCACCTTAGCCAACGTAGGAAGCAATGAGATTGGTTTGTAGTTAGAGGGTAAGCTAGTTTCGCCCCCTTTAAAGAGCGGAATAACTTGTGCCCGTTTCAAAGGAGGAAAATGTCCTACAAGAACTGATTGATTGATTGCCTCAACAAGCATATGCAATGCTGCATCAGGCAAAGCAGAAATAACCTTCATTGAAATATTATCCCAACCTGAGGCATTCCTATTTTTCACTTCAGCAAATATGCTCTTCATTTCGTGAATATCCGTAGGATAAAAATAAAACGTGTCATCCACCCGTAAATCATCAAGATAACGCAAAGCATCCGATTTAGGATTTAAGTCGAAGGTTAAGTCAGCCGCTAACGTGTAATAAAAAGAGTGTAAGATATCAGACGTTAAACCAGAACCATTGGACAGAGTGCTGTTCTTATTACTATTAAGCTCGTTCACAATTTTCCAACTCTCCCTCTGTCTGTTATTAGAGTTATGTAGTCGGTTATTATAGTACAGTTGCTTTGCGGATTTAATTGTCCTTCTATAAATGCTACGGTATTTGTTAAAATAACGAACAAAATCAGAGTTGGCAAAATATTTTCTTAGCAAATACACTCTAGTCATCTAATTGACGACAAGGAAAAGTTTATAAAGTATTTTACAATGGATTCTGGGACATTTAAAATGATCTTAAGAAAAATAGAACCAAAAATTAAGAAATACCACATTTCGAAAAAGTATTACTCTCCGACAGAAACTCATGGAGTGTTTTTATTATTTTTATTTACCAGATATTTCCACAGCTCTTTCTATTCTCCACATTTTTTTCTTTTAATGATTATTATTATTTAGGTGATTGTAAATTATACAGCTCTGGCTTACCCTCCACTTATTCAATGAGCATTTCGTCTAAAAATTAGTAATAAAAATGTAGAATCAATAAGTCTAAAATTTTTCGTTTCTACTTGGTTATATTTAAAGCATAATGAAATATTAAGAACAGCACAATAGATCAAACAATTGATAATACATAATTACCTCTCTCAAATGTCCACAATTTTTCACTACTATTATTTACTGAAGTGTTTTAATTTTTTATTAATTTTTTACCTTACAGTGAATCGGGATCGAAAACATATTAATACTACTGTGACGAGCCATGACAGGTTTGATCTCACTCCGATAAAATATTTTTTGAGATCGATATTGGAGCGTTATGAGATCGAAATCTGAGCGATAGGAATAGTGTGTTTGTTCGGTAAACATATTTTATCGAACCAACAGCGAACCGAGAGCGGCCTCGTAGTATGAATCAAGCCTACTTATCCTTTATCTAGGATGAATTTAAATTTAAAAAAAGGAAGTAAGATGACTGAATAAGAGTTGTGGTTTTACAGTTTTAGGACTATAACTATCAACTTATAAAATAATGTATATAAATTACCACATACCTGCTGTGCGAGTGCCATTCATCAATTCCATGAATACAGTTACACCTCCCGGAGTTGGTATTAGATTGAACGGTGAAGGGGTAGTAGATTGTAACATATATTCTAAGTAAAAATCAGTTTTACCAAATGTCCATTCTACATCTAAGTTATCTAAAACCCTTTGAAATGTTGACGACATTGTTGCTATAAGCATATTTAGGATCATAACCACTATAAGAACTTCAAATAAGGCAAAGCAAATGTAACCTACAGCTTCAGTAAAACTATGTTGGTTTATAATAGTGGTATTGGGAGTTTCTCCTGGCAAGTTCTCGATTATTACGTCTGCACTTTCTAAAGGGGCCATGCATAATATAGCCCAAAAAAATGTCTTTAAAGTAGAAGAAAAATCTATAAATGAAGAGACTTGTTGCGTTTTTATTTCATTTTCATCAGTTTGCACCATGCTGTCATAATATTGATAAAACCTACATAAACCACTGCTAAATGAAATCATTATTATCGTAAAAATTGTAAAGTATTTTACCATGTCAGCACACATTTTGCCCAGGGATATTTGCAACGGTCCAAGATAATAATTTAGTCTGCAGAAAAACATAAGTTTAAAAAATGCCATAATTACTGCGACGGCAAATGTTCCCTCTGCTATTAATAATGGATCTAGATGGTGCCAGTATTTTCTCTCCAAATCTATCTGATCGTTATTTATAGCATCCATGTATGAAGCTAGCCAAAATAAGAACGTTAACAGAAACATACAATTATTAATTACAGCATGCCAGTTCCATAATTTTTTAAAATATCTTGTTGGTCCAATTAATAATAACATTCGAATACTGTTCCAAATATTTCCTGCTACAAAAAGCATAATGACTGGTTCGAGCCCAGAATTAGGTGGTTTTCTTTTCTGACCAGTCTTATCAATATTAGATTCCAGAAAAATTATAATTAAAAATATTATATAAGCCGCAATATGGCTTATCATTTTATTTAACGGTATGCTCCAATGTCTAGTAAGACTGTGATTTGGCATAACTAAGCACATTAAGGCTATTACAGGTAGAGCACAAATGCGAATTACAGGAAGCATATAAACGGTAAATGTGGATTTAAGTTTATATTCATGCCAGTCCCCATACCACGTTGCTTCTACGATTTGTTGAGTATTGGGGTGTGCTACAAATGTCTTCTGTTTATAATCCATTGCCAAGGCCAGTCTAGGTAGACTATATATGCGAGAGCCCATTCCAGCTGTCTGTTTTAGAATTAATTCCATTTCAGTTGTGCTTCTGCAACACGCTATTAAATCCACTGCAAAAGCGCTAATTTCTGCGGATAGTTCGGAATAAGCCACTCTAAATTCTGGTACTATCATGGAACACTCTTTCAGTTCTTGAGATAATTGAAATGCTGCCAAAATCGGGTCATGTGTTGAATGGCAAATGTATGCTGGATTAGAAATTGCTCTGTATAAATTTAGTCTTAAACTTTCTGCATGAAGAAGATCATCCCTTTCTAAATGTACTCTACAATCTGCACACCTACAACTGGGGGGATGGGGCTTACTAATTGTGTGACCTCTCTGAATTAAAAGTTCTATAATCAAAAATCAACTTTAATTTTTTGCTTGAAAATCCTAATATAAAGTCAGACAAATGTACAGGGTGAGTCAACTATAGAGTAACGTTCATTATCTCATTTGTTTCGGGAATGATGAAAAAATGGTATAAATACAATAGTTTTAGGGAATGTTAAGGCGCACAGTTTAAAATTATTTTTGGGGTACTTCAAAAAAGTGTGGCCGATATAACATATGTTTTTTTTTTTAATGGGACATCCTATTTTCTAATTTGTTTTTAAATTCTGCGTAAAATTTTATAACTTATTTATTAATAATGTTATATATAACCTAACCCTAGTAGTTTTTCTAATATTTCAATTTTTTTAAAAAAAATACTAGTTTTCAGTTTTGTAAAAAATTACCAGTAGCGCCATTGTTTCTGAAGGAGGAATACTCATAATTGGTACGAGCGTTCTATAGAGATGAAACAAAGATATATGTAAAGAAATTCGAGTTAGATGCTACAGGGTGTTTAAAATAAATTTATGCATTTCGACTATTTTAAATTGAAAAATCTCAAATTTTTAAATGGTACACCCTGTATATTATTATTTTTTCTGATAGATTTTACAGAACCCTCAAACTTTTATTAAGTATGTCATATACTTATTTCTAGTAGTTTTCGATTTATTTTGAATTTTTCAATTTTTACCCTTGTTTTTAATACACTTACGCTAAACATCATAGTTGCCAAGACAAAACAAAAATGTAGGCATTGTCAAATTTTGACATGTCTATTAAGCAAGTAAAAATAGTTTAATTTGTTGTAGTAAGTGACGTATAAAGGTAATAGTTATGAATTTTCCTAAAAATGAATTAATTAATATGGTTTATATACGGGCGAGGCGGGAAAAAATTGTCTTTTGGTAGTAAGGCTTTACGGAGCGAAGTACCCTAATAGACGTATACCATCTAGAAAATCTTTTCAGTGCTTAATGGAACGGTTGGATGGTAGTGCTAGCGTTGAGTATACGAAACGGAAAGTAGTAAACCAGAATGCTACCAATGAGGAAAAAGAAATGGAGATTTTTCTTCATGTCGAATATAATCCCCAGGTCAGTAGCCGTCAACTAGCTGACTTATCTGATACATCCCAATCTACGGCTAATTGCACCACGAGAAAATACAAGTATCATCCCTTTCATATGGAACTACACCAAGAACTTCAAGACTGTGATTTTGAATGACGAGTAAACTTTTGTACCACCATGAATGGAGCAATAGAGGCCGATCCAAATTTTTTATCTAAAATAATGTTTTCTGATGCTACTTTTCGCAGTAATGGAGCAGTTAACAGCCATAACATGCATTATTATAGAACAGTTAATCGACTTTTGGTCCGGGAAGTTCAAAACTAAAACCAATGGTCTCTTAATGTATGGTGTGGAATATTAAATTTTCGAATTATTGGTCCATATTTTTTCCCCGAACCGCTTAACGGGTCTAGATATCTAAATTTTTTGCAAAACGAATTACCCCAGCTTCTTGAAGAAGTTGATAACTTTGAAAGGGAACAAATGTGGATTCAACAAGACGGAGCTCCTGCTCATTACCACCGGGAAGTTCGGGAATTTTTAAACGATCGTTACCCACAAAAATGGATCAGTAGGGATGGATTCATTCAGTGGTCCCCTCGATCATGTGACTTAACACCTTTAGACTTCTTTTTGTGGGGCTACATTAAAGATCGTGTTTATGTGAATCCCCCTACAACACCAGTAGATATGGAAACTAGGATAGGGGATGCGTGCAGGACAATAACGCCCTTTATGCTAAGGAATGTGAAGCAAAATATAGTAAAACGACTAAACATGTATATTCAAGTAGACGGGCATATTTTTGAACATTTATTACGTCATAATAATTAATCATTAGATAAGTTAAACTATATTAAAATTATTATTATTTGCTTATGTTTTCACAATAGCGTAAGTGTATGAAAAATAAGGGTAGAAATTGAAAAATTTAAAATAAATCGAAAACTATTAGAAATAGGTATATGACATACTTAATAAAAGTGAGGGTTTTGTAAAATCTATCAGAAAAAATAATAATATACTGGGTGTGCCATCTAGAAAATATGAGATTTTTCAATTTAAAATAGTCGAAATGTATAAATTTGTTTTAAAACACCCTGTAGCATCTAACTCAAATTTCTTTACATATATCCTTTCCTTTTTTCATCTCTATCGAACGCTCGTACCAATTATGAGTATTCCACCTTCAGAAACAATGGCGCTACTGGCAATTTTTGACAAAACTGAAAACTAGTATTTAAAAAAAAAAATTGAAATATTAGAAAAACTACCAGGTTTAGGTATATAACATTATTAATAAAAAAGTTATAAAATTTTACGCAGAATTCAAAAATAAATTAGAAAATAGGATGTTCTATTTAAAAAAACATATGTTATATCGGCCACACTTTTTTGAAGTACCCTGTATACTCAAAAATAATTTTAAACTGTGCACCTTAACATTCCCTAAAACTATTGTATTTAACATTTTATCGTCATTCCCGAAACAAATGAGGTAATGAACTTTACTCTATGGTTGACTCACCCTGTACAGGGTTATACAGTAAGACAGACAGACTGAATAGCGCTTTTTTCGAGATATGTTCATACTATCTTTGTAAAACTTGAAAGTGCCATTAAAAGAGCAATTGAACATTAAATAAAAGGAACTACCTTTAAAATAAAGCGTTTGTTGATGGAATATAATAATTTTAATATGATATTTAGATTCGTTGAATATTGGACCTTTATTGTGATATAAAATTATTAAGGATATTTGATTATATTAAATTATAATATATTAAAATTATTATAATCACATCACCATTAACAAATCTAGTGCTGAATTATATTTTTCTTTAGATTTTTGTTCTCGATTGCTAATCTGAGCTTAAATTTTAAAACCTATTTAAGTGACTAATACAACAATTTTTTCTTGAACTCTGTCATATTCTAACTGCAAATTAAATTTAATTTAAAATTAGCAAATTCCTATTTATTTCTTCAAACTTTTATGTAATAATAGACTTAAAAAGACAATGTTTGGAAATATTTTATAAGTACATAAACAGAAAATATATATTGTGGCTTATCAATCTAACACTGTCAGTAAGTCTTGCCCTTGTCTTTTTCCGATAAGCTTCAATATTTTTCATGGACATTAAAAACATACTTCGTATAAGATACAAAATTATCTTTTTGTTTTAATACCGATTCTTGTTCATTTTCAGAATCTATGGAAAAAACTAAATATGAGTTATAAGTTGGATAAACCTGTAAATAACTCTGACAACTTCAATGTAAGTTTTTATTTTTGTCTTGAAGTAATAAAATGCAATAGAATTTCTTTGACAAATAAAGTATGAAATTATTCAGTAGTGATCAGTGTTACCTATTATTTCATAGTGACCACATTGGGCAGCTAAGATCAGTGGTGTTACATAATCTGGAAAATCGGTGCTATGAGTTACTCCTACAAACTCTAAACTAGGTGATATTTCACTTAACTTCTGTAGAAGACCTTCTAGTATTTTCTCTTGATTATCTTTTATTGCATGAAGTACACAATCGCCTATATCAATACCAGGTTGTGTTAGTAAGAACTCAACCATTGGTTCCGAGTGATTTTGAACCGCAATTAAAAGAGCTGAAACTCCTTGAAAATTAACACAATTTATATTAAAACCTGGATGCTTTCCAATATATTCTTTTACAGCCAAAACATCGCCTAAAAACAAGTAAAATAATTTAAAGTAGATTCCTAAAAGCCATCTGTAAGTACGTAATAGAGTTTTTAATTGTTACAAGTATCATCATATCGTGAACTAAATTTGTCAGTCTATGAAAACTGCTACCACCACCACTTTGACTGCATTTTTGTTGTTTATTATAACACGTAGGCCGAAAAGTTTTTGGTTTGACACATAGAAGTCGCCCTTTTAAAAAAATCTATATGATTTTCAGGAAGTACCAACCTTCAAACGATATGTGTCAACATTTCATGACATTTCGACGATTAGTTTGCAAATTACAAAGGTTTTAGTGACGCTACTTTTGATATTTTCAAAACGATGGAAAATTCGAATTTCGTGTGTTAATTTGACACTGTTTTTTGATGGGAAAAAATACCGTTCAAGCAAGGCCATGCCTTGATAAGTGTTACGGGGACTCTGCCCCTGGAAAATCACTCATCATTTACTGGTATGCTGAATTTTAACGCGGTCATATAGGCATAAATGATCCTGAAAGTTCTGGACGCCCAAATGAGATGGTTACATCGGAAAACATAAAAAAAATCCGCGCGCGGAATAATTTTCATCGACTATGCTGAGAAGGGAAAAACCATCAATAGCAAATATTATATAAAGATATTATTGCGTTTGAAGGCAGAAATCGCAAAGAAACTGTCCCAAACAAACAAGAAAAAAGTGCTCCTTCATCAAGACAATGTACCGTGTCACAAGGCAATGGTTACGATGGCAAAATTGCATGAATTGAAGTTCGAATTGCTTCCTCATCCACCGTATTCTCCAGATTTGGGCCCCAGCCACTATTATCTATTCGCAGACCTCAAAAAAATGCCCACGGGAAAGAGATTTGGCTCCGATGAAGAAGTTGTCGCTGAAACTGAGGCCTATTTTGAGGTAAAGACAAATCCTTCTACAAGAAAAGTATAGAAATGTTAGAAAAGCGTTGGACTGATTGTATCGCTCTTGAAAGAGACTATGTTGATAAATAAAGTCGAATTTTGCAAAAAAATGTGTTTTAAGTAGCTAGACCAAAAACTTTTCAGCCTACGTGTTATAATTTACTTTAGAAAAAGTATATCTTATTCTTAAATAATAAAAAAATCGTATTGTTAAAATTTGTATTTATGATATATTATTATAAATAATGGCCAGCTTAAAAATATTTTTTACTTTTCCCGTTGAAAATTTTCAAAACGCACATTCCTTTGGATTCAACGATGCTGAAAGTTGACTTAGGCTTTTTTGTCAACAATGTGCTTGAATTCAGAACAATACAGATAACAGGAGTACAGTTTTATAGTTGATCAAATCCAGATATAAGGTAAAAACACTGTGATTCAGTGATTCAAACAATTTAAGCAGTAATAAGCTGTATTAAAACGCCAAACTAATAACGTCAAAACTCGTTTTAATTGTTTTGAGTATCTCATATGATCGTTTCAATTAACTGTTAAATATGTTTAATTCCAGGTGAAATGATGTTGTATCAGGATTTTCAGTGATTTTTATGCCAGTTTAACAACCTTTGGACATATTTTTATTCTTAGAATGAAATTTAACATTGGTGTTCAAAATGCTTTGTTTCTTAGTCAGAGATGATCGATGGAAAAGAAGAGACGAAGAAAGAAAAAATGCAAATCAAGCGCGAGTTTAATATTTTGCGCGCACTTCTCTTTGTTTGTAATATTTTTAAAAAATCGCTGCCTCCCCCTTTATCTCGAAAAGTACTGATCAAAAAATTTTGAAAAAATCTCGAATATTCTCCACGGAGTGTAGATTGAACGAGTGCATTACCTTTACTATTTTATCTGGTATATAAAAAAAAACAAAAATTTGAAGGTCATCAGTTTTCATTCAAGATTGGAAAAAACTTTGTGTTTTCTGAAGTCACCGATGATTTTGTACCTTTGTTACAATTTTTTTTTTATTTTAGAAGCAAGACCGGTTATTTCATTTAATTCTGGTATGTTAGTCGAGATATCTTTAATGTACTGGTGGAACCCTTGTTAGGAATCTTGTCGTTTTGTAGAGATTCCGGCCCTAGACTTTCAAATTCTGTGTTTTATTTTCCCAGTTTTCGAGCTGTAGATTTTTAAGTAGATTCTTGATAATTCGCGTCAGCTTATTCGTTATTGTTATATTTGTTCATCTGTTCTATATGCCAGGTTTTAAGGCCGTTTTTATATCGGATTTGTCATTTAATGTTATTCATGAAACTGAATTTTAAAAATTGTTTGTTTTATTTTAGTTTCTAAAGATTGTGCCAAGACTAGATTTAAGTTACCTATTTGTAGTGATGTTAAGTGATGTGTCTTCATCTTTATTATTGTGAATAGGAGGCAGAGATTTATTTGGATTTAATAGGTTTCTAAACCTTAACCAATTTGTTTTTGTTTCATATATTAATCCATGCCTTCTCTTCGTAATATTCTAATATTACTGGTAAATGATCATGTACCACTATTGGATGTGGAAGTATTACGGTATTTTTAAAGAAAAATAAATCTAATATTTTTATATGGCTGTGTGCAGCGATGTGTGTTGGCCAATCCGGTGGAAGAATGTGAGAGTTAAAATCAAGGGAGTTATTCTAATATTATTATTATTATATTGGTGGAATACCAAAGATTATATAAAAATTATTATATTATTATATAAAACTATTATTATATAAATTATATAAAACTCTTGTGTGATAATATACAAAATGCAAAATTTCTCATTTCATCAAAAAAAGAAAGCAAGCGTTTGAATAAATAGAACTTAAAAAAGGAAATATTGATCTAAAAATGGTGTATACCTCTATTTTTATTGTGAATACGTGGTAAGATTATCAAACAGAATATCAAACATATTTGCTGACATGAGGTGTTTTTCATCCTCGGTAAGTCTCTCGAAATAGCTATACGGTCTCTGGTGATTTGACTACACCAAGTGTAAAATGCGTAATGGTTACGTGTTGCGTTTTACGTCACTAGGAGAATGGAGGCTTCGATGGAATGTTAATAACTATGAACGGACACTCATAGTTTTCCGGATCGGGAACATGCCATGATTTGGTATCTTCGATAGCCGTGATATTTTTATTTTTTTGCTAATAAGCATGTTGAATCATTACCTGAAGCGACGAGTTCAAAAAATTTTTTCTCAGAATCCTGCAAGTGAGGCAGAAGAATACTCGGTCTAGGAGCTAAGACATCCACTTCTTGAGAAAGTCTTCGATATGGTATTTTTGATCCTTTTGGTTGTAGATGTTGGTTTTCATCTTTTGTAACTTTAGATTCATCCATCATTTAAATGAAATTAGCAAAATTTCTAAATGTCATAATAAACAGTGATCTGACATGTTTACATATAACAAGTTAACTTGGGAACAGCTATATTTTTTAGGTTTTTGGAATAATTAGATGATCAACGTTGAATGATTTTACTGCAAAATCTTATAAAAAAAAATGACATGATATTTTTAAAAAGCAAGCTGTAACTTTTATAATTTAATAATATAGAAGGCACAGCTTTCACAGATTTATATTCAGGTTTATCAAATAAATGTATATTTGATTTCAGATAACAATACATACATGTGTGTACATACAGGTATAATGCGACAAAAATTACTTGTTCAATGACTTTCAGGACCAAATTAATGAAAATATATAGAATGAAATATCCTCTGTGGCATGTAGCTGACGGAGAAATATTGTTTTTGGAGCATTACGTCTACCTACACATTTTTACTACATAAGGAGTAGAAGTTGTTAGATATATATATTTAATAGTATTAAATGTTTTATTTTGTTTTATAATGAATCGGGTAGTTGTCATTTCTTTGTTCCAATCTTTATAGGAAGGTAAAGTTTTATTGCAACAAAATTAGTTAAGAAGTGTGGTGTAGAAAATACGTCCTTTTATAAAAGGAACTTTTTTGATCGGGGATTCTTTTTTGTGGAAAATGTCCACCGCCCTTGGTTGTCGATTTTTAGTTTAGTGTATTGGGGGGCGTATAAGCTTTTAGTGTTTTCCGATTATTTGTCGATTGACGTCTCCCGTCTAGAAGTAGCTCAGCGTTTGTATCCATAGGCCTCCTCCCTTCGAGCCTGGCTATGCCACTGGTTAGTAAGTAGTATAGTATTACGTGATCAAATATTATTAGGGATTAATTATTTTTTTAATCAAAAGTCACAGTATATTAGGGAGAAAACTAGCATTTAATGAATTTTTATAACTGCAATTGTTCGCTACATAATTTTGCTATATGCATATTGAGTCTATTAAGACAGCAAGAACGTCGCAAAATTTAAGAGAAAGCTTTGTTTTTCTTAAAAGTCGAGCAAGAATGTTTCAAATTATTTTCCTGATATCTGATATATAAAGTATAGAAATACAAAATGTCATAAGTGCAAATAATGACAAATGTCCAAATTTGGTTAATTTCTTTAGGTCGGACCATTCTGAGTTTATGGTAGAGTTGGTGATTTTTAAATTGTCAAACATCTCAAATGTAATGTTCATTCTCATATTCACTAAACAATCTCGAAAAAGGCGAAAAATAGCCAAAATTGGTAAATATTTGAAAATCTTAGACTTTTCTCGTAATTTGCGACCCCAAAAACCTATTATAACGTTGGAAAATTTAATGTTCACGTAAATGTACAGGATCCGTAACTAACCAAATATCTATTTTACGGAAAATTTATAATTTTTTCATAAAAAATCGGTTTTTATTAAAAAATAAATAGTCATGGGGTCGTATAGAAATACATTCAATACTTTTTTTTTAAACAAAGCAAGGTTGGATTTTACCGCCAAACTAACCCATACTTGACATCAGATCAGTGGCTGCCACTGGACCAAAGAAGACATTTAACAAGATATGGAATTTCTCCAGTGCCTAATACACGATTGTATTTAATAATCCTAAATTTTCACATTTGAGAAACAATTTTTCAAGTAAAAAATTTAAATAATAATAAATTTTACGCATACCTAAAAAAAAACAATATTTAATCATACTAAAGAAAACTTCTTATCTATTATTTCTAAAGACATTCCTTGTTAAGATGCGTCAAGATGATCGTTTCCACATCCTCCAGGTCATTGTCCTATAACAGGTGACGTTGATGTTACAGTTTACCTTACATGCTTGGGTAAAATGAAATTTGGGAAAATTTGTTCTAATAACAATTCCAAGAGAAATACCGAAATGGTAAACAATTTTCTTGTGACAAATCCAAGGTTTTTTAATGCATGATAACATTAACTTCAGGGGTGGAGATAATTTATTACTAATTACTTACTTTGTTGTGTTCTCGAAGTAATAATTCAAAGATCAGATATTAACAGACCGTTTAAAATTTTTAATTTGTTTTTTAGTTATTTAAAATTATTATTTCGTATGTATGCCCGTACAATTGATTTTTTTTGATTTTGATTATATATATATATATATATATATATATATATATATATATATATATGTATATATATATATATATATATATATATATATATATATATATATATATATATATATATGCAAAGATGAAGCTACCAACAAAGTCTCATTGAGTATCTATTTTATAGAGGCTACATATTACATACAAATTCACTGATTGAAATTTAATCACTATATATATATATATATATATATATATATATATATATATATATATACACATATATACATACATATATAATAGCTAAAAAAAGGTATTTCAATTTATGCCCTAAACATTTGAATATTTTATTTTTTATCCAAGGCCAATATTGACCATAACAACTGTCTATATTGATTCACACAAAACATAAATAAATTAAATTTTACTGCATTACGTGTGTTAAAATTTTTAGGTTTTAAGTGATCAACTAAATTCGACTTTGGATTTGGAAAGATTTAAAATTTTTGACAATGCTCCTCCATTGACATATAAAACTTCTGTAACAAATTTATTGGTGTCATGAAGGAATTACTTCAAAGAGTAAAAATTTTTATATTTCTTTTTATTAATTTTATTTTATTTTTTAGTTTTTTGAATAACTTTAAGATATAAGAAATTTTAGTGCATTAGAGTCTCCTATGACTTGTTTTAGACAGATTATAGTTTTGTAATAGTAGTTATTCTTATAATAAGAAATCATTCAGGGATAAATGGATTAAAATTTATAATAAGTGATCAACTTTGAATAAAAATGTTTACAAAATGAAAATATTGGGAAAGGTCTAGCTAAATTTGACAACACTGTAGATGGAGATGTAAGGTTCTCCAGCGGTAGCGTGAAAAAAATATTCATGTCACATTCATTCATCGTATCTTTAAGGTCGATTTTTTTCCTTTCTTATTGATATCCGAATTTTCTGCAATCGCTCTTGCTACAAGGAGCCGCCGGTATATATATATATATATATATATATATATATATATATATATATATATATATATATATATATATATATATATATATATATTATGTATAATGACACATAAGTAATAACAAATCTAGAGATTCTTTTTTATTATTTATTACCATGTTGTGATAGCAATGCATATTTCATTTTTTACTTAGTTTCATATACTTATATTATCTTTCTTTTCTGATAAACTCCTGCTAATTGATTAAATACAAAAACCGGCAAAGTGCAAGGCGGACTTGCGCAATTAGTGTTCCGTACTGTGATTGCTTTTAAAATAAAATGAAATTATATCTCGGTACGATAACGACTCGCCACTCTGTTAGAGTTATCTCGACCATCCGTCAAGAAACATAGTTTTCATAGTTTTTTTTTTTTTTTTATACCAGATGAATTATCAAACGTAATGCACTCGTGATAGTTTTCGCTTAATCTACACTTTATGGAGAATGGTGCAGAATTTTCACAAAATGTTTTAACCAGTATTTTTTGACTAAGTTGGGAATGTGGAATCTTTGGTACAATGATACTACTCAGTATATATCACCACTACACCAAACACTTTATTTTTGCACTCGACGCGCGTTTCGCTAACCATGTTAGCTTCATCAGGAGCGATGATTGACTAGTCTAGTTGAGAGTCAATCATCGCTCCTGATGAAGCTAACATGGTTAGCGAAACGCGCGTCGAGTGCAAAAATAAAGTGTTTGGTGTAGTGGTGATATATACTGAGTAGTAGTATTTTTTGAGATAAGGGGAGATCGATTTTTGGCAATTTTTTTTTAAAATAACATAAAGAAAAGTGCCCAAAAGTATTACATCATATATATTCTTGAACTCATATTTTCACAAGCTTTCATTTGATACTCCACTCGATTACCTGGTAAATTTTTTTTCACTTTTGATTTCAGCCTCCAAGTCAAAATTTAACTTTCATAACTACACGGCTCTGATTGAGCCGTTAGTTTCCATATTTGTGTCAAATTTCAACTTTCTATGTCAAATATTTTCGGGGAAAATCGAGTGAGACAGATGGACGGACAGACACCGAAGTGATCCCATAAGTGTTCCGTAAGGAACGGTAAAAATTAAGGACTTGCTTATTATCTAATATAGCATCGTCTAAAAATAAAATACATATAAAATTAAATTAACATCATAGCAAGTACTGTGATTTGTGATCCTTCGTATACATTCAGTATATATACACTACATATATATATATATATATATATATATATATATATATATATATATATATATATATATATATATATATATATGTATATATATATACCGGGTGTTATAAAATTCACTGCATATATTGGAAGTGGTGGATTTCGTTTTGTTTATTTTTTAATATAAACTGATTTTTCATGAAAAAATTGTAAAGTTTCCATTAAATAGATATTTGGATAGTTACGGATCCTGTACATTTACGTGGACATGAAATTTTCCAACGTTATAATAGGTTTTTGGGGTCGCAGGTTACGAGAAAAGTAACTTTTATTTTTAAATGTGTAAGATTTTCAAATATTTATCAATTATGGCTATTTTTCGCCTTTTTCGAGATTGTTTAGTGAATATGAAAATGAACATTACATTTGAGATGTTTGACAATTATTTAGAGTTTATAAATCACCAACTCTACCATAACAGCAAAATAAAAAATAGTTGGACCTAAAAAATTGATCAAATTTGGACATTTGTCAACATTTTTCGAGTTTTTCTAGTGAATGTATGAATTTGCTCTACTTTTTAGCTATTCCCATATCATTTCAAGAATGTAAACTAAAAATGTAACAAGAATATTGATCCGAGATGGTCTAATCTTAAAAATCAGACAAATTTCGGCCATTTACCACGTTTTTCTACTGCTATGTTCTAGTTAATACATGAAAAATTCGCATTACTTTTGTTATATGGGAAAATTATTTAAATTTAAAATTATCTTATGGATAAACTCATTTCAATTACCCCCAACCTAACACATCCTAATGGAGAAACTTTGCACCAAGAACTCCAAACTAAATATGAAAAATTCATATATTCACTTGAAAAAGGCAAAACATTGTCAAAACTGGTAATTATTTGAAAGTCTTACACATTTAAAAAACGACTACTTTTATCGTAATCTGCGACCCCAAAACATATTATAACGTTGGAAAATTCTAGGTCCACGTAATTATACAGGATCGGTAACCAACCAGATATCTATTTTACGAAAAATTTATCATTTTTTCATAAAAAATCGATTTTTATTAAAAAATTGCAAGTACTATTCATTAGGACCATTTTAAAGCAGACAAACAGATAGACAGAATTTTGTCCAAGTTAGTAGTACTTCGGCCAACTGTATCTTGATGTTGTCTACCCAGCATTTTTGTCTAAGGCTGAAAACAAATAGTTCCTTTGAAACCGCGTACGATGCCGTCTTCAAAGGGTGTTCCCGCTTCATAGTTTACGTTTGGGGAAAGTGGTGAACATGGTATTATTTTGATATTGCCGTTTTATTTTTCTTATTGATGCCATTACCTTTTTTAATTGTATTTTTCTCAGCTTGGTTAGTGGTTAGATGGTTCCACCATATTTTTGTAAGGACTGGATGTAATTTCATCAGTTTTTTGTAGTTTTGGGCATAAAGATTTTACAATTTTTTTTTAAAGCTTTAGCATTAAATCCTGGAGTAGACAGTTCAATATTTAAATCTGATAATTTGTTCCATTAATTAACAGAAGCGTCTTGTAAGATCGATATGCGTTCATTACTTGAGTTTGTTTGAGAGAGAACATTTATATTTTTAGCTGCATTAAACAAATATTCCGGAAAGATGTTTTTGTCCACCGGCCATAGCAGCTCTTGGTAAACTTCTGCAAATAAACTTGCAACCTGATATTGGATAAATTGACGATCTCGATTTGTCCTCAACCATTTTTCTGTTGCTTAAATATAATAATTGTTCACAGGTTTAAAAAAAAAATACGTTCAGTGGCTGAAGCCGATGTTTAGTAAGTCCTGGCCGTTGTAACATTAGGCCTGGCTATAGTTAATGCCTCCAGGATCTTCGAATACGTTGTATTTCCATTAAGCAGAAGTAACATTATATTTTCTGTGGTTGGCTTTACAACGCTTGTAAAATGTTTCATCCATTTTACAAATAAGTTTTATTTAATACAGCCAGTGTCTGGAATGGTGACAACACCCTGAGAAGGTGTGCCATTTCCCAATTCAGGATTTTGTCTCATTCTTTTGAATATAAGCATTGGTGGCACATACTGTCCAGGTACACTGGCGTAACACAAGGCCTATTTTCCCGCTTGTGATTGCGCCGATTTAATCCTAAAACTTTTTGCATTTCTTTCTGAACGTTGGAAAATCCACTTTCATCATTAAATATGTGTTTTTAGTGGGCCGATTTCCCTACTCTCCTCTACTTTGAAAAATCACCTGTTAAGGGTTGGGATCGGTTGTTCTTTGGCCTTGCAAGGAATTATTTCTTTTCAATGTTAGTATTTCATAAGCAGGTTATATTTATAAATAATTTGATAAAAGGGAGTTTTGCCTTTTTTTTTTTAATTTTTCAAAAATTTTCGAATTTGAAAAAAAAAGGTATTGAATGTGCTTCATTTCAATATATGCAGTTAATTTCATAACACCTTATATATATATATATATATATATATATATATATATATATATATATATTATATATATATATATATATATATATATATATATATATATATATATATATATATATATATATATATATATATGTATATATGTATATATTGCATTACACACAAGACATTAGCAATTTGTGTATCAAATCGGTCTATTTATTAAACTCAGGATTTTTCATTATCATTAATTTTACTGATTTTTCCTGTTGGCTGAATTAGTGACATAAACTCGTTAGTAATTAATTAAATAATGTACCACAGATATGATAATCTAAAATGATGTCTCAATATTTCCATTCACTGGATAAATACCGTAATTCCTTACAATTACACCATACTTCTCTTAAGTAGAGAATTTAAAGTTGACAAATGTAGCTACTTCATTGGTTAAGATTATAGACTTTGAGATTACAGCCAATCAGATAGATGGATTTGCTAACTTAAGGAAAACTGAGCTATTCTCCATTTGGAGTTTTGTCTAATGACCAGTAGTTATTTGTAATTTTAAATAAATTATCTGATTCCTCAATAGAATAATAGAGGGTAATTATTTCATTTAATTTAAAATTTATTACAAATTCTTGTGCAGTATATTCCTTTTTCACGCATCGCTTTTGCTTGAAAAATTTTTCACAGAATTCTCAGTTGGTAACAAAGCCTAAACAATTGGTTGGAATAAACAGAGCGTAAAAAAGAACACAGTTGATATCCTACATGCAGATTTACCCTAATAGGACAAAGTCAACTGTATGTCGAAACTGTCAATTTACCCAAAATTCGAATTGGTAGAAATTGCCGACAAGCCAACTCGTGTTGTATAAAGTTTTTTTCAAGTTTATATTAGTTTATCCATTTGTAATAAAATAAGTTATTTAACATCAGTAAAAATATCAGAAGGTATGAGAGTTGAAGTTATTAGAATACTCTTGTTTTTTTGATAAATTTTGCTTTTAGATATACAAAATTTGGCATTAACCTTAAAAAAGTTATATGGTAGTAGATGAACAGTTGATTCGATTCTTATTGAATAATAATGTCTGCAGCTCAGGTTTTTAATCGAATTGGGCAAATTGGTTTGGGAATTGCTCTAGTTGGGGGTGCTGTTAATTCGGCTTTATACAATGGTAAGCAAGTTTTAGTAATATTGCATTAGCTATTAGATACTGACTAGAGGTGAAACAATTATTAGTTTGTAAATATTGCACCTAGATTACAAAACTCAACATGAACACACCTCTAAACTTTTTTGCTCTGAAGTATTCCACAAATAACATACACTTAGCTATTGCAAAAATGATTTTAATCTACCCATTTATTTGTATTTAGTGAGATATTTTTTACATCTTTGATATGCATTGAAAGTTGAGTCCTTTTGTGCAGTTGTATTATGTATCAAATCTATTTATTTACATTTTGTTTTCTCAAATATGACTTTCAGTATAGAATTTTTAGGGCAATTTTAACCCAATTTGTTGAATAGCAACAAAAAACAATTAAAAGATATTGGCTGAACTAACCAGTTAAGCCTGAGTATATATATATATATATATATATATATATATATATATATATATATATGTATATATGTATATATGTATATATGTATATATGTATATATGTATATATGTATATATGTATATATGTATATATGTATATATATATGTATATATGTATATATGTATATATGTATATATGTATATATGTATATATGTATATATGTATATATGTATATATGTATATATGTATATATGTATATATGTATATATGTATATATGTATATATGTATATATGTATATATGTATATATGTATATATGTATATATGTATATATGTATATATATATATATATATATATATATATATATATATATATATATATATATATATATATATATATATATATATATATATATATATATATATATATATATATATATATATATATGTATATATATATATATATATATATATATATATATATATATATATATATATATATATATATATATATATATATATATATATATATATATATATATGGTATTGCCTCTTGCATCAAGGGTTTTGGATCTACAAATCATATAATATGTATCAGTAATGTCATAAATAAAAATGAGTAATTTTTCAAGTTTCAAATTTTAAAATTTCTTTGATTAGTCATTTCTTTGATAAAAAAAACCTTTTGTTTAGTTTATGTTATTAGGACTCTTATGATAGGATGAAAATATTATAAGCTAGGTGGTTCTTTCTTGGATATTACTCAAAACATGACTTAGATACCTTCTTAGGATTGTGGGAGACTTTAAGGGCAGTGCCCTTTTATATTGATTCGCTTTAATAAATTGCTAGTCCAAAATTATTGGTAATCCCAGGTGAGTGTCTTGCTTGTGTGATTGCCCAGCAAGATATGATCAGATATGAGCTGTTTTTTCCTCTTGCAAGTAATCTGGATCATCTTTGACTTTGATGCCAGTTAGCTGCTCATGCAGTCAATATCATCAGGTTCTTTCCAATTTAATTTTAGCAGAGAAATATTGATTGTTAGGTCTATTTGTGACACTCTTGTGCAGTGTTTCATTCCTTGTATCTTGTTTTAGTGTCTTGCGAACCTATCATTCAACGGATTTATAATTGCTGCACCATCATTGTCTGGTTAAATATAAGGATGCATATCTGCCAAGGGATATTAATAGCTTTGTCCCTGTTCCTGGACAGTAGGCACCTGCTCATGCAGGTCTTCTTTTTGTTTGGTTTTATCTGTGTACCAAATGAGACCTTTCTTTTGAAAGATGGTTTGATTGATCCAGTCTTCCCCTTTAGGTAATAAAACTTTTAGAGGCCTATCATTAATCACATTTTAGGGTATTCTATTCCCATCTGCACTAGAGGGCAGTCCTCTATTGTTGTGAGCCATATGCTGCAATGTCTTAGGGCTATTGTACCCAGTTTCCTCGGACTGGTTCAGTATAGCCTCCATACCCTTGACACAAGCAGGATTCATAGTGTCTGTGATGCCAAGGCAGTGGTGGCTTTGTCGAGCTTGAGCTCAACTCATTTTTTCTCAGTTATGGGCCACCACAGCCCAGCCCCATATGAGAGTTAGGGTCTTATCGCAACCTTATATATATCCATTCCAGTCCATATACCTATTCCTGCAGCCAAAAGATAGCCTACATGAGCACAGAGCATGCATAGCCTTGTTTATTTTGCTCTTAAATTTCAATGTCTCACCAATGAATTTAACATAGACCTGTCTTAAGAGCATTGTTCTCATCCAGCTTATGAAGCTGTCTTTGACCTTTCTCTTCTAGAGATCTCTGCCTATTGAAGGATACATTATTGACCATGCCTTCAGTTCTCCAAAGAATCTTTTATTATACTCCTCAACTCAACTGCAACAAGTTTTTTATTATTTATGTCTTGTACATAGGCTATTAATATCTGCAAGGTTTCAGATACAAGAGTACATACATCTCTAGAGATATTCAGTTTTGGGTATGCACCATGCTAGGAAGGGCATGTGGATCTGGTAGTTTTGATAGTCTGTTTTTGTATGTCACCGGCCCTGTTTCGTTTCTCGGCAGATTAGGGGGTAACACCACAGTGGCAAGCAAAACTCAACAGTTTTTTGCAATTTTTTTTTTCATGTGGAAGGGAAAGTAATTGAATAAAAATACTCAGTGATGTTATCAGGCATATTTTTAAGTATGGAAAAAAAAATATTTAAAAACATTATAAAATGGCAGCAAAAGAGCTGTTCTCATAAGATATTTTGAAATGAAGATGCTCCACAGCACGCAGTATAACTCCCACAAATTGAATCTGGAAAAACAAAAAAATTATCTCTTTATCTACATCATAATAGCTAGAGAAATACTTGAAGGATTTTCAAAATATTGATTTCTGTGAAAATCGCAACCATTCAAAGAGAAAGTTCGATTTTCGACCCAAAAAAAGGTAGTTGTTTCTTAATAAATAACCGGTCAAGTGCAAGTTGAATTTGCGCAATTAGTGTTCCGTACGTTGATTGCTTTTAAAATAAAAAATTTTGTACCGGAGGTATAAAATGATCAGTGACTTTACAAAACACACCCTTAATGAGTTTTCAACAAAGTTTGTTTCCAATCTTTACTGAAAATTGATGACCTTGAAATTTTTGTTTTTTTTTATATACCAGATAACTTATTAAAGGTAATGCACTTGTGATAATTTTCGTTCAATCTACACCCCGTGGAGAATATTCCAGGGTTTTTTCAAAATTTTTTGATAAGTACTTTTCGAGATAAGGACAGCGATTTTTCGCGATTTTTTAAAAATAATAGAAAGAAAAGTGCGCGCAAGTATTACATTATATATATATTTTTTACTCGTGGTTTCACAAGCTTTCATTTGAAACCATACTCTATTACCTAGTAAAAAAAAATTTTTTTTTCACTTCCGATTTCACCCCCCTTAGGACAAAATTTAACTTTCAAAACTACATGGCTCTGATGATTCCTATATTATTACCAAATTTCAACCTTCTATGACAAATAGTTTCGGAGAAAATCGGGTGTGACAGACGGACAGACAGACACCGAAGTCATCTTATAACTGTTCCGTACGGAACACTAAAAAGGGTATAATCAACTTATCGAAAATCCCCTACATATTTCTCTTTGATTTTTTTTTTAAAGATATGTTTAAAATTTAGAGTGAATATAATGAAAATTGTTCGAGTTATGCTACATGCAGTTTTGCAAAATCGTATTTCGCGGAAAACGTGTTGAAAGTTTTAAGTCACATAATATTTTGAGTGTTTTAAATTCTTTAACATTAGTCTGCAATCCCAGCTCCATAAAGCTGCCCTTCATAGCTTAAATTTTCCTCTTCATTTTCATTTTTTATCGATTTCAGTTCGGTGCGCGCCTCATTTGCCGCATCTGTCAGTGACTCCTCAGCGCGCTTAATTCGAGTAGCATCGACTTCGAGGCAAAAATTATAGGACTGGCAGCCAATAGTTAACTCTAATCCTGTCATTATTTTTAGAACACTTGTTAGACCATCATTGAAAGTACATACAGCAATATCAGTTGCTACATTAAGTACTTTTTTCCCACTTGAGTAGGTCTTAGGAGCTAGACTCCAAACAGCATTATTAAAACTTTCACTGCTGTTTTGTGTATATCCTCCCAAGTAACGTGTAAGCAACTCGTCACGGTTTTATGGCATGAAAAACTGTGTCGGAAAGTGGTGGTTTATGATGAAAGGTATCTGATGCTTGCGCTTTCTTCCAGTCGCACCAAGACTCTGAGCACTTCTCATGCTGCAGCTTTTCGTCGGTTGACATCTTGTGATATAAAGCGTCCTATATACCTTTTTGCATGTTTTCAACAGAGTTTGGATTCCGCCATATTGCTAGGACATAATAAATTGTTAATTCATCAATTAATTTGGCATTTAATTTACCCTGCCCTGCGAGATTTATATTAACTTATATTAACGTAGTTTCGAACAAAGAAAATTTTAACTGAATATAAACTACTTCTAACAACATCTATTAGTGTATTAGAGAAGTTAGAAATAAGTTGGGTCCAGATTATTTAAGCAAACATACCGCGCGTCATGGGGAGCCGTTTCAGAGCACTTCGATGCGCTTCAAAAAGTGCTCGAAATTTCACACAAAAAAATCGTGTAGGCATAAAACCTTTTTCTCTTTCTTCTTAAAGGTTCAGAGTATGTTTTAAACCAATAAAAAAAATCGATTTTTTTTTGTTTGTTCCACAGTGGTGGAAATAATGTTTACTTTGTGGTCTAAATTTGTTAAACTTCATATTTAATGATTTGGATATGTATTCAATGAATAACCAGTACTTTACAATTGCAAAATTGATTTGAATCTACCCATTTATCTGTATTTTGTGAGATTTTTTACATCTTTGATATTAATTCATAGTTGAGTCCTTTTGTAAAATTTGGTGGTTACTTTCTTTTGCTTCTGTTGGAAAAGCACCTGCAAACATCAACTTAATATTCGTCAGGTCATCTTGATTATTTTTAATTATTAGATTTTATTATTATTTATTTTTATTTCCATGCACCATACAGGCGCAGCATACATTATTACTGGTCTAATTATGTGTCTGTATATTGTTAGTTTATTTTTAAGGTTTAGTAGTGACCTTGGTGACCGTAATTAACATGTAATGGTTTTTTTTTTGATTTTGAATAATTTTTTCTCCCAATTTACACCCCGTTGAGAATGTTCCACGATTTTGTCAAAACTCCCTGACTATTACTTTTGGAGACTTTTTGCAATTTTTCCAAAATAATACAAACAAAAATGTGCACAAGCAGCATTTTATTTTTGTTTGAGTTTGACTGTGTTTAATCTTGAAGTTGGAATATTTATTTTCCTGTTTGTGAATTTCTTGTGGCCACCATACCTTGACTTTTGGCCCCATTTATTTCAGTTTTTTATTCAGTGAACAATGGCTGCAGTTGCCCTTGGTGATACATTATTATGATTCGATGCTGCCTCATCCCCCAATGGTACGCATGTTGTTTCAGATGCGGTGGTATTGCCCCCCAAAATCCCCACCCATATGTATCTGTCCTCAGACCTTTCCAATACCATAAGATGAAAGCTTGTAAGACCTTAGGGTGTATATAGAAATCTTTTCCTGCTTTTAAAATAGAGCCGTTCATAGCTAGTGTATAGGCGTCTGGAATATAACTCATAGCCAGACATACTCTAAATGTTCTCACCGGGTGCAGACGGAGTCTCCCATCCTCACCAAGTGATTTATAAGGAGGAAATATTCTTACTGATCATTCTATTCGTCCATATGTTACCATTATACTGGTAGTACTGGAGTCTTTCTCCTTGGAATCGAGATCACACTGGTGACAAGAGGCGTGTCTCCGTTATACTTGGAGTCGGGAAAGTAGGTTGAGACTAGTAATTTCAATGTCTCTTACAGTGTGGAAGCGAAACCACCTCTTAGACCTTTAACTTTAGCAAGTATTTTACAGAGACTCGCTGATTTTGGCATCTTCTCTATGCCTTCGCAGGAAGACTTCTATATTGGTCTCTGAGAGCTTCTCAGCGCCTTTGATGAACTACTTTAAAATCTTCCCAGTTTTCCTTTCTTGTCATTCATTTGGACTACGAACTTCTTTTTGGTAGTCTTCCAAGTGTAAGTTCTACCATATAGGCCTTACTGCGCTATGCTTTTTTTTCAGAGGGTAGATTGCGGAACTGCAACTGTTCACCAAGAATTCTTTTCAGTTAGACTGCCCCTTAAGCCCGCTCTATAGAGTTCTCAGTTTGTGGACCTCTTTCTTCTATACGCGCCGGTGGCTCTGATTAGGCCGGAACTTGAAACAAAATATGCTTCTGATTCGATAACAAGATATTTGTTTTATATAACCCAGGAACAAGCCTGATCATAATAGTAGGTCCACCATTGATCCGCTTCTTATATTGAAAAACGTCGACACTTAACCTCGATTCGCTATAACTAGCTTCCCAGATTTTAGGAATTCCAGTAGAGCCCTGCCACTGGGATTGAAGGTGTGTGATGGGAGTTTGAGTCAGATCCCAGGATCAGTTGCAGCCTGTTTTTGGCACCCCTTTGTTAGTTGTTGATCTAAGACTGGTGGATTCTTTTCCCCACGGGGAAAGTATACAGGCATACAACTTTTTTGACTCCAACTGGATAGTTTTATTGCTACAAGATCAAGAAACCTTGCACTGAAAAACTCTTCCATTATGTGCATAGTGTAGTACAGAGGTACTATAGTAAAATGTTACTCCTGCCATTCCGATACCTCTGATTTGATTTAGTTAATTATTACTAAAGGTTACAACAATGTCATTTACGAGGACAACTTTATCATTGTCGCCCGCATCTACTAGGATGTGTGCATCTTCTGCAAAGAGGAGATGGTTCCTGGAGGTTTCCTTCAGAGGATAATTTTCCCTGGAGGGTGTTTGTGGAGTTTGCTCAGGAAGGTTCTGTTCTGTTTGACGCACACTTGGTAAAGGTTTGAGGCTCAGTCCTAGACTTCTCAGGTCTTTTTTCATGTTCCCATTCGATCATGTTTGGTCCAACGAGAAGTAGGGAATGAGTGATCGATCACAGCAGAACCCAGGGTGAAGTGGCAAGACTTGATGCTATTGAGTATTAGGCACAGTTGCACAACACTTTAGCTTAGGGGAACTTTTATTGACACCCACGCCTAGCTGCGTTGTATTCAGTTTGAACTGGGCTACTGCGTGAAGGATTGCGTCCTGGACCATACAGTGGCCCTACAACATCCTATTGCAAGGCATATGCAGTTCGACAGCATTATAATGTAACAATGGCAACAACTTACAATTTACAACTACAATTTAAAGCTTTTATTGTATTGTAAATAAGCACAGATTATTTTTAGACTTATTAATAGCTGGTTTGGTTGTGGTATAGAATGAACATTGGCATTTATTTGCCTTTTCAGAGAAATAAAATGTATTTGTTTAAGGAATATCTATCAATGAAGGACGGTTTTTTTAATAAAAGATTAGGTTACAAGTAAGTTATGAGAAAAAATGTAAATTAGTATTATTAAGTGTTGTCTTATTAGATAACAAAATTAATCTTTAGGTGCCGTAAAGTTGCTCTGTAGGTAGGGAAAAATCTATTAAATTTCATCTATTAGTTGTCGAAACTAATGCAAGCTATGTTGCTGCAGACAAGACAATAACTGTGCCAGTAAAACGATAAAAATTATATGTTCTCTAATTTTAAATAGATAGGAAAATAATTATTTAATAAATAGCAGCAAACAAATTCTGTCTATGATTCTTTCTTCCCTTGTTGAAGAGAAGTACTGTATTCGTAAAAACAATCACCCTATGAGATTTGTGCATTGTTTCACTTCAACATTCTGGAATATTCTTCACAGGGTGTAGATGGAATGAAAATTATCACGAACGCGTTATCTTTAATAATTTATCTGGTATATAAAAAAAACAGAAATTTCAAGGTCATCAGTTTTCAGTAAAGATCGGAAAAAAAAAAAATTGTTGAAAACTCATTGGAGGTGTGTTTTGTGAAGTCATTGATCATTTTATACCTTCGTAACAAAAATTTTAAGTTTTAATAGCAATTAACTTACGGAACACTAATTGCGCAAGGTCGACTTGCACTTGGCCGGTTATTTTAGTATTTGGTTAATTAATCAACATATTTAAGTATACCTATTTATACTCAAACATACAGGGGTAAGGAGATGCTTTGTATATGGTATGTACGAGGCTGGTTTGAAAAGTCCGTGCAAAAATACAAAAACTACTTATGTGTTTGGGGTAAACCTTTTTTATTTTTCGACATAGTCTCCTTTTAGGCTTATACACTTCGTCCAACGATGTTCTAGTTTGTTGATCCCTTCCGAATAATAGGATTTGTCCAAGTCTGTAAAATATCCATTAGTGTCTGCAATCACCTCCTCGTTTGAATAAAATCTTTGTCCCGCCAGCCATTTCTTCAAATTGGGGAACAAATAGTAGTCCGAGGGAGCCAAGTCTGGAGAATAGAGGGGATGTGAAACGAGTTGGAATCCTATTTCCATTAATTTTGCGACCACAACTGCTGAGGTGTGTGCTGGTGCGTTGTCGTGATGGAAAAGGACTTTCTTGTGGGCCAATCGCGGGCGTTTTTCTTGCAGCTCGGTTTTCAAACGGTCCAATAACGATGAATAATATTCACCTGTAATAGTTTTTTTACCCTTTTCCAGATAGTCGATGAGGATTATCCCTTGCGAATCCCAAAAGACAGTCGCCATAACCTTTCCGGCCGAAGGAACGGTCTTCGCCTTTTTTGGTGCAGATTCCCCCTTGGTAACCCATTGTTTAGATTGTTGTTTGGTCTCAGGAGTATAGTAATGTATCCATGTTTCATCCACAGTGACGAAACGACGCTTAAAGTCCTCCGGATTCTTCTGGAACAGCTGCAAATCATCCTTGCAACACTTCACACGATTCCGTTTTTGGTCAAGCGTGAGCAATCGCGGCACCCATTTTGCGGATAGCTTTCTCATGTCCAAATGTTTATGCAAAATATTATGTACCCGTTCAGTCGAGATGCCCACAGCACTAGCAATCTCACGCACCTTAACTCTTCTGTCATCCATCACCATACCATGGATTTGATCAATGATTTCTGGAGTCGTAACCTCCACAGGCCGTCCAGAACGTTTAGCGTCACTTGTGCCCATATGGCCAGTCCGAAAATTTTGAAACCACTTATAAACTGTTCTAATCGAAGGTGCAGAGTCACCATAATGTTTATCAAGCTTCTCTTTAGTCTCCTGAGGCGTTTTGCCTTTCATAAAGTAATGTTTAATCACCACACGAAATTCTTTTTCGTCCATTTCTTGAAAATCACTCGACTTCCTTGATTCACACGAATGCCAAACACAAAGAAATAGACCAATATGGCTGAAACTTGGTGTACGTTCATTCAAGAGATGCTACTAACTAAACATGACCTCGATACGCGCCGGTGGTGCCATCTCTCGGACTTTGCACGGACTTTTCAATCCAGCCTCGTATATCTCCGTTTCACGGTTTTTGGGTTTGAGGAATCTGAAAATTGGATAGGTACAATTTTTCTGAATTTCTTCTGTGTGTTGATTGAAAAAGTGATGCTGACGTTTCGCCGATCATTCAGCCGGCTTCTTTAGAGTTTGTTCCTCGAACTGCCTTTTTCGGAATTTTTCGTGATAAATTCCGAGGAAGCCAGTTTTTGGATCATGCACTGAACACACACACTGGCTGGATGATCAGCGAAATATCAGCATCACTCTTTCAATCTCCACAGGAAAAATCCAGAAGAAATGTACATATAAATTGTGTTCGTTCCTAATTATTTTTAATTTGTTGTCAAACATCATATAAGGTAGGAGGTTGGAGGTTTTGCTTATATATGTCATGTTATACGTCAGGGTTCTTGAAGTTCAATACTTTGAAAATTGTATTATTACTTCCATTGTTAGAGGAAAGTTTTTTTGAAAAAATCGCTCTCCGAGATTTATTCATGTGTCAGGGTCCCTAGATCACAGAAGATGTAGTCCCACATTTCCGTCAGTCTTGAACGAAATGAAATATCTATTTCAAATTTGGTACACATTTAATATTTAAAGAAGGAATGGGAATTATAGTTTATCGGGGTGGAGGCTCCTAAATTTTAATTATTTGCTATACCTTTATGACAATTTTTCTTAGTAATTTGGTCAGGTAATGAACAGATTTGAAACACAATTATTTATAGTCAAGGGTGTCAAAGGAGTTGGTTCCCATATATTCCCCTTTTCAGCGTTCTTGGAGCCGAGCAATCTGAAAATTGTGTTATTTTTTTTATTATTTTCAACTACTTATTTTTTTTAAGAGAAGGGTGCTGCAGGGAAATCCCTAAAGCGCTACAGGAGTGACATGTGTGCGAAAAAAGCGATTGACATTGGTCCTGAATCGCTGTAAATTGTACTAGGTCGGAAACACAGTCCTAGGTAAATTATGCCAACACAGGGATGAGGGTCTCGAGTGTTTGAAAAGAATTGTACGAGGAGTAACAAGCTGAACCTCATACGGATATGAAGTATTAGCTCTTTTCTGAGTAGAATCCAAGAAATGCAGTGTATGTTTGAGAGTAGAGCCCCAAATATGGGAGCAGTATTCCATCATTGGTTGAATTTGAGCTTTGTACAGAATTAACAGTTGTGGAGTATAAAACTTTTTAGTTTGAAACAAGATTCCCAGCTTTTGAGAAGCTTTCTTTACTAGGCTTGCAACATGTTCATGTGAAGACATATCGCTTTCAAATTAATGCCCAGCAAATTGAGAGACGATGCTAGAGAAATGGAGTGCCCTAACATAAGTATGTTCGGTTAAGCAACGTTAACTTTTTTAGATAAAACTGCGGCCTAGATTTTTGTAGCATTAAATCCTACTTGGTTACTGTCACCCCAAGAAAAAATTTATTCCAGGTCTTTGTTAAGTTGCATGACCTTCTGCTGTCTGCGGATATTTGTATGAGTAGCCGATTTCGCGCGTTCAAAGCGAATGAAGAGATATGCGTACTGTCATCTGCAAAGTTTTAGATCGAATTCCTAGTCTTTTCCAGCAGATCTTTAATGTAAATGAGAAAAAGAGTAGGAGACAATATGGAGTCCTGGGCACACCGTCCTTGAGAGTGAACGTGTTAGAAAGAAATCCGTTGACTGCCACTCATAAAGAACGCTCTTTGAGGAAATATGAGAGACATGCCAGAAGAGCGTAGCTTAGCCAACAATCCATCGTGCCAAACACGGTCGAATGCCTTGGATATATCAAGAGCAACCGCTCGAGATTCGCCAAAGTGTTCAATTTCATTGTTCCAAATATGTGTTACGTAAGTTAGAAGATCTTCTGTTGATCCATATTTACGAAAGCCATATTGATGCTAATTGATAGTCTTTTCCATGACTTTCGATATTATTGAAAGCAATGCGACTGGTCAGTGGTTGTTTGGCTAGCCTTATTTGGGTATCGGCTGAACTGTGACGCTTTTCCAGCGGGAAGGAAATATTCCCTTTCTATAGGATAGGTTGAAAAGTCTACAGAAAACTGGTGTTAGTTCTCTCGCGCAGTTATTGAGTACTATGACAGGTATTCTGTCAGCGCCAGAAGCTTTTTTGGTGTCTAGCTTCATTAAAATACGTTTTATGATACACTGGGTGAAGACAATATCAGACATCCTTGACCGCACTGTGGGAATAGGAGGTGGTGTTGTGGTATTAAGCATATAGTCAGAAAGTTTTTAAGATTCCTCGGCTTGAAGAACCATGCACAGGACGTATAACACGATATATGTGTAACTATTTTATATTATATATTTATGCTCCAGACCCTGTTATGCAACCAAAAACCAGAAAAAACTCTTCTGTAGTTTTGAAAGTTAAATTTTGACTTAAGGGTTGTTTTGGGAGGTGAAATCGGAATTGAAATTTTTTTTTTTTATCAGGACATCGAGTGGAATGTCAAATGAAAGCTTTTAAAAACACGAGTTCAAAAATATATACAATGTAATACTTGCGCACACTTTTCTTTGTATTATTTTTAAAAAATTGCCAAAAATCGCTCATAATATTGAAATCATATCATAAAGAAGAGGAGTCTCATGAGAAGATTGGTAGAAGTCTGGATACAAACAAGCTGGGAACATATCAGACACCGGAAGAAAAATGGCAACACATTACAGAAACACTGGAAGAAGTAATGGAAAAGCACCTGAAACAAAAAAAAACATCCAAAAAAGAAACAATCATAGATGACGGAAGAAATGTTGGATATGATGGAAGTAAGAAGAAAGTCTAAGATCAACAGTACTATAGAAGACAAAGAAACCCACAACCTAATAAAAAGAAAGATTAAGGAGGCTAAAGACATGTGTTTAAATGAACAATACACAGAAATAGAAGCATTAGAAAAGAAATACAAGACATTTAATTTGCATAAGAAAATTAAAGACGCTGCTGGACTAAGGTTACAGAGGCAACCACAAGTAATAGACGATAAAGAAGGTAAACTACCACTCAACATACAAGAAAGAATAGGTAGATGGGAAGAATATATAGAGGAAATGTATAGTGACACAACTAGACAACATAATACAACGCCTCTCCCCCATAAATAAAGACAAAATATTAGCAGCAGCAAATCAGCTTAAAAACAAAAAGGCAGTAAGGAAAAGATAACGTACCTACAAAAATCATTGAAATATTTCTTGACGAATATTTCTTAAAATAATCTTCCAGAGAGTATACAAAAAATTAGATGAACGTAGTGGACAAACACAGTTCGGCTTTAGGAACGGATTAGGAACGAAGGACGCACTATTCTCTATCCGCGTTCTGATTGAAAGATGGAGGAATGTCAACTCTGTTTATTTATGCTTCATAGATTTCCAAAAAGTCTTTGATATGGTAGATCATGAGAAAATGATGAAAATACTACAATCGTGTAACAAAGACTTACAAATAATATCAAGTTTATACTGAAACCAGACTGCCAAAATAAAAGTTAAGAATAAAAATAAAGAAAGGCATACATCAGGGTTGTATTTTGTCACCTCTGTTATTCAATGTCTATTCGGAGAAAATCTTCAATAAAGCACTTTCTGATAAAAAAGATGGAATTACAATTATTGGTATGTGTGTGTGTGTGTGTAAATAACCTCCGCTACGCTGATGATACTGTCATCTAGCGGACAGTTTTTTTTTTTTTTTATTGGTCTAGCACACGTGCTGCAGGGAAGTCCCTAAAGCGCTCCAGGAGCGGCACGAGTGCGGAGAGAAAGAGTGAAGAAGGCCTACAAAGTCTCATGAATGGAATTGTTGATGCATGCGAGAAATATGGAATGAAACTGAATACGAACAAAACAAAAACAATGGTGGTCCCTAAGAATCCTAATACAAACATAAATATTAAAGTACATCAACAAACACTTAAAAGGATAACAAAAATAACGTACTTAGGAAGCGTAATTAGTGACCACACTGTAAATGTCAACTAAACTTAAAAACAAGAACAAGAGTGCTACGTATTCTCGGTTATTTTATACGGTATAGAAGCTGCAACAATCACAGAGACAACACAACAAAAAATGAAGTCATTCGAGATGTGGTGCTAGGGCCGAAAGCTGTGTGTTCCTTGGATAGCGCATACCATAAACGTGGAAATACTTGATCGGATGGGAAAAGAACGAGAGTTGATTCCAGCTCTTAAAGAAAGAAAAAGCACTTACTTTGGTCATTAGGGTGACCGCAAAAAATCGATGTCGGAATTTTGTTCGTCTGGACCCCACAAAACGATTCCCCTTTCCAGATATTGAGATAGTCGAAATTTGAGTTCGATTAAACGACGTTAACCCGTGCCGCTCGTCGCTCAAAGTTTGAAAAAATCCAAATTTTTGGCCAAAAAGCTGACATATGGAGCCATAACTCCAGAATGGTAAATAATAGAAATACGCTTAATATCTCAAAAGAAAGCTAATGTTGTTCTTCAAAATTTATATTCTATACATAATTGTTGTTATTTTAAGTCAAACCGAGTTTCAACAGCCTTTAGCCCCAAAAACGTGACCTGGTACCAGTAGGAGCCAGTTTGGGAGTATCCTAAGAATTTTACGGGTTTTTACATAATGTGTCTCGGAATTAACATTTTTTTGTTAAAAAGTATTTTGGAACTCAATTTTCAAACATAAAGAGCCTTTTGTTCAAATTTAATCTTTTATTATATGGGGATTACCTGACTAGTTTACCAAAGAAAGACCCGTTTGACAGGTAAAAAGGAGGGTGAATCTAATTTCTATTTTAGGGATGGTGATTTTACTTCAGCGTACAACCGACCTTTTATTTATTCAGTTTAGTTTCTAAAGTACCTTTGAGCTGGTTAGATCGAACAATTATCTAGTGAAGATATTTTAAGACACTGAAGAGGACAGCATCTACCAGGAACTTGAGAGCTTGGAGGAAATGGACATCCCTGAAGAAGCTGCAGAAGATCCAGAACCATCTGAGAGCAAGAGGATGAAAGTTTCATTTGCAAGGGGCGTTAAAGAGGTTTTAAACATGAAATTGTCCATTTTATTAGATCGATGTAAGGTATCCGACAGAAATGCCACTAGAATTTTAATAGCTACTCTAGAAGCACTAAACCTTGACCCTCTTGAGTACAAAGTCTGGAAAACTTTATTACATGATAGAAGGCAAATGTTCAGAGAACAATATAATAAAAAAAATTTTGATAAAGTAAACATTCCTGAAAAAGAGCCCGTGGTTGTCCATTGGGACGGTAAACTTTTACCGGGTGTTTTAAAAAATGAACAATATGAGCGAATAGCTATAGCTATTTCATATGGCGAAAAGGAACAGCTGCTGGGAGTTCCTGTAACAGCAAACAGCTCTGGAGAGGAGCAAGCCGTAGCCGTATATGAATGCCTACATGAATGGGGTCTTCTCAACACCGTCAAGGCGATGTGCTTCGACACTACAGCATCCAACACGGGAAGACTCGTCATATTGGAGCAAATGTTAGGAAGAGAATTGTTATACCTAGCTTGCCGTCACCATATCTTGGAAATTCTGTTAAGAGGCGTATTCGACACAAAAATGGGATCAACCACTGGACCTCATCCAGACATTTTCAAGAGATTCCTCACTGCGTGGCCCAAGATAGACAAAGGAAAATACGACACAGGTATCAGTGACAATCTAATACAAAAGCAACTAACTCCAGAAGTAATTGCAAATGTTACTGTTGAATTCGACACCAAATTAACTGAGAGCCACCCCAGAGATGACTACAAGGAGCTATTGCAGTTGGTTCTCGTATTTGTTGGATCACTTGACGGCAATGTTGTGGGTTTTAGAACTCCAGGAGCCATTCATCACGCTAGGTGGATGGCAAAGGCTATTTACTGCTAAAAATGTTCATTTTTCGTCGTCAATTTAAGATGTCTAAAGAAGAAGAAAGTTCTGTGCGTGCCATTTCTGTTTTCCTAGTTAAAATTTATTGTAAAGCTTGGTTCAATGCTCCAAAAGCTCATCTTGCACCAAAGCAAGATTTAGGTATTTTGCATAGTCTGTTAGACTATAAAGAATGTGACAATGACATTGCAGAAATAGCCCTGACCAAATTTTCGAACCATTTGTGGTATTTGAATGCAAAGTTGGTGGGATTATCGTTTTTTGATCCCACCATTACAGACGATGAAAAGTTGTTAATGGTTAATAAATTGCTCAGTAGCACAGATGAACCATCACAGCACGCTAGGGTTGTAAATCCCAAAGTTAGGAAAGAAAACTTAAAAGAGGTAGTTGATGGAGGATTGGTAAATTTACTTATCAAAGAAACGTTTACATTCTTTGACCAATTTAATATAAAAACAGATTTCCTAAGACAACATCCAAACACCTGGCCACAAAATAATGACTTCCAAGAAGGATTGAAAGTTGTCAAAACATTAAAAGTAGTTAATGATATGGCTGAGCGTGGTGTTAAATTAATAACCGACTTTAACGACCTTCTGACAAAAGATGAAGACCAAAAGCAATATGTCCTGCAAGTTGTAAGTAAATGCCGAGCATTATATCCTGACGTTTCAAAAACTACTTTAACAAAAGCTCTAGAATAGATTAGATAACTATGTAAAATTATCAACGCATGTAGGTACTACGTCTGTATCTTTTCTGTGTCTGTTTTGTATGTATTATATACCTAATTTTTATATTTTAAAATAAAAAATGTCATTAGACTTATCAGTATTACTTGTTTTTTTTATTATATTTCTACTTTAAACTCAAAAAATATACCAAAAAAAAGCAAAATTTATCACCTAATAACAAAATATACAAAGTATGCTCCTAGTGGTTCCAGGTCACCTTTTTGGGGCTAAAGGCTGTTGTAACTCGGTTTGACTTAAAATAACAACAATTATGTATAGAATATAAATTTTGAAGAACATCATTAGCTTTCTTTTGAGATATTAAGCGTGTTTCTATTATTTACCGCTCTGGAGTTATGGCTCCATATGTCAGCTTTTTGGCCAAAAATTTGGATTTTTTCAAACTTTGAGCGACGAGCGGCACGGGTTAACGTCGTTTAATCGAGCTCAAATTTCGACTATCTCAATATCTGGAAAGGGGAATCGTTTTGTGGGGTCCAGACGAACAAGATTTCGACATTTTTTCCCCCTCTATGAGAACCGGTCACTCTATTGGTCATATTATGAGAAGCCAAAAGTATAAGCTCCTGCAACTTATAATTGAAGGAAAAATAATCGGTAAGCGAGGACCAGGAAGCCGCTGCAAATCCTAGTTGAAAAACTTACGACAGTGGACAAACATGACTTCTACTGAAGTATTTAGAGCGGCAATAGATAAAATCAGATGGGTAAATGTGATCGCCAACGTCCTTAGAAGATAAGGCAGACTAAGAAGAAGACAATTTTTGACGACCCTCACTTTTTCACTCTTTCCTTATTGACATTGAAAATAGTGAGAAAATAATATATTGTTTAAATTTCTTGGCTTCAAAAACCCCGAAAAACATTTATAATACGATAAATACGAAGCCACCCTTCTACCTCCCCTTTCCACCTCTCTAGCGCCTGTTTTACTGTAAACAATTATGTTACAATTTTTCCATTATCTTAAACAAAAACCAGCAAAAATTTTCATAGTGCTATCGTAACTATATAATATTCATTGTTCCTGGACCCCTTGCACCTCATTCTTCTGTTAAAATTGAAAGTAATAAAAAAATAAACCAATTTTCAAATTCTTCGAATCCACAAACCCTAAAAAGCACATATAACATGATATGTACGTGCAGGCCCTTTATCCCCTCCCCCACCCTTTTAACCCCTTATATATTTTACTATAAAATTAAAAATATGTAAAAAATTCTCATATTATTGAACCTGTTCAATATTTACCGACTCTCACCCTCGCCTGTTGATAATAATGAAAAACTAATTAAACCTTCGGATTCCTCGACTTTAAACCCCGGAAAGGACATGTAACATGATATGTATTAAACGACCCCTCTAACTTCTTCCCTTACCCATTGTACCTTTTATATGTTTCAATATAAGTAGTTACATGTACAATTACTTTATTTCTGAACAAAAACCAGGAAAAAATCCCATATTACTATTAAAACAACAAAAATTATTGACACCATCGACCCCCTTACAGATTTCATCATTTCTTTAGGTAATATATATGTTCCAGATTTGAAATTGATTTCATATTGTTATCGTGCCGAAAGGCAGACCGACGGAAAATGATGGTCATGTTTTTCGTAATTTAGAAACCCTAAAAACTTTTCTTTAGTAAAAAAAGTAATAACACAGTTTTTTTATTGCCTCGATTGTAATTTCTATGTTTGATTTTAAATGCATAATACTGTTTAAAATTTCTGATAATAATATCTCGTGGTCTAGGAATCGTGTTAAATTATAACATCACAGAAGATAAAAAAATTTTGTGCCCAATTTTAAACTTCCTAGTTGTGTTGGTTTTGTAGATTTTTTGTGTGGAAAGAAACAAAATAAATTTACAGAAAAGTATTTATTAAACAATCATTTTCAAAAAGTACAAGTATACAGTAATTGTGAATTCCTTGGTAATAGGTCTACTGTGAACAGTAATTGAATTCAAATAAACTAATTAAATTACACCAAGAGTGAATTAAAATACAGTAATTTTTCGAGGAATGAATTATTTTTTGTTAGTAATGGGTAATTCAATTGCTTTTTTCAAATTATTGGTACTACTCGGTATATATCACCACTACGCCAAACACTTTATTTTTGCACTCGACGCGCGCCTCTCAAACCATGTTAGCTTCATCAGGAGCGATGATTGAGTCAGTAGTGGTGATATATACTGAGTATTGTCATTGTGCCAAAGATTCCACATTCCCAACATAGTCAAATTACTGGTAATTTGTAATTCTTTTTTCAATTAATTTTTGGAATTAATTAAACTACTTTTTAAAATAATTGATGACAGCTCTGACCCATAACAAAGTAGAGAAAAATTACTAAATAAAGGGACAAAAAGAGGTCGCATTACATAAAATGTTTAAGTTTAAAGTTATTTTAACTTAAAATTTTAACCAATAAAGATTTTCGATTTACTTTGTTGATATTAGCATGAGCGTTTGTAACTAACAATGTAAACAAAAGAGCACAAGCGTAGCAACCAGAATTCGGCAGAATTAACAATAAAAATTTAAACAGGCAAGTAATCGTGTCATATTCTGGTTGCTAAACATCGCTGCGTTCTTTTGTTCACGGTGTTGTAAAATGGCGTTTCTCTTAATTACAAACGTCCATGACAACCAGAATTGGGCGGGATTAACAATACAGAAAATTATTTCGGCCAAATTCTGGTTGCTGTAAACATCTTTTCTGTGTTCTTTTGTTTACAGTGTTGTAAAATGTAAATGTCCTATTTGTTTACAAAATTTACAGATAAAACTAATGAACAAAAATTATACTCATTGATTAAAACTTTTAAGTTAAGTTTTAACCTATTAGGACTTAAAACTTAAAACAGTTTTATCCAATAGCAATGATTTAATATTAATAATATTATATAAAAATGTGAGGTTTCTGTTTAAAATGAAAAATTAATTGATTGATGAATGAAAAAGATTACAGTTTATACACTTGGTCTCTTTTAAAGTTTTTTTAGCAAAAAACATTGCATTTGCAAAAAATGATTTTAGCTTAGTAACAAGTAACCGTCGAGGTGTATTAACATGTAACATAACAAATGCCGTTGACGCAGGCCAAGTTGTAGTAACATATAGAAACCTCTCCTCGACGTTTACTTTAGTGTATGAGGATTTTAGACTCCTTTAGAAGGAGACCACGATTAATATCAATATAAGTTGGTATAATAACGAATTAAAATCGTTAATAATAGAGAAGAAGATGGCGCATAAGAGGTATATAGCGTCGAGTCGTTTCGGAGACTACATGGCGTTTTTTACAATAACTACTACTTATATGTGTGGCCAATCCAAATAGGCTTAAATAAATTAATAATTGTGATACGACTTGCCGGGTTTGGCACCCGGGATTCTTGATACCGTGAGCTGAAACTATACCACAGAGCTCGGGTACCACAGTCATATTTGATCGTATCAGTTCAGGATTTTATTAATTATTAGGTTATGATTTAGTAAACTAAAATCTGAAACACTTTTCGTGCCTACCGATCCTATTACTAATTCTTATGGCAAGTTCGTCATGGCTGATGAATGTCGCGGAATTGTGCCTTTGTGAACTGGCCATGACTCGAGTGGAAAGGAACAAATAAACGTTTTAAATTTAATTTATTCACCATCCAGTCAAGAAATTTACTAATCTTCAATAGCTATAAAAATAAAAGGGGTCAGTTAGTTATTCCTACCAGTAACACTAATATACTAGTGTTACATATTGCGTTATATTTTCAGGAAGAAATGCCGTCTAAAAACATTATCCGTAAAAAAGTTAAAAAGTGCTTTGTATTTCTAGTTAAAATTGCTTTTTAATGATTCATTGGTAAGATGTAATGGAGCTGTACTCTGTTCAATGTAAATAGGTTCTCCAATGCATCTAACGTGATATTTTAAGGAAATCTACTATATTTTACACTATTATTTCATTTAAAGCCAAATTATAAAAAATAACTGGTTCATTAGTGTCCACAGAACGTTTGTACAGCCTCTGTAATTTACACACAACTGAAGTTGTGCTCAGGAACTCCGCTATCGGAGAGCATTGCATCAGGTATATCTTATACTTAAATTTGAAATTGTATGGCTTTAGTATTGAATAAAAACTGGAATTTTTTGATCCTTATACTGTCTACACAACTAGAGTAAAATGACAAGGAAGCCGCACAATCTGTATCCTCGCTTAATTGGATTAAAAAAATTGTGGACTTAATGACTCTTTTAGTTTATTTCTCAGTGATGTTATTTTTGTTTGTGTTAATGTCTGTTCGGCAACTAGTTTAATTTTAAATTTGTTTT
>CM032447.1:132776398-132781398 GCA_019049505.1 Pachyrhynchus sulphureomaculatus
TACCCACGAAACCAAAAAAGCTTCGCTTTGGATGAGGTTTGACTCTGAAAACTTTCGAGCGTTTAAGCAACAAGTGGGGAAGCTAACTGGCATACCAATGCATCTGAGGTGTCATAAGCAGTTATGACACCATCATCAGACGATTTTAAATTATTTGAAAAAGGCTGGATACAAAAATAAGCGCAATACTTACTTTTACTTTTTCGTGTCCGGACTACCATAACTATAAGCATCTTGCCCAGTATTGGGCAAAGTCAATAGCAGTTTGATTTCCAATCTATAGGTTGTCGATTGTAGCCATAATTCCGCATTGTGTCCAAGAATATATGTAGGTATTCTATTGTCTATCGTTCTCCACATTCACACCCTTCATCATTACTGACGCCCCGTCTAACCATATTTGCCTTTACTGGAGCAACAGCGGTCCTTAATGTATTGAGAGTCATCCAGTCCAGTTTTATTCCAGGAGGGTCATCCTCCAGAACTGGATACTATTCTGGTGATTCTATGTCGTGAAAGGAAAGGTCTTCGAGAAGCCAGCCGGCTGGGTGGCGAGTTTTTACCACATACATCACGTGTCGTTTATCAAATCGTTCTGTATATTCCTGTGATGGTCGACAAATCTTTAGTTCAGGAAAGTCTGAAGCTTTATATAGTAGATGTATTGGGGTTGGTTTCTACCCTTTTAGTATGCACAGACTGCTTCAAAACTGGGCTAGCATATTCTGCGGTCGAAAAGTCTTCGCAGATGTTCGCAAAACGCTTGTGCTTGCTCCCCACGTGCTGCTACATAGGTTTTTTAAGATATTGTACCTCATATGGACTTTAGCTGCAGTGGTTCGGCAGTGATATTTGTAGGTAAGACTTCTGTGAATAGTGACACCGAGATATTTTGATTGGTCTGTGTGTTCTAACATATGACCTTCCAGCGTAATGTTTAATTTCCTTCTTGCCTCTCTTGATCGCAGACGGAAAGCGTAGATCTGTGTCTTGGATGGATATGGTATTCAAAAATTCTGTAGTAGGTTGACATATTTAACAAAGCCTGTTCTATTAGTTCTTCAACCCTTGGGAAAAGACCGCTCTGCACAGCAATCGCTAGGCCGTCAGCGTAAAATGCTTCGCCTAAGGTAAGACAGGCTAGTCATCAATGTAAACGTTGAAGGGTATAGGTAATAGTACGCTTTCCTGGGGTAATCCGTTTTTATAGGTTCTCCATCTACTCTTCCTGCCCTCCAGACAGACATAAAATCTTCGAGTAACTATGAGGGATTCGATAAGTTTTACTAAGTTGTAGTCTTTATAAGGGTTATACAGTTTTAAGAGCGGCAGGCGGTGGTTTGTGGTGTCATACGCTGCAGAAAGGTCAACGAAGGCTACCGCTGTCACCAACTTTCTTTCAAATCCCTCGATATGTTCCGTCAGGTTGAGTACTTGATTGGTGCACCATATTCCCGGACCGAGTCTGTGGTGTAAGTGTTGGTTTTACCACTGGTCCGATTCTTAACAGTATCAGGCGCTCATATACTTTGAACAGATGGCATAGTAACGAAATCGGTCGATAGTTTGATGGGTTGTCTGGGTCTTTGCCTGGCTTTAGCAGCGCAGTGACTTTCGTTTCTCTTCAGAGTTCGGCATGGAGTAAGTTTCGCGACAGATTGAATAGATTTAGAATCCAAGGTTTTGTAGCTGGCCCGAAGTTTCTTACCTGCTCTGTGCACATATCATCCATCCCTGCCGCCTTTTCGCTTTTCATATTTTTGAGAGCTTCATCCAGTTCTTCAATTGTGAAGAATGATTCCAGAACATTCTCGTCGATGGGCTGGCTGTGTTAGGACTCTTGGGCGACCTATTTTTTTTTATCAGATTTTCCATTAAAAAGTAGTTGTTGCGCCACTTGATTAATTGTAGCTCTTCCTTGGGTCACCTAGTCCTTGGTTCTCAGTTTAGTTCCAAGCCATCGTGCCATTGGGTGTCAGTCCGTCCTCTCCAGTATCTATCCACTTCTTCTGCCTGGACTCGCTCAATAGTATCATGAGGTTGTCTTCCAGCTCTATTGTATTTTCACTAAACGGATTACTCGTATGGAGTTGATTGTATCTCTCTGACATATCTTTTAAATCATAAGTGGTTAGGCCAGGGATATCATGCTCTCTGCATCCTCTTGGTATGTGTTTCCTAGATGTCCTTTTTACTATATTAATGAAACTCTCATAGCTTGTGGGCATAGTTGGGAGTTCTTCAATAGTCATGTCGAGCTTCTCACAGCTTCCCAGTTAGCTTTTTAAAGTTCTTTGTCTTCTAAATGTGATTTTGTGTGTCTTCATCGCTGCATGTACCTGGAGTCCAACGGGGCGATGTTTGGTTTTAGGTATGTGCTGGCTGCACGAGCAAAACAGATGTCAGGGTTGTATCCCGTGCGCCATGATCGACTGTTGAAAGAGTGCGGGAATTTCACGTCATGGATAAGTGAAATACCATTTCTCTCAACCCAATTTTCGACCAGTTGGCCGTTCTTGTTATTTATTTTATATCCCCATAAGGTTGAGTGACTGTTAAAGTCGCCCAACACAAACTTTACTTTCTGTGAATCAAAATTATTTGCTGGCATGAATTGAAATTCAGCAGCAGGAGGTTTGTAGAAAGATGTAACTGTGCAGTTTGATAATTTAGCTGTAATTATTTCTATGTCATTCATATACTGATTTAATTGTCAGGTCATCTCTCACAAAAAGGACCCGCATCTGGTCCATTTCAGGTCTACTTGTTTTCTCTTTATGCGTTTCTTGCAGACATAACACATCAACTTCCATTTGCTTGCACATGTCAGATATTTAGGCTTACTGAGGTCAATGTATATGTGTATATATATATATATATATATATATATATATATATATATATATATATATATATATATATACTAGCCGTGCCTGCGGCTCCGCTCGCGTGGACTTGATTCACTATTATCGTCACTGCTTATTCCTTATGTTACATAACGTAATAAAATATCTGCCATTATTTCCCCTTATTTCCCAATATTTCTCCTTATCTCCCATTATCTCTACTTAATTTCCATTATCTAGGCTTATCTCTGTTCATCTCTCATTATTTCTTCTTATCTCCCATTATTTCTCCTTATCTCCCATTATCTCACCTTATCTCCCATTATCTAGGCTTATCTCGACTTATCTCGCAATATTTCTCTTTATCTCCCATTATTTCTCCTTATCTCCCATTATCTCATCATAACTCCCATTCTCCCATTATCTAGACTTATCTCTGCGTATCTCCCATTATTTCTCCTTATCTCCCATTATTTATACTTATCTCCCATTATATACTATTATATACAACATATGTATAAATTTATAAAAACACGTAAATCGGATAAGTGGTTCTCAAGTGATACGCGCACTAACGGACAGATAGATAGAGAGACGTTGCATTTTATATATATTATATTCTTTGCTATATGATATTGTTCCATATTTAATGCTTTAGGCAGTGTATTGCAAGAGAACACGCTAGCGGCAAACATTTCTCCGACTTGATTCACTATTATCGTCACTGCTTATTCTTTATGTCCTAACGTAATAAAATATATCCTATAACCTGGACAGGGAACATATGTCTGTTTAAAAAAAAGTACGTAAATCGGATAAGTGGTTCTCGAGCGATATGCGCACTAACGGACAGACTGACAGGCAGACAGAGATACGTTGCATTTTATATATATTATAGATATTCTTTGCTACATGATATTGTTCCATATTTATTGGTTTAGCACGTTTAAAAAAATGCACGTAAATCGGATAAGTGGTTCTCCAGTGAAAGCTCACAAACGGACAAACAGACTGAGAGACGTTGCATTTTATATATATTATACTATCCTTTGCTAAATGATATTGTTCCATATTTAGTGGTTTAGGCAGTGTATTGTAAGAGAACGCGCTAGCGGCAAACTTTTTTCTGATTTGATTCACTGTTATCGTCACTGCTTATTCCTCATGTTACCTAACGTAATAAAATATAGCCTATAACCTGGCCTGAGAACATATGTATGTTTTTAAAAAAAAAAGCACGTAAATCGGATAAGTGGTTCTCCAGTAATAAGCGCACTAACGGACAGACAGACAGACGGACAGACAGAGATACGTTGCATTTTATATATATTATAGATGTAATAAAATATATATCTATAACCTGGTCAAAGAACATATGTATGAATTTAAAAAATCACGTAAATTGGATAAGTGGTTCCCGAGGGATAAGCGCACTAACGGACAGAAAGACAGACAGAGAGACGTTGCATTTTATGTATATATTATAGATATGGATTATTATTATTATATAACCTGGCCAAAGAATATATGTATGAATTTAAAAAAAGACACGTAAATCGGATAAGTGGGTCTCGCGTGATAAACGCACTAATGGACAGACAGACAGACAGACAGAGAGATATTGCATTTTTATATATATATATTATAGATTATAGATATTCTCTGCTACATAATATTGTTCCATATTTAATGGTTTGGGCTGTGTATTGCAAGGGAGCGCGCTACCGGCAAACTTTTTTCCGACTTCATTCACTATTATCGTCACTGCTCATTCCTTATGCTACCTATCGTAATAAAATATAGCCTATAACCTGGCTAGAGAACATATGTATGTTTAAAAAAAAAAGTATGTAAATCGGATAAGTGGTTTTCCAGTGATAAGCGCATTAACGGACGGACGGACAGGCAGAGAGACGTATATACATGTATGTATATATATAACACATGGGCTGAAAAGTCCCGGGCCTAACACATAGATGGCGCTAGTTTTATTGCAGTCACCTTTTTTTCAGTTAATACTAACCTTCAAAAGACAGCTGTTAAAATTTCATGATATTCTATTCATTAGTTTGTGAGTTATTGTGCTAAGAGTGACGCTACTTTTGTTATTTTCAAAACAATGGATCAAAAACAATTTCATGTTTTAATTTTACA
>CM032447.1:132788898-132953898 GCA_019049505.1 Pachyrhynchus sulphureomaculatus
AAAAGTTCGAAATATATCTTTTCCCGACTGTGGATAAATCGTGCGACGATCTTACTAGACAGACTATATTTAACAAATTCAATTCTTAAAATGGCTGTATTTTTTTTTTATGATCTAGCACACGTGCTGCAGGGAAGTACTCCAGGAGCGGCACGTGTGCGGAAAAAGCGATGCCTGCGTTATTTTACATACATCTTGCCTGACCTGTTGTTATTTATGGTCTTATTGTACAAACTGTTCATAAAAATGGTACAAATATTAAAAAAATATATGAACACATTTTTGTTCATTTCTTAATAAAAAAAAATAAAATAAAATGAAATAAATGTTATTATTAATTTTCACTGTATAACATTTTCTGTGTATTTTATCAATGGAAAATTTGACAGATTTGTTTGCTAAACAAAACATTTTTTTTGTGGGAGTTGTAATACAATTAAAATAAGCGTCTTGTTTTTTTTTTGTTTTTAATTTTGTACATTTAGTTGGAATTAAATGAAGTTCTTTTTTCCACTGACATGAGAGTCGCGACACTTAAATTGTTATTTTTTAGTAGAGTAAGGAAAACATTTTAATTAGTAACTGCTCTTAGAATTCAGTAGTACTCTTGAATGAATTTGACGTGAATACTCTGGAAATATATCAGTTACGTCATTAACACTGATATAAGCAAATTCGTATTTGCTTATATCCAGATAGACGATAACGTTATTTAAAGGTTATACTAGAAAATAAGATATATTTCGAAATAACGTACACACAATTAAAATTGTAATTGGTGCTTTGGGTTAATGTAATTTCTGTGGCATCGATTTGCTTAATTCGTTTTCGTTCAGCAAGGTCATTATAAGACTTAAGAGGTGGATGGGCCTCAGGCTAACTTTTTACTGTATGATTGTGAGTGGTCAATCTACAAGTTTACCTGGAGTTCTTTTATTAAGTTTTATAACAGCACGTATAAATGAATCGGTAAGTTTGAACAGATCTCTTCCCATTTGGAATAGAGACAAATCTAGAATTTGTTCGCGAGTCGTAGTAACCATTTGGCAAAAAAAGTTCCAGAGCTAAATTAGTCTGAATTATATTTAATGGGGCAGCCAAAATAAATACGTATAGTTTTGTCGTTACTCAGTACATTTACTTTTGTTAGATAAAAATTTTAAAAAATCTAAAGTTTATATAATATAAAAAAAACAGAAATCAGCGTTATACAAATTTATCCAGAGAAAAATAAAATTATTGCTCACTGTTTTTATTTCTGATTTTATTAATTAACTATTTTATAAATATTATTTTTAATTTTCAATTTTCTGATTCTTTTTCACTACTTTTATAGTGCAGGTTATTTGTGTAAACATTATAACTCCTCTGAAAACATATTAATTTTTTAAATTTCATTTTCTAAAACTGCTTTTCAACATTTGCTGTTTTGACTACAATGTTTTTAAATTGATAAAGGCTGTGGTTTTGACAACTGAAATCGAGATGCCAGCAATGTGTTCCTAATCAATTAATTTAATTAATTCTCTTCATGTTCATCATATGGTTTAATTTAAAAATATCTCTTTTTCGAAAAAAAAAGATTAAAAAATCTTACTTTTCTATGATTTTAAAATTCAGTATTATTTAAACAGTATTATGTTAGTTTTTTAACATAGCTTCATTTCAACATTTTACACTATTGAGTTGACGTTTCGTGTTATTAACTTGAGATTTGTGTGTTATTTTCGAATGAATCACAATAAATGTGTTACGTATTAAAGAAAAATAAAACTGAAAAAATACAAATATAATTTTATAAATGAAAAAATATATATTATTATAGTCGTTTGTTTGCGGAATTTTACCTATATTACGGGAAATTTGGAGTTTTCCGATGAGCTTACCGATCAGATCGATCAGATAATATAAATTTTTTCTTTTGTTGGAATTTCTGAAATATGCCATTCCAGAATTGGATATTATTTTATGTATAAACTGACGTATTTGAAATTCATTTTTATACCTCTCTGAGTTGCTAGAAGAATTCATTTAAGATTTCAATATAATATTAAGTACTCTTGTTTAAACTTGATATCTTTGAAACTAAGCTTTGAGAATTTATAAAAACTGTTGATGTTGGGTTTGGATCGCATGTAGGGCCATGGGGGTATAAGCGTCAAAATGCCTAAATTCATAATCTTTTAAGTTTGTTTAGGCCGTTATCAAATCAAACAGTTTTTGTGTGTATAATTTTTCGTGCTAAAACTTAATTTTGGAGTTCTTACTAAATATTTACACTAATTTAGCTATTAGTACTTAAGTTACTGTAACTGTTTCATTGTTCTGTGAAAAAAGTTTTAGGGTGCACTTTTAAAAAGAAGTTACTAAGTACTTCAATACAATGAATATAACAATACAGTGAAAAATACCAACATACACAACAAATGACACTAAAATTTTTGTTAAAGAATCTATAAAGGAATGACTATCAGATGAAGATTTACTAAAAATAATTTGCCCAGTACTTCCTTTGCAATACGTAGTTCTAAAATAAATGTCGAATTTGACCTCCTTACACCAAAAAATAATTTAATTCAAATGCTACAAATCGATATTTTAAGTAATAGGTAGGAAGAGTTTAAGAGATATCTACAAATGAAATCTGATATTTCCCTCTATATAATATAGCATTTCTGTTAAAATTGAAAATGTGAAGAAAATAAGACAATTTTCTGATTTCTCAACTGAAAAAGCCCCAAAAAGGACGTATCTGACGATATATACGAAGCACCCTATTTAAGTACCTCCCCTAACGCTTTTCTTATTTGACCGATTGAAAAAATAATACAATTTTCATATATTTCCCCTTCACGAATCCTGAAAAGGACGTATAATACGACATATATGAAATAACCCCTTTAGCCCTCTCCCCTACCTTATAAACTCCTTACTGTTTGACCAATTGGAAATATTGACAACATAACTCAATTTTCAGATTCCTTTACTCTAAGAACACTGAAAAGGATGTATAATATTATATATATGAAGCAAAGTCTTTAACCCTCCACCCACCTTTCATGTTTGACCAGTTGAAAATATTGTAAAAATTACAATTTTCAGGCGCGTCGATTCCAAACATCCGAAAATGGACGTATAACATAGCATATTCAAAGCAACAACTCTAACTCCTTTCCATTCCTCATTACTTCCTTACATCTGCAATTAAGTGAAAATAATGAAAAAATAACACAATTTACAGGTTTCTTGACTCTAAAAACCTATTACGATATTTAGAACGCAACTCCTCTAACTCTCCCTCTACCTCATTAATCCCTTATATGTATGGTCATAAACCATTCGAAATAATGAAAAAATAACTCAATTTTCCGAATTTTTAGCTTCAAGAATCCTGAAAAGGACGTGTATTATGATTTACTTAAAATAACCTCTCTGACTCCTTCTCGAACCTCTTTAACCAACCCCTTATACGTTTGATCATAAATAATCGAAAATAAATTTTTCAGAGCTCTCGACTTCAACAACCCTGAAAAGGACGTTGATAATAAAAATAATTATATATAAAATTTCTTCCATTATATCAACTATGTTTTTCATGATCTAGGGACTTTGAGATATGAAATACGAATTCTCTTTGGCAAGGGAAGTGAAAATATTAAAGTCGTGAATAAGCAGGAGTATACAGAGAATGGTAACAAAATAAACCGAACTGAATCAAATACATCTCATGTACTCGTCCTCTGTGAAATTAGACGCAGTTCGTTGACCAGCACAGACAACTTTTTCTATCTTGGGTGCAACTTCTATTTCCGGAATCTCTCTTTTTGTCAGAAGCGACCTCCCTTGCCAACGAGAGGAGGTTCTGGAGCCTTGAAACTTTGATGTTATGTGGTTAAAAATAATGATTCAATAAACCACAAGGTTTATCTGCTGCCTTTATCGACCACCAAGTGACACTAACTTTAGAACACTTTTGGTTTCTTTCGCAGATACTATCGATCATTTACAGATTAGTTATCGAAATGCCGAAAAAACCTACTGGGCGACTTTAATGTCTACAACACCAACTGGCTTAAGTATTCAAATACAATAACAAGGTCGTGAAGCCGAATCATTCCTAATCAGTTGTGGCTTTACTCAGCTTATCGATGAACCAACACGAATTCTTGATCGCGATGGAGAGTTCGCCAGTCTGACCTGTTTTTAACCACCAATCCAGAGATTTACACTGTCACCGGAAATCCGCCGTTAAGTTATTCCGACCATCGAGTATCCTACCCATCAGTGACAGACAGGTGACTAAACCGCGCAAGATTTGGCAATTTTAATTTGCTAAATGGGAAGAGCTCATGGACAATTTTCTAACTTTCTCTTGTTTAGACGTTTATTTTAGATCCGACGACCCACCTGACTGCGCTAAGGAGGTTCTCGATGTAATTTCGGCTGGTATGTAAACTTACATCCCTTTTTCGAAGAATCCTAAGGTATATTTATAAATCGAAACATATTTGTTCGTACCCCGAAAGATATTATCGACGAAACGAAGACACAACCAAAGAATTAAAAATAACGATTCAAGGTCCTTTTGGTAAGTCGCTAAGGCTATTAGTCAAAATTTCACTAAATCCACTATACCATCACTCACACGACACGGCATTCACACGGCTAGATAATACTGTTCAAACAACACCAGTTAATAAAGTCAACTTGTTAGCTGAACTTTTTGCTTCACATTCTACTGTGGATTTCCAAAGAAAAACACAATCAACAATTCCCATAGTGCAGTTAAGGATGCCCGATATTGTCTTCAGACAGCTTATCATAAAACATATATTAATGAAGCTAGACACCAAAAAGGCTGGTCATGACGGAATACCTGCCATAGTACTCAAAAACTGAACATGAGACATAAAAGCAGTTTTCTGTAGACTTTTTAACCTATCCTACAAAAATGGGAATATTTCCTGCAAGTATCCGCAGAGAGTAGGAAGTCGTTCAACTTGAGAAAGACCTCGAATACATTCTATCTAGGGGCGACAGTAATCAAGTAGAATTTAACGCTACAAAAATCCAGGCGGCAGTTTTTGGTAAAAAAGTTAACGTTGCTGAACCGGACATAACTGTAGACTGAAAAGTTTTTGGTCTGACACATAGATTTCGCCCTTTTCAAAAAATCCATATAATTTTTAGGAAGTATCAACCTTCAAACGATACGTGTCAAAATTTCATGATATTTCGGCAAATAGTTTACAAGTTACAGTGGTTTTAGTAACGTTACTTTTGATATTTTCAAAACAATGGAAAAAATCGAATTTTGTGTGTTGATTAAACACTTTTTGTTGATGGGAAAAAATATCGTTCAAGCAAAGCAATGGTTCAATAAGTGTTACGGGGACTTTGCCCTTGGAAAATTGCGCATTATATACTGGTAAGCTGAACGCTTTGGACGCCCAAATGAGGTGGTTACACTGAAAAACACAAAAAATCCACAAAATTGTTTTGGATGACAGTAAAGTGAAATTGCGTGAGATAGCTGACACCCCAAAGGATATCAAAAGAACGTGTTGGTCATATTTTGTATGAACATTTGGGCATGAGAAAGTTGGGTTCGAAATGGGTACTACGTTTGCTCATAGTGGACCAAAAACAACAACGTGTTGATGATTCTGAGCGCTGTTTGGACCTGTTTAAGCGCAATAAAAAGGATTTTTTTCATGAGAGAGAGAGAGAGAAACATGGATCCACCACTACACACCGACAGTCAGCTGAGTGGACAGCAGCCGGTGAAAGCCGCCCGAAGTTACCAAAGACAACGGTCGGCTGGGAAGGTTTTGGCCTCTGTATTTTGGGATGCGCATGAAATAAGTTTCATCGACTATGCTGAGAAGGAAAAAAACATCAACAGCGAATATTATATAAAGTTATTGGTGCGTTTGAAGGCAGAAATCGCAAAGAAACGGCCCTAAATGAACAAGAAAAAATTGCTCTTTCATCAAGACAATGCACCGCGTCTCAAGTCAATGGTTACGATGACAAAATTGTATGAATTGAAGTTCCAATTGCTTCCTCATCCACCGTATTCTCTAGATTTGGCCTGCAGCGACTATTATCTATTCACAGACCTCAAAAAAATGCTCGCGGGATGAAGAAGTTATCTCTGAAACTGAGGTCGGTTTTGAAGGCAAAGTAATTCTTTCTACAAGAAAGATATAGAAATGTTAGAAAAACATTGTATCGCTCTTGAAGAAGACTATTTTGATGAATAAGGTCGAATTTTGCAAAAAAATGTGTTTTAAGTATCTAGGCCAAAAACTTTTCAGCCTACGTGTGAATTATGTAGGGGCAGATCTTTCCACTGGCATTGTCATTCAATTTGCTGGGCGTTAATTTGGGAGCAAATAGGTCTTGGCATGAACATGTAAGCATAACAAAGAGCGCTTTTCAAAAGCTAAAAATATTATTTCCAGTTAGAAAGCTTTACATTCCACAACTGTTAATTCTTTACAAAGCTGAAATATGACCGACGATGGAATACTGTTACTATGTTTCGGGCTCTGCCCCCAAGTATTTGTTGGATTCTATTCAGAAGAGAGCTGTTCGTCTAATTGGAGACCTTGAACTCACCAGTAACCTTGATCGAATAACGGTTGGCGACTTGGGTCTCTTCTACAAGTATTTTCATGAAGTGTTCGATGGATGTAAGCCTACTTAATTCCTCCCAAAGCGGTGCATGCTAGGAATATACGTCGCGCTAATAATTTACATCCGTAGAAAGTTCAGCTTGTCACCCCTCGTATAACCCTTTTCAAGCAGTCTTTTATATGAAAAATATCATCTCCTTGGAATAATTTCCCCAGGGCTGTGTTTCCCACCGAGTACAATTTACAGCAATTCAAGACCAACCTGAAACGCTTTTTCTGCACACGCATCACGCATCGCTCCTCTAGCGCTATAGCCATTTCCATGCAGCACGTGGCCTTAGACCAAATCTTTTCGAGATAGTCAACAAATATGATTAAGAAAGTTTGGAGACGTTATGGTTGCATTTAAATTGAGGGAATATGGTTTTTATAAAATTTCTAGACCAGAACCAAGAAGATATCGACTTAAACGTATTTCCCTTACTTCCTAAGAAACTTAATTTTATAGGTTAAAATGGTGATTACAGGCGGAAAAATGTGGGTTATACTGGAAACCATTGATCCAAAAAAATCTAGATAAACTCGACATTAATAGATTCACTATTTTTTTTATAAAAATGATGGTGCAGGGATGTATATTAAAAAAGATTTAACTATTGACACCAAAATGATATGATTAACTGAAATTAATTTACATTATTGTACATTTAAAATAATGGTTTAATTACTACACTCTCACCCAGATTGGATCTTTTTTATTCGATCAAGAAACTACCTCCAGAGTTCTGGACAACTACGCTGAATTACACATGTATACAAAAAAAATTATCTGTCTTTTAAGTGAGACGCGTGTTTTCTTAGTATTTTTTTTATGCTGAATCCAAAAAAATCACAAAAAACTTAAACTTGCCAGGAAACTATTAAATTAAAAAAAATACATTTTAATAAATAATGTAAAACTGTATAATCATTAAAATTATGGAACAAAATTATTATTTCGTACATCTTTATAAGTTCTGAATCTACATTTATCATAAAAATTTAAAAATATTAGGTTTTGGTGTTCATGTTTAACAAAAACAGGCATACACCACATTTAACAAAGCTACGTAGCAAAATGCTGTTTAAAATAAATATGTGCAACCGCTAAATTAAAAAATTGTTTTTAAGTTTTAGTATATTGAACTAAACTATTAATTTCAGTTTTTTGAAGTTCTTAATCCTGACTTGACATCAAAAAAGTTTTGTGTTCAATTTCAACAAGAAACTTGCTTTTAACATTTACAATGGTGCTATGTGGTTGGTAAAATGCGTTTTTAAGTAAATAAATGCAACAGCTAAACAAGAGTTTCAAATTCGAATTTGATATCAAAAGATGAAGAATAGTCTTTAGTGTTGAAAAAAAATATCCGTTTACTATTTAGGAACAAAAGGTTGCAAAATGCAGCCTAACGTATATCCCTTGATAGTTTTAGAAGTCAGTTTTGTGGATATATTGGTTGAGTAAATATGGGGGAATGTGAGTGGCTGAATGAGGTAGTGAGTGAGTGAGAGTGTGAGGTACTGAGTGAGTCGGCGAGTGAGAGAGCGAGCGAGTGAGTGTTGAAGTGAGTGAGTGAGTGAGGGAGTATGGGGGTATGTGAATGAGTGAGTGACTGAGCGAGCGAGTGTGTGAGGGTTTTGTTCAATATTAATAAAAATTAAAAACAATTTTTTAATTTAGCAGTTGCACATATTTATTTTAAACAGCATTTTGCTACGTAGCTTAGTTTTTTTTGTGGGTCTAGCACACATGCTGCAGGGAAGTCCCTAAAGCGCTCCAAGAGCGGCATGTGAGCGAAAAAAGCGATTCACGGAATCGGGCGGGCTACATCCTTCGAACACTTTCCATGAACAGACTCAAGTCGCCAACCGTTCTTCGATGTTCCAGCGAATCAAGGCCGCCGGTCAGTTCCGGGTCTCCAATCAGACAAACAGCTCTTCTCTGAACAAAATCCAACAAATGCAGTGTATGTTTGGGAGCGGAGCCCCAAACATGGGAGCAGTATTCCATAGTTGGTCGAATTTGAGCTTTGTAAAGAATTAACAGTTGTTGTGGAGTGTAAAGCTTTCCAGTTCGAAACAATATTCCCAACTTTTGAGAAGCTCTCCTTGCTATGCCTGCAAAATGTTCATGTCAGGACATATTTACTTCCAAATTAACGCCCAACAAATTGAGCGACGGTGCTAGGGGAGTGGAGTGCCCCGACATAACTATGTCGGGTTCAGCAACGTTAACTTTTTTAGAGAAAATTGCCGCCTGAGTTTTTGTAGCGTTAAATTCCACTTGGTTACTGTCACCCCCCAAGATACAGTTTCTTCCAGGTCTTTGTTAAGTTGAACGACTTTCTGCTGTCTGCGGATATTCGCCTGAGCAGCCGATGTCCGAGTGTTCAAAGTGAATGAAGAGACATGCGTACTGTCATCTGCAAAGCTGTAAATTGGATTCCCGGTCTTTTCCAGCAGATCGTTAATGTAAATGAGACTTAGTTAAAGATGGTGTATGCGTGTTTTTTGTTAAATATGAACTCAATATTTTTAAGTTTCTATGATATACGCAGATATTTAAAGATGTCCGAAATAATAGTTTTACTGATTATACAGTTATTCCATTACATTATTTATTAGGATGTATTTTTTTCCAATTTAATAGTTTCTGGCAACTTTTTTTTTTTTTGAAATCAGCATAAAAAATATTTAAGAATACCCGTGTCTCACTTAAAAGACAGAGATTTTTTTTGTATAGCTGTGTCATAGACTGTCATATAACATATGTATACTGAGATCCACTTAATAATTTTATTTAAAAAAGTACTACATTTTAAAGGGTAAAGTGTGGATAATAATTTACAACTTAAAGGATAAAGTGTGGATAATACTCATTAAATGTTATTTGTTAGACCTAGTAGATGAATAATAATAGAAACCAAAAAATACTTAGTACTAATTAAAAATACAAGAACTCAATAACAATATTAAACATTTTTAGTCGGCCGTTAATGAGGTGGTCAATGCACCAAAATACAGAATAAATTAGGTGCCAATAAGGACGAATACCTTGGATATATTAAAAGCAACCGTGACTCCCTACGTTGTTCAAATTCGTGGTTTCCAAGTTGTGTAGCATGCTAATAAGTTCCTCTAGGTATTCTAAAAGATGTTGACGAATTGCTTGTACCATATATGTTAAATGGTTCTAGTCGCTAGTGGTTCCTAAGTATTAATTCAAAGTGCTTTAACTTTTCAGGCTCCAATTTGTTTATCAACTGCCAATGACTGTTAAAAGTACTTGACTTTCAAGCACCTAGCCCTTTTAAGGCCTCGGTTCACCTTTGCTTTTTTTCACGATTGACTCGCTCGCTCACTGCTAGCAAAGTTCCGAAATTATACAATATTTTCCTTCGTGCATAAACTGAATTTACCCACAATCTGGCAACATTAGTTCCAGGTGCGTCATAATTTCAAAGTAATTTCGAAAAAAAAAGGGTAATGTAGACGGGTATCATCGGCGTCTTTTTAGTGTTCCGTACGGAACACTTATAAGATCACTTCGGTGTCTGTCCGTCTGTCACACCCGATTTTCGCCGAAACTATTTGTCATAGAAAGTTGAAATTTGGTAATAATATAGGAATTGATGGTAGTTTTGAAAGTTAAATTTTGACTTAAGGGGTTAGTTCTGGGGGGTGAAATCGGAAGTAAAAAAAAATTTTTTTTACTAGGTAATCGAGTGTGGTGTCAAATGAAAGCTTGTGAAAACACGAGTAAAAAATATATATATAATGTAATACTTGCGCGCACTTTTCTTTGTATTATTTTTAAAAAATCGCTAAGAATTGCTGTCCACCCGCCTTATCTCGAAAAGCAAAAACCACCCCCACTTATGAGGTATCACATAAGTTGTAATAACGACGAAAAAAGTTCAGGCTTTTGTAGTTTTAGGCAGGGTGAACAAATATGCAGTAGATTCGCTTGAACTACCGGTACACGACTATAAACTACCCTTAGAGGGTGGTAGAAACTACCCCTACGCTCTAATGATGCACATGGATGTTAATGAAATTCGGAAAGGATCAAGTTCCTTTAGCTCATAGTGCTAAACATTCAAGACAACTAGATCATATTCTTAATAAGGTCGAAAATGATTCCTAGGAGGAGGACTACCCCCTGGGATTGATGGATCTTAGAAGTTTTGGAATCTGAGTAAAAAAAATAAGACTACATAAGCCTTTATTTTTTTTCTCAGATGCTAGAGCTTCTAAAATCCATCAATCCTAGGGGGTAGTTCCCCCCTCCTAGGGATGATTTTCGATCTTATTAGAAAGATGATTTAGTTGTCTTGAACGTTTGGCACAATGAGATAAAATTACTTGATCTTTTCCGAATTTTATAATAATAATAATTTGTCCTAAGAGCTACAAGAATTTGTCCTTTGTACGTGTTAATTAAATTCACGTGCGTTATTTGAGATTTAGAGATACTTTTCACCCCCTATAAAGGTGGATTTGGATTTAATTAATAGAAACAGCTTTCTGTGGTTTGAATGCATATTCTCTTCTCTAGATTATAAAATATCTACCATTCACTTAGAGTCATTACATTATTACTATAATTTTACCCCATTTCAAGGGATGTCTTTGGCAAAAAAAAAATGACACGATAAATCCTTTTTAGTGTTCCTTACGGAACACTTATAAGATTACTTCGGTGTCTGTCCGTCTGTCACACCCGATTTTCTCCGAAACTATTTGTCATAGAAAGTTGAAATTTGGTAATAATATAGAAATTGATGGCCTCATAAGAGCCATGTAGTTTTGAAAGATAAATTTTGACTTAAGGGGTTAGTTTTGGGGGGGTGAAATCGGAAGTAAAAAAAAATTTTTTTTTACTAGGTAATCGAGTGTGGTGTCAAATGAAAGCTTGTGAAAACACGAGTAAAATATATATATATATATATATATATATATATATATATATATATATATATATATATATATATATATATATAGATATATATATATATATATATATATATATATATATATATATATATATATATATATATATATATATATATATATATATATATAATGTAATACTTGCGCGCACTTTTCTTTGTATTATTTTTAAAAAATCGCTAAAAATTGCTGTCCACCCGCCTTATCTCGAAAAGTACTTATCAAAAAATTTTGAAAAAATTCTGGAATATTCTCCACGGGGTGTAGATTGAACGAAAATTATCACGAGTGCATTACCAGTAATAATTTATCTGGTATATAAAAAAAAAAACAGAAATTTTAAGGTCATCAATTTTCAGTAAAGATTGGAAATAAACTTTGTTGAAAACTCATTTGGGGGGTGTTTTGTGAAGTCACTGATCATTTTATACTTGCGTTACAACATTTTTTATTTTAAAAGCAATCAACGTACGGAACACTAATTGCGCAAGTTCAACTTGCACTTGACCGGTTATTTTTTGTTATACATAACAGACAATCTATTTGCTGATATGTTTTTTCTAATGTGTTATATGTATGCATTATAATAGTATTTGAGAAGAAGAATTTAAATTTATATTCGGTACAACCATATAAAGAAAAAATAACCGGCCAAGTGTAAGTCGGACTTGCGCAATTAGTGTTCCGTACGATAATTGCTTTTAAAATAAAAATTTGTGTTACGGAGGTATAAAATGATCAATGTCTTCACAAAACCCACCCCAAATGAGTTTTCTACGATGTTTTTTAAATTATTAAACATAATGAATTTCTGATAATTTTCGTTCAATCTACACCCTGTGGAGAATATTTCAGACTTTTTTTTCAAAATTCTTTGATCAGTACCTTTCAAGATAAGGGGGGACAGCGATTTTTCGCAACTTTTTAAAAATAAAACAAAGAAAAGTGTGCGCAAGTATTACCTTATTTATATTTTTGAACTCATGTTTTTAGAAGCTTTCATTTGATACCCCACTCGATGACCTAGTAAAAACTAACTTAAGTCAAAACTTAATTTTCAAAACTGCACGGTTGAGATGAGGCCATCAATTCCTATATTAATGTCAAATTTCAACTTTCTGTGTCAAATAATTTTGAAGAAAATCGGGTGTGACAGACAGACGGATGGACACCAAAGTGATCTTATAAGTGTTCCGTACGGAAGACTAAAATGATTGCATGTATTTAATATTATTGGGCTATCTCATTCATACCTCTTCGAGCGGATAGGAGGACTCATTTATGTTTAAGACCAAGTTTTGGGATGTTATAAAAACCGTTGAGTTTGGATCTGGAATACATTTACAATCTCCGTCACATTTTTTGTATTCATCACTTATAAAATGTAATAAATATTCAATAGCAATGAATTACTAAAACAAGATAATTTTAAGTGTAAATATTTTTATCACCCATACAGTGGATATTAATTGTTTTGAAGGTGGTGAGAAGGAATAGTTTCGAATAAATTATATTAAATACCATTAAGTGTTTTTAAAGAAAATGACTTCGAAAATAATATTAATTTTTCAAAACTTCCAGCTTAAAGAATCAGTAGAGAGAACTGTGATATGATGAAGAGCTACCACCTGTGATAGTGTTTTTTTCTGATTGCATAGAGGGCCATACGCTTTGAATAAAATTTTGATTTAGATGATATCGAATAATGCGATATTAACCATAAAGGAAATTTTAAGGTTAACATACAAAAATATTAGTAGTATTTCCCATAGGAAAATACTTGAATTTAATAGCCTTTTAATTACTTATAATTGCTGTATTGGACTGAGAAAAATTGTCACGCACAAATACGGTGTTCTATTATTAATTTGGCTTCCTCTACTAAATTTTGTCTTTCATCGACATACGTCCACACAAAAGCGTAAAGTGATCCGGATCGATCTAATTGTGGCAAATGCAATTTATTTAACTATAAGTGGTGTTCCGAACAAATCTTTTTAGTTTTACTTTTTATTTACAACTTACATTTGCGAAGAAACTTCGGAGTAGTTAACTTTACTGCAAAAGACTAGCTTCTGAGATAAATACTTGTATTATTACTTTCTTTATATATAAATTTAGACGAATTTTATATTGCAAAATAGCATATGCACCTTGACTCTGACTTGAGATCTTCCTCTCTTTTATTTTATCCTCACGGTAACTGTAGCCGCATATGGAAAAATAACACGAATGCGAAAATCATTAGGACAAATTCTGTATGTTTTTTTTTAGATTGCTAGAAACTGAATCCTGAAATAAAGCACCTATAGTTACAGTACATAATTTGTTAAAAATCCGGCACACGCCGTCGCTTCTGTATCGATTTTCGGACGTCTTGTAGTGTGTGCCGTGATCATAGAAAAATATGACGAAAATGAATATTTTTTATGATCACGGCGCACACGCTACAGGAATATCCGGAAATAAATAATAGAAAAATATTCATTTTCATCATCTTCACTTTTAAGTAGGAGGAGGTTTTTTCTGTAATTGTGTGTCTCATTTTGAAGTCGTGTTGGAAGTTATAAGAGAAGGCCAAAATGGTTAAACGGAGAAAGTTGTAGAGAATCAAGTGCTCGATAAAACTGAATTCCTTCTGTTTTAAGATACTGTGTTGTCGATTCAATTTTCAATCAGTTGTGATTTTAATTTCATAAAATTTTTGGTTATTCACAAAAAGCCTTTACAGCCCCCTTGACTATCATAAGTAACAGTAAAGGACCTGCATTTTCTTGCGATTCTCTGAGATGAGCGCATATATGTATGTAGTTGTATACGATTCTTTAAACCGGCGTGGCGTGTGTACCAAATTTGAACCTAAGATTCTAAATACTGAACTCATAACCATATTAGGGTTAATTAAGAAAAATGACAGCTAAAATAAATAAACATGAATTATTTTCAATGGTTACAACCTTCTAGTCAAAAATTTTAACCAGTGAGAAAGTTATTCTTTTTTCATTTATTTTAGCTCTCATCTTTCTGATTATATTACCCTTAATTATTATTACCTCTACTAATATCAGAGTAAATACGAGGATGGATTGCAAAGTTCGCGGCTTCACCAAAAAATAATTATAATATTTTTATTACAGTACCCTCGCTCCAGCCGGCCCACGACGTCTACAACTGAAGAAAACATCGGCAAAGTGTGTGATCTCATATTGAAAGATCGTAGATTAACTATCAGGGAGATTCCAGACACTATAGGCATCTTGTATAAACGAACACAAAACGTCATTGCCAACGAACTCGGATTTTCTAAGGTTTCCGCTAGGTGAGTCCCCAGATTGCTTTCAGTTGAACAAAAACGAATTCGACTTACGATTTCTCGGGACTGTTTGGAGATGTTTGAGGCTGATCCGCAAGATTTTTTTAACAGGTTTGTGACGGTGGACGAAATCTGGGTTCACCGCTATACTTCAGAGTCAAAACAACAATCCAAGCAGTGGAAAAGATCTGGTGAACTGACCCCAAAGAAAGCGAAGGCAATTTTGTCGGCTAGAAAAGTGATGGCGTCAGTTTTTTGGGATGCTAAAAGTATTATTATGGTGGACTACCTTCCGAAACGCGAAACAATAAACTCGACGTACTACTGCACCCTTTTGCGTCGTTTACGTCAAGAAATTAAAGAGAAATGTCCAGGATTACGGAGAAAGAGTGTTTTGTTCCAACGCTCGCGTTCACACATCTGTTGAGTCTATGGCTCAAATTCGTGATTGTGGCTTCGAATTGCGGCGCACCGGGCTTATTCTTCTGATTTGGCACCTTCGGACGTTCATCTGTTTCCAAACCTCGGTGACCAGAAATTTTCATCAAATGAAGAAGTTGCAGTTAACCAGTATATTTGAAGACCTTTTTTTTTCAAACAGGTGTGGAAGCTTTGGAAAGCAGGTGGAAGAAGTGCATAGAGCTAGCTGGAGATTACGTCGAAAAATAAAAATATTTTTGTAAGTATTTTATTTTGTTTTCTTGACTAGGCCGAGAACTTTTCAATCCATCCTCGTAGCTGAAACAATTCAACAATTTCTGTAAGAACTTCTAGGTTACAAATATTGTTTGTTCATTTTTTAGCTCTCATGTTGTTTAACTTAATATACTTTATATTAAAGTTTTTAATTTACTTATGACTAGGGTGCCATTTGCCTTTTTAATTTCATATTAACTGCAATAATTTTTTGATTTTGCGAAATGTTAAGTTTTAAGCTATACTCTGCAAATATCCCCAGATTTTATGCTTCATAAAATAAAAAAAAGCTCGACAGAAAATTAAATTTGTACTTTCTTACTTTCTTTTTCACATTCTTACCTGACAAACAAGTGGTAGGGAAGGACAAGTGTATTCTTGATAATGGTGAATGTGAAATAATAGAATCTCTGAATCAAGGAGTTGAAGAGTTGTAAAAATGTTTTACTTCCTGTAAAGAGGTTGAAGCTTTCTCAAATTTCATGAAGGATTCGAGCTGTTTACCAAAGTACTTGGTATGCAGTAATTGGAGCAAGAACCTTTAATGTATCAAGTTATTAAGGATATAACATTACCAATTACTTTTCAAAGTAATTGACTTTCAAGCATCTAGTTCTAATTTAAATTTTAAAAATATGCTAGAAGTACAAAACTTTCAAGATTATGAAGACTTAAATTAGCGAAATGGTTTTTAACTACTCAACCTTTGCCCAGCTTGATTCTTAAGTATAAGATGGAGTTGAGCGAATGCTGATCAGGAGTATAAGTTAAAGGGCCCGCAGATGTGCATTTTTACATACTTATTTTTTGGCGTCTAGATTCATTACGATATATTTTATAAAACTCTGTCGGAGTCTTCCAAAAAAAGCTAGGAAAGATGACATCAGAAATTCCATTACATAAACCGATGAATTTCTTAAAGTAGGTACCCGACGGAAAATTTGAAAATGTCCCGAAAAAGTTTATTTCGTTTGGTTGATTTTCTGCATAAAATTAACACGGTGGAGTGTCTACATGCCACTGGCAGTGACTAGTAAAATACTCTATGTTGAAGCGAGTTAGTAGTAAGAAGATCCCGATAAAGTATTTGGGATGATAGTGGAAATTGCAAGATCGATAATCAAGAAGAGAATAAGGTAAGACTAGCAAAACGCTTTATCAAGAAAAAGTATACTATTGTTTCGTCAATAAGCTAAGTGATTAAAAAGGACATTATATATATATATATATATATATATATATATATATATATATATATATATATATATATATATATATATATATATATATAGTCGACACTGTTTATAGTGAAACTCTCTATATAGTGAAAAACTCTTTATAGTAGAATATTTTAATGAAATTTCAAGTAAAAAATCCTGCATATAGTGAATCTGTAAAATAGTAACACTCTATATAATACAATTTTTACCGGAATTTTATGTATAAATTTTTATGCATTTATTGAGATGTTGGCCATTTCGGGTTTCCCATTTTTATCTAACATTAGCACGAATTCCATTTTTATGACGCATTCTTTTGAAAAGGTTCTTAACGCGTTAATACCGCCTAATGGTTGGCAATAAATCAGGTAGATTTCTGTGAGAACCCCGGGGAATAACCCATTTTATAGAAACCCGAGGAAAAACCCATTTTATAGTCGAGGCCTAGTAATTCGCAAATGCAGGTTCAGTTTCTTTTTGTTTAAGAATCAAGTAAGATGTCCAAGCGAGTGTGTTTAAGTTTAGCTGAGAAAATTAAAGTTTTGGAGGAAGTTGATAAAGGCTGTAAAAAAATTGATGTTGCTGCAAAATTTGGTGTTTTCTCCAAGTTGCGTCTCTCTGATAATAAAAAGTCGCGACAGTATCATCAAGAAACCTAGTGTTCCAAGCAGTCGAAAACGAGTACGGGTGAGTACTTACGAGGATGTAAATGAAGCAGTTTTACGATGGTTTCAAGTGGCCCGTACGCATCAAAACGTACCAATATCAGGAAATTTAATAGAGCAAAATGCTCTACAATTTGCTAAAGGATTTAACTACGTTAATTTTCAAGCTAGTGAAGGGTGGTTGAGTGCCTGGAAGACTCGCAATTCAATTGTTTTTAAAACGGTGTCTGGCGAGAGTGCAAGCGTTAGTCCGGAGGACTGTGATATTTGGACTGAAACTGGTTTAAAAAGTGCATTGAAAAAGTACGAGCCAAAAAACGTTTTCAATTGTGATGAAACCGGTTTGTTTTTTAAATGTTTGCCAAATAAAACTTTTGCTTTTAAAAGTGATAAATGTTTTGGTGTTAAAACAAGTAAAGAAAGGGTGACACTTATGGTTTGTACCAAACATGGATGGCTCAGAAAAACTGAAATTACTGCTCATAGGTAAAAGCAAAAATCCCCGTTGTTTAAAAGGAGTTAAATCTCTGGAGTTAGATTACGCCAATAATCAAAAGGCATGGATGACTTCTGAGATTTTCGAAAGATGGATCAAAGAACTGGACACGAAAATGAAAAGCCAAAAGCGAAAGATTGTGATTTTTATAGACAATTGTCCTGCACATCCAGTTACTGTAAGTAAAAAAAATTAAGGAATATTGAATTGATCTTTTTTCCACCAAACATGACCTCCAAATTGCAACTTATGGACCAGGGTATTATAAAAAACATAAAACATCATTACCGAAACAGAATTGTTCATAAAATTGTTAATGCAATTGATAACAACCTTCCAGTCCAAAAATTGATTACCCTTAAAGAGTGTATAACCGAAGTCGCTAAAGTATGGAGTGAAAATGTTTCTCAGAAAACTATCAAAAACTGCTGTTCTAAAGCAGGTTTTACTGAAAAAATTGACGAATGGGAAGAAGAAGACGAAATGGATCTCGCTACCTTAAAAAGGCAATGGGGTATTCTACAAAAAACTGCTACCGCCGACGCAGATTTTTTACTTGAAGATTTCTTAGAAATCGACAATGATGTTGGCACGACAGATCTCCCAACTGACCAAGACATAATTGACGATATAAAAAGTATAGAAGATCATGAAGAAGAAACTTAAACCGGGGAATGTCCTGCTAAATTTAGTGAAAATGAAATAAGAAATGCATTTGACATTGTGCGAACTACTCTCAGGGGCCAGGAAAGTGTACCTGATCAAATCTTTATGCATTTGAATAAATGCGAGAATTTTGTTGAGCAACAATTACTTTTCAAAAGTAATGTTCAAAAGAAAATAACTGATTATTTTTTTTCCTAGTACGTATGTACATAGTATGTACATATATATTAACAGATTTTGTATTATTCTTTTTATTTCGTATGTAGTACATACATACATAAAGTCCGTACGTTATATCTTTACACGTGCGTCATAGTTTTCAGGCAATATCCCAAACGACTATTATATTTTTTGTCTCTGTTTACCAATACCTACGATTTATTGGTGAAAAGAGACAAATAATATAATAGTCGTCTGTTATATGGCCTGAAAACTATGACGCACGGGTAAAGATATAACGTACGGACTTTATGTATGTATTTAGCCCTGTACATGCTATGTACTATTTAAACTTTCAAATGTTTAATAAAATCTTTTCTAATAATTCAATTTTGCAAATTTTTTGTTGCTTGTACCTTATAAAATACAAGAAATGATTACCATATATAAAATACATACATAGCAATATATACGAATTTTTTCTTTATATAGTGAAAAACTTTCTATAGTGAAATTTCGGTCAACATTTTGGTCTTTCACTATATAGAGTGTCGTATTCGTATGTAGCCTGGACTTTTGGGGTAAACATAGGCTACATTTTAAAAGGTTGTGACAAAAGGGAGCTGATTCGGTGGGGAAAGAATCTTGCCACAAGCGAGCGCAGGGCGGCTCGCTCGTGGCGTGGTGGGAGATGGTGATCGACCAGTGCTGGCGGAGTGTTGCAGTCTCAGTCTATAATTTGAATTTCTTGAAGTTAATGACATGATATTTTGATGTTATATTTTTAAAGATGAAAAAGTTTGTTGTTTTGTTACTCGTAGTTTTAAGATTCTTTAATTTTTTTTTATAGGCACATTGCAGGTTCTTTGTAGATCAATAAGTACTAAATAACAATAAAAACATTTATTTATTTTTATTAGTGGATTTTTGCTCAATAATTATCTAATAGAGTAAGATCCATTTAGGCAACAAATATTATTTTAGTAATGTTCCTTAATTTAGATATACCTACCTACTTCATTTAGTTTTGAGTTATCTGCTATTTAGTAAACGTGTTCTGAAATATCTACTAAAATTGTGTGCAATTATTGCATTTTCTTTCACAATTATTACGTAGTTAATTTCAGTTTGAGGTTTATAATGCAACTGTTTAATTATTATTAAGTAGTTTTTTAGTGTACTTATGGGATCACTTCGGTGTCCGTTTATTCGTCTGTCACACCTGATTTTCTCCGAAACTAATTGACATAGAAAGTTGAAATTTGGAACAAATATAGGAATTGATGGCCCAAGAGCTTTGTCGTTTTGAAAGTTAAGTTTTGGCTTAAGGGGTTAGTTTTGGGGGGTGAAACCGAAAATGAAAAAAAAAATTATCAGGTCATCGAGTGGGGTGTTAAATGCTTGTGAAAACACGAGTTCAAAAATATATATAATGTAATACTTGCGCACATTTTTCTTTTGATAATGTTATTTAATTTGTTTATAATTAAACAAATATTTAGGTATTAAATATTTGTTTTACATTTTAATGACTAGATTCTAGATTGAGCTAGACTGATTTATTGGCTATTAGGTAGCTAGGAAGCTATAGCTATTATACATTATTAACTAAGAAAAAACGTGAAAATGTATATTGAATCTCAAGATATATACATGTCAGGGACTAATTAACTTAGCCTAGGTAAGAATTTTATTTTATTTTAATCATGGTACGGAACATTAATTGTGTCCAACTTGCATTTGACCCTTTCTTTCTTTTAGAAAACTGTGCATATGTGGCTGTTATTAAAGTATGCCAAAAGAGAATCGCAACTTTCTAGAAATACGTCTCAGACGAGGGCAGCTAAAATACGTCGAATTGAAGAGTTTAGCGCTAAACACTCACAGCTGCTCGACAGGCAAAATATAAGAACAATAGCCTCTATTTCTCGTATTCCTATGATCCCAACGGATTTACCTATTCATTTCAAGTGGTTACAGTTTCCGGTGAAAGGATCGTCTGCTCTCACAATAAGCAAATCCCAGGGACGAACTTTCAAACTCGTGGAAATCGATTTGAGACAGGAATGCTTTTCTCATTGCCAATTATATGTTCAGGTTACCAGAACTCCAGAAATCCAATATATTTTGCTCCCAGAAACAAATAAAACATTAAACATAGTATACAGAGAAGCTGTAACCAATTAACATAGGTGTTTAAATTTAAAAAAAACGTTTGAAAAAATTACGCTTCCACGCGAACGAAGTTGCGGGTGGTTGCTAATATATATATATATATATATATATATATATATATATATATATATATATATATATATATATATATATATATATATATATTTATTCATTTACTATTTAAAATTATAGGGAAAAAATTTGGTAAAGATAACTCTTTTGCAAAACTACTCCCATGTTTGTAGTCTTCCATGTTTACGTATCTTTACTCGTCACCGAAAGGGTGGCTGACTGTAATCCCTCTCTGCCACAAGTGACATTTAAAACAAAACCAGACCAAGATAGATCCGCAATTCTAAAATGCAAATGAGCTGTAAAAGACGCAGAGAAAAGCTTTAGAAAAGGGGCAGCGTAGCCTTCGAATAATAAGCTCCGGTAATTAATCCGCCTTAATTACCCCGCGACGCCTGTCCCGGCGATAGGAGGCGTCGTTAATGGTTGCGGCAATTAGCATCGACTTTTAATAATCGCAAAAATTTAATTTTTTTTAGAAAATATTGTCCCTTTTTATACATTTAATTTGGCAGAGTCAAATTGATAATTTACCATGTATTAAGATTCGTGTTAACGATTACTTAAGAAATAGTTTAGTTTCTTCTATCTGTTAGTTTCATTTGAAAGATATTTTCGCAGACCCAATTTATAGACCTAATCGTTTAACCTTTTTTTTTTTTTTTATTTTCACGAGTCTATCACTAGGTAATTTGCACTACTTGTGCATATATATATATATATATATATATATATATATATATATATATATATATATATATATATATATATATATATTCTAATACATAAGGATGGAGAAAAAATAATTGTAAAAGTTACGAAAAGTAATTTTTTATTATTTGTTATTATTAAGTGTATATATTTAAGTGAAAAGCACCGTTTTGACATGGATAATCTAAGGGTAAATTTTTTCCTTCTCGAATGTCGATATCTCGCAAAGTTCTTTTTCTAATATATGATGTAGCATACATTGTAGAATTAAAATTTTAACAATTCAAAAACATAATAACGTATTTTTTGTGTGTTTTTTACTAAATACAGATTATTTTGACTAACGCTGTTATGGAAATGTTCACGGTGCAACTGTCTGACCACAGCGACATGCGTAGAGAAAAATCAAGAACTTGGTAAAAAAATAAAGTCGCCTTGATTTTTCGAGTTTTGACAGGAAATTTTTTACATAAGCTTTACAAAATGTTTGTTTTTTTACTGCTATAGAATATATTTAAAAAAAAACGGTGAAAGTTGGACTTGCGCAATTAGTCGACGGATTTCTTTCTAACACCTTCACTATCAACGCCGGTGTACCTCAAGGCTCCAGACTGTCTCCTACTCTTTTTCTCATTTATATTAACGATCTGCTGGAAAAGACCAAGAATCCAATCCACAGCTTTGCAGATGACAGTACGCTTATCTCTTCATTCACTTTGAACGCTCGGACATCGGCTACTCAGACGAATATCCGCAAACGGTAGGACGTCATTCAACTTAACAAAGACCTGGAAGAAATTCTATCTTGGGGTGACAGTAACCAAGTGGAATTTAACGCGCTACAAAAACCCAGGCGGCAGTTTTTTCTAAAAAAATTAATGTTGCTGAACCCGACATAGTTATGTCGGGGCACTCCATTCCTCTAACATCGTCACTCAATTTGTTGGGCGTTAATTTGGGAGCAAATATGTCCTGACATGAACATGTTGCAGGCATGGCAAGGAGAGCTTCTCAAAAGTTGGGAATATTATTTCGAACCAGAAAGTTTTACACTCCACAACAACTGTTACTTCTTTACGAAGCTGAAATTCGACCAACTATGGAATACTGCTCCCATGTTTGGGGCTCCGCTCCCAAACATACAGTGCATTTGTTGGATTCTATTCAGAGAAGAGCTGTTCGCCTGATTGGAGACCCGGAACTGACCGGCAGCTTTGATTCGCTGGAACATCGAAGAATGGTTGGCGACTTGAGCCTATTCTATAAGTATTTTCATGGAAAGTGTTCGAAGGATGTGGCCCGCTTAATTCCTCCCAGAGCGGTGCATGTTAGAAGTACACGTCGCGCTAATACTTCACATCCGTATGAGGTTCAGGTTAGTTCAGGTCATCCCTTTGGAATAATTTGCCCACCGAGTACAATTTACAGCGATTCAAGAACAACGTGAATCGCTTTTTCCGCACACGTGTCGCTCCTGTAGCGCTTTAGGAACTTCTTTCCTGCAGCACGTGTGCTAGACCAATAAAAAAAAAAAAATTCAAGAATTTTTTCAACATTTTTTGATCACTACTTTTCGAGGTAGGGAGAGGTGCCAGCGATTTTTGGCAATTATTTTAAAATATTACTAAGAAAAGTGTGTGCAAGTATTACATCACACACTGGAAACAACACCTTAACGGAAAGAGGAATAAATTCTACACGTCCCTTTGGGCCTCAAGGAAAGCTCTGGACAAAACTTGGGGTATGCAACACAAGGTCGCATTGTGGATATACAGGGCGGTGCTATTTCCTAGATTAACGTACGCAGCAGTGATTTAGTGGCCCAGAGTGGACACGGTGGAATCAAAAAACCTACTGCGCAGCCTACAGGGGAACTACCGTAGGGCGACAGTGGGGGCTATGAGAACGACACCAATGGAGGTGCTAGAAGTAGCACTCTATGCCCCGCCACTGAACCAGTTCATCATCTACACGGCGAGATTAACAGCGTACAGACGGAAATGTCAAGGCGAATGGAGGAATGGGGACCGAGGACACTCAGGTCTGAAATTCCTCCATGAACGCCCATTCGTCTTAAAACAAGATAAAATCACGAAAACAACACAAGTGATTAGGTCTTTTTCTGTCCATATTCCTGAGAGGAAGGACATGCAAAAGCTCCTGAACAGGCCGAATACCGACATTTGGTATACTGACGGTTCGGGAGCTAATGGCCGCTTTGGGAAGGGAATCTTTTGCAATAAATTAAACCACAGGGAAAGTGTACCCATGGGCAATATGGCTACGGTTTTTCAAGGATGGCTAATACCTCAGATTAGCCATCCTCAGATGTGGAAAAACACAAATCTCGAAAGGGACAAATAATATGAAAATTTTAATCTGCTGCGATAGTAACGCAGCTATACAAGATCTGGCCAAATCCACCACGACAGCTTTCTGATCATGGAAGGTGTACAAGAACTAAACACATTAGGAGGTAACAACAAAGTTACCCTAATGTGGGTACAAGGCCACCAAGGCATACTTGGAAATGAAATAGCGGATGAACTCGCCAAAAGAGGCACCTTGGAGGACCTACCTGAACAGGTTGTAGGAGTTCCATTCGCTTTCGGTAAAAACAAAATCAGGGAATGGTTGGATAAAGAACACAAACTCTCTTGGACTACAGGAGCGGGGCATCGTCAAGCCAAATTCCTCATGAAACTACGACAGGCAGAACAAAGGAACTCGTTGTCGATGTCAAAACAAATGTTACTTCTGAGTATAGGACTCCTTACGGGACATGTGGCACTAGAGGCCCATCTACATAACCTCAAACTGGCTGAGCGGAAAACATGTCGGCTGTGCGAGGGAGAAGGCGAGAACAGTATATACATTCTGTGCGCATGTCCTGCACTAATGGTTAAGAGATATAGATACTGGGGTCAACTATTCTGTGAACCCAAAGATCTACAGCCGGACCAGGACTGCGACCCTGACTCGACTCATTGGGGAGTCACAGAAGAACTTTTCGATCTAGGTGACACCAGGGACTCAAGATACCACCCATTCATTTAACTACTACTACTAATTACATCACATATATTTTTAAACTCGATGACCTGGTAAAAAAAAATTCACTTCCGATTTTACCCACAAAAACTAATCCCTTAAGTCAAAATTTAATTTTCAAAACTACATGGCTCTGTTTGGGCCATCAATTCCTATATTTGTGCGAAATTTCAACTTTCTACGTCAAATAGTCTCGGAGAAAATCGGGTGCGACAGACCGACAGACGGGCACCGAAGTGATCCCGTAAATGTTCCGTGCGGAACACTAAAAATACGTACGAACAATACAAGGAATATATTAATAAATTATAAATGCTGCTCTTGTAACTGGGATGAAATAGATTAAAAAGTTCCTAAAAAAATGTTCTTATTTTTATATTAAAAGTGAGATTAATATTATTTTTGTTAAAATAAAAATGCAAAATACAGCAATCCGTTATGTTATGTGGAACACCAATCAGAGCGAATGACGTCACGCCTAAGTAAACTTTATTTCGGTCGAACTTCTCTTGCGTTAACGACAATCTCTGTACGGTTTATCAATTAATTTGTGGTTTTAAACTATCGAGTTGCTTAGTTTTGTGTTACAAAAACTAGAACCAAGAAAGGTTAGCGATGGAAGACGGATTTATCAAGGCAAATAGCTCTAATTTACCTAGAATTGATTTGTTGATGCTTGGAAAGTTTCTTGCTGCAAACAAAGACTTTTGCTCAGCAGAATTTAGAAATATCAAAACTTCTATAGATCTATACGCTGATCAACTTTAAGTTGTACTAACTTTTGAAGAAAATTGTCCTTTGAGTTTTAACCGCCCAAAAAAGGTCATTTCACGATGGAATAGATAACTAGCGGGCTTGAAAAAACCGTAAGACTATTTAACTAAGCAAAAATATTTATGAATGGGACGGGTAGTCTGTCACTTACAGAGTACAACAAAGAACTGGGGAAGGAAAAGAGAAACTCATGGAAGAAATTTTGTGGAGAAGTCGAGAGCACTTCTCAAGCACTATGCATCTAAAAAATTATCTCAAAAGACAACTCATTATTGATTGACGCGATAAAGAAGCCAACAGGAGAGTACACTACATCAGGAAAGGAGACTCTTGAAGTGTTTCTCCAGTGTACTTTCCGAGATCACAAATTCAACAACTGAAAGTAGCTCAGACACAACTGAACCTCTGGTACAAGGCTAAGAGAGCTGAGTGGTCAGCTATAAACTGAATAGTTAGCTATGAAAGAATCAAATGGGTTATAGGAACTTTTAAACCCTACAAAACGCCCGGATCAGATGGACTCTTGTCAGTATTTCAACAAAGGATAAACAATCTGGTACCGCACTTATGCAGAATATATCGAGCATGCATTGCACTGGGTTATGTCCCCATGCAAATGTGGTCTTCATTCCTAAACCTAAACTTGACACATACATCGAAGTGAAGGCATGCTGCCCAATCAGCTGTCCATCTTTTCTGTTAAAAATAGGGGAAAAATTGATAGACAGGCATATAAGAGAGGGGCCACTTCCAGAAAACCCTATACATAAACATCAACATGCTTATTAACCAGTAAAATCATGTAGAACCGCTTAACATAACTTCATAGCAACGGTAGAATCATCCCTCTACCATAAGGAGATTGCCCTGGGCGCTTTCCTTGATATACGAGGAGCTTTTGGTAACGCATCTTTCGTCTCAATGATTACAGCTTGAGAAAGATATGGGATTGACCACACCACAAGCAGATGGATAAACAACATGCTTTTATATCGGCAAATAAAAGCCAAGTTACATGGAAATTCTTTAGAAGTAGAAGTGACCCAAGGATGCCCACAGAGAGAAGTGTTATCGACACGCGTCTGGAAGATAATATAGTTATACTCATCTAAGAGAAGCATAGGATGGTAGAGCACATGCCAACAGCGCCGAAGATGTACAGTGCTAGTGTTAGGGAATAAACCTCAAAGGCCAACGCTGCAAAGGCTGCTTTATATCGTTCACAAAAAAAGAATCTAAGACAATTGCAATAACAACAATAAATAATAAGTATCTTCGGAGAACGGATAAAAATTGTTAATGAATATAAATATCTGAGTTTGATACTAGACACGAATTGTTTGGGAAAATCTGGAACCTTGAACCAAAGATGGTGCTTTGACTATATAGTACGTTCTGGTCGTTAGACTCATAGCTACCTACGGACCTGCAGCACGGTGAACGAAAATAGAACAGTTCGACAATCACCCAACTAAATCGGCCCCAAAGAGGATACCATATTGGTAGTAGGAGACTTCAATGTGCAATAGGTAAAGAGGATTTCGTACAAACAGTGGGAGGTGAACATACTTTACATCAAGGGACAAACAAAAACGGACAGAAATTATGCAATATGGCAGCAAGCATAGTCCTGATCATAAGCAGAAAACAAAAAATAAATGCCAGGATGAAATGGTTGAAAACAAATAATATTGAGGACAGACGGAAATATGAAAGTATTAGGAAGGAATGTAATAAACTAATTAGAAGAACAAAAAGGAAATGGATAGATGAACAAATTGGAGAAATAGAAACAGAAGGTCGGAGCAAGAAGAAAATAAATGGAAATGATTCTAGAACCAACAAGAGATGAGATAAAATAAATAATACTAAGAAGTAAGAACGGAAAAAAGCCAGGCAAAGACAGGATAAACATGGAATTGTTCAAATACGGCGGAGAAGAATTCTGTGAAAGCGTGTACGTACTAATTAAACAGCTATGAAAAGAAGAACATATGCCACATGATTGGAAAGGAGGTGAAATTGTAATAATACACAAGAAAGGTGACCAACGAGTATGCGAAAATTGTCGAGGAATTATCCCGCTCAACACCGCCTACAAATTTTGACAACGATGATACACGAAAAACTAAAATATGTAATAAAAAATGTAATAGGACAATACCAATGTGGATTTACACAAGGAAAATCTACGGTAGATGCAATACATGTGGTCAAACAAGCATTGGAAAGAGCACAACAACATGCACTGAACTTGGAATTGGTGTTCATTGACTTTAAGCAAGCATTTGACTCGGTTAAGAGAACTGGATTAAATACAGTGCTAAAAGAATTGGGAATACCGGGCAAGATAAGACGACTATGTATGGTGACACTGAAAGAGACATTCGCCAATCTCAAAACACAGAAAGGAAGAATACAAGATTTCGGAATTAACAAAGGAGTTAGACAGGGAGATGCATTATCGGCAACGTTATTCAACCTAACATTACAATATGTACTAAGGAATATAAATCAGGGTTCAATACGAACAAGAGGCAGCCAGGTAGTGGCATATGCGGACGATGTAGTAATTATTGCAAAGAACCAGAAAATAATGAAGGAAATGGTGAGAGAAATAAGCGTAGAAGGGCAAAAATGGGGTTGAAGATAAATGAAGAGAAAACCAAAATAATGAAAAATGGAAAACAAAATGTTCAGGAAATGGAAAGTATTAGAATAAACGAATATAACATCGAAAGAGTAGAGAAGATTAAATATTTGGGAGTGACGCTGTATTGGGATGGGAACAAGGAAATGGAAGTAAAGGAAAGATTAATAATAGCAAACAAGTTGTTCCATAGCAATAAGAAATTGTTAAGTAGTAAGATAATAGGAAGATACAATAAGATGAGGATATACAAAACAATAATAATCCCAAAACTAATATATGCTACCGAAGTTATAAGCATGACAAAGAAACAATAGGAAGACACGAGAAGAATTGAACGAAAGATATTAAGAGCAATCCTAGGGCCAATAAGAATATGTGAAGGAGTCTACAGAAGGAGGACTAATCAAGAAATTTTGGAAGAAGTGGAGGAGGACATAGTCAAAAAAATAAAACAGAAGAGATTTAATTGGCTAGGGCACATATGCAGAGCAGGCCCAGGAGCACCAAAATATGAAATACTTCAATGGGAACCGCGACGTAGAAGGAGAGGTAGACCGAGAATAGGCTGGCTGCTGCAAATCAAGGAAGACATCGAGGCGGCAGGGATTACGAACTGGAAGGAGAAGACGTCTAACAGAAAACTTTGGAAACATCTAAGCAGAGAAATATAACAACAAGGAAAACGGGTCTGGTCAACTCATAAACTAGATCTAGAGAACCCAAAGGGTGGCCCTACCCCAAGAGGGGTGTTTCCAGGCCATTTATATATATATATATATATATATATATATATATATATATATATATATATATATATATATATATATATAAATAAAAGAAGGAGAGGTAGACCGAGAATAGGCTGGCTGCTGCAAATCAAGGAAGACATCGAGGCGGCAGGGATTACGAACTGGAAGGAGAAGACGTCTAACAGAAAACTTTGGAAACATCTAAGCAGAGAAATATAACAACAAGGAAAACGGATCTGGTCAACTCATAAACTAGATCTAGAGAACCCAAAGGGTGGCCCTACCCCAAGAGGGTGTTTCCAGGCCATTTTATATATATATATATATATATATATATATATATATATATATATATATATATATATATATATTTATACACATAAAAAGTGAGGCTATCAATAACGTCTATCGAATAAGGACAAATGCGAAATGGAAACACCAACCTGTACAATTTGGGCACATATGAGTTATGTATCTAATTAATGACAAACTCTTAGATATGCAATCTGACTATATGATAACGTCGTATAATTTTGAAAAATCATGTAGAATTAGGTGCGAACCAAATCTCTCGAGGATGGCAGAGACTCCGAAGGCAGCGGGTCTGGTTTATTACACATAGGTCAAAAACATCGAGCTTAGTAAACGCTGGCATATACGCAGAAAAGCCCAAGTGGAGCTTTAGTATTTCACTAGTGGTCAGTGCGAAAATATTCCAGGCAACAATGCAGGCCAACGCCAAGATCACGATGGAGTATAAACGTGACCTGTGAGAACTGTCTTTCAGGCCTAACTGAACTGAGTAAATAGACTTATTGTGGGTTCCAAGACTTTCGGGGATAAAACGTAATGAAAAAAGCGGACAAATTAGCAAGATCGTTGGCTCGCAACATCTGGCCAAAGACATGCGAGGGAGGTAATTTGCCCCTGAAAGAAACTAACAATCTTCATTTAACAAGGACCCAGACCAAACTAGTGGTGGGACTAATCATCGGCCACTGTCACCTGAGGAAACATTTACGGAAAATGGGTATTCACAATAGTCTCACAACATGCAGATTATTTGGTGAAGAGGAAGAAACCTCTATCCTAATTATATATAGATGTGCGGCTCGAAACAGACACAAACTGTTGGGAGATCTACACTGTGGCTATAAATTACCACATGAAGAGCGTGGAAGGAAGTTAATAATCCTTCTTAAAGAGACGACGCATACTCCGCCTACAACCAACAACATCCAAGTTGAAGAACTTTTTGGATTGAATGGCGACTATGGATGAAACGTGGGCTCATCATTATGATCCAGGAACAAAGGAAGGGTAGAAACATGTTGGCTCCAAGAAGTTTGGCTTAAAGAAATCAGCAAAAAAATTTAATGCTTTTGTTTTTTGAGGCAAAGATGGACCACCGCGACTTGAGAATATTATTCTTCATTATTAACTAAATTTTGCCAAAAAATGGCGGAATAATGCTGATGAAACGTGTCTAAAGAGATGCGGTTTTTGCAAGATAATGCGCTGTTCATAAATAGCCGTTAGTTTTGCAAAAAATAAACGAATTTGGCTTTGGACTGTTTGACCATCCCGGTATGCCTCTCATTTAGTTTCTTCGGGCTATTGCCTAATTCCAAGACTGAAAAAACATTTGAAAAGCCACAAATTTCATTTTAATGAAGAAGTAATAGATGTCGTCGAAGACTGGTTTGTAAACCAAGAGAAATAATTTTTAAAGGGCTAGAGTTACTTTATAACCGTTATATACTCGTATTTATTTATTACAATATCGGGTAAGCACTTTAAATCTTGGCAAAAAACAACATTTAGGGCTTGAACTAACAAATAAGAAATAAGCCTCATCCAGATGAAAAAATTGACTATTAGTAAATTAGCCTATTTGAATAAAGTGAAAAAATCTTTCGTTTTAACCAAATTCGACTAGGCTAATTAAAAAAAAATAACCGGTCAAGTGCAAGTTGAACTTGCTCAATTAGTGTTCCGTACGTTGATTGCTTTTAAAATAAAAAAAATTGTTACGGAGGTATAAAATGATCAGTGACTTCACAAAAAATTTGTTTCCAATCTTTACTGAAAACTGATGACCTTGAAATTTTTGTTTTTTTATATACCAGATAAATTATTAAAGGTAATGCACTCGTGATAATTTTCGTTCAGTCTACACCCTGTGGAGAATATTCAAGAATTTTTTCAAAATTTTTTGATAAGTACTTTTCGAGATAAGGCGGGTGGACAGCGATTTTTCGCGATTTTTTAAAAATAATACAAAAAATGCGCGCAAGTATTACATTATATATACATTTTTTACTCGTGTTTTCACAAGCTTTTATTTGACACCACACTCGATTACCTAGTAAAAATTTTTTTTTTCACTTCCGATTTCACCCCCCAAAACTAACCCCTTAAGTCAAAATTTTACTTTCAAAACTACATGGCTCTGATGATGCCATCAATTCCTATATTATTACCAAATTTCAACTTTCTGTGACAAATAGTTTCCGAGAAAATCGGGTATGACAGACAGACAGACGGACAGACACCGAAGTCATCTTATAAGTGTTCCGTACGGAACACTAAAAATATATAAAATCACTTGTTATAACCTAGATCTGAGTTGGTATAACTCTTTTAAATCAAAATTTTATTATATATGCATTTCTTTTACGTATGGTAGGCACCGCCTACTTATGTTGTTTGGTTGTCCTTTTAGTGACCTTGCTAAAGGAAATATTATATTCGCGAAAAAATCATCGTTTAAGATTTTTTGCATTTTGTTTTAGGGTCTCGAAATTTCAGTCGATCTATCTGTATGCTGCCAAGATAAGTTTCGAACGACAGGTTTTCATTGATTGATTTCAAGTTTGTAATATACGTAATATGTAATCATTGAAGTAGGAACGGAACTCATACTTTTTGAGCGATATCAGTATAGAAAAAGAGGGTAAAAGGAGTAGATGTCGCGACGTCTTATATCATTGATATAATTATGTTGACCTTGGTTTTTGGAAGAAATAACTAAAAATTTTTAAGTATAATGATTTAAAGTCGAACCTATATGGGATTAAAGGGGGGTGGGAGAGGGTCTTCAAAGGGTTAATTCGTATATCGTGTTATATTTCTTTTCGTGGATCGAAGAATTATGTAGAAGTTAATGTCAATTTTCACCTCTAAATATTTTAAAGATCCTTCCTCTGCTCAACTGTAATTGTGACATCACTTAAAATATCGACTAGTAGTGGGTAGATTACCTATTCTTCGGTTTATTTTTGAGCTATGTGGTTGCTAGACAAGCATTCAATATTTTCTTTTTCAAATTCGAAAATTTTTGAAAAATTAAAAAAAGTGGCAAAACTCTCTTTTACCAAATTATTTATAAATTTAACCTACGAAGTACTGACATTGAAAAGAAATAATTTCTTGGAAGGCCGAAGAACAACTCGATCATTGCCCCTTAACAGAAGACTAGATTTCCCTAGTAGATAAAAATATATTTTCGTCTACAAAAATATTTAATTTTGATGAAAGTGGATTTTCCACCGTTCAAAAAAAAAATGCAAAAAGTTTTAGGAATAAAAAGGAAGAAACAAATCGGCGTAATCGCAAGTGGGAAAATAGGCCTTGTGTTGTGCCAGTGTGCCTGTACAGTATGTGCCACCAATGTTTATATTCAAAAGAATGAGACGAAATCCTGAATTGGGGAATGGCACACCTTCTGAAGGTGTTGTCACCATTTCAGACACTGGGTATATTAACTGAAACTTATTTGTAAAATGGATGAAACATTTTATATGCCCCTGACAATATAGTGTTACTAGTGCTTGGTGAAAATACAACGCATTCGAAGAACCTGGAAGCGTTGAACATAGCAAACGCTAATGTTACAACTGCCAGGTCTTACTACTCAGCGGCTTCTGCTACTAGTCGTGTCTTTTTTTAAACCTACGATCAGCTATTATGTTCAAGCAACGGAAAAATGGTCGTCAAGTAACGCAATATCAAGTTGCAAGTTTATTTTCAGAAGCTTAACAAGGAGCTGCTACTATTGATGAACGGATTTAAAGCGGCTGGAGTTTGACCCTTCTATAACGCTTCTATTATTACCAATAATGAAAACAAGCAACCTGATGTCTCCGAATAGGTTGCCACGGATTTAACGCTAAAGCTTTAAAAAAAATTTAAATTTTTATGTTCATTACTTCAAAAAATACTGTACAAAAATTGTGGACATTACATCAACTCCTTATAAAAATATGTTGAAGGAAGAATCATAACCAACCAAGTGTTCTGTAGAGTGATTGCTTTTAAAATAAACAAAATTGTTACGGGGGACTACAGTGATCAATGACTTCAGAAAAACACACCCCAAATGAGTTTTCACCAAAGTTTGTTTCCGATTTTTGTTGAAAATTGATAATTTTTAAATTTTTGTTTTTTTATATACCAGATAAATTATCAAACGTAATGCACGTATAATAATTTTCGTTCAATCCATAACTTATGCAGAATATTCTAGAATTTTTTCAAAATAATTTGATCAGTACTTTTCGAGATAGGGTGGGTGGACAGGATTTTTTGGCCATTTTTAAAAAAAAAATACAACAAAGAAAAGTGTGTGCAAGTAGTACATCATATATATTTTTGAACTCGTGTTTTCACAGGCTTTAATTTGACACACCACTCGATGACCTGGTAATTTATTTTTGGCACTTCCTATTTCACCTCCCAAAACTAACCTTTTAAGTTAAAATTTAACTTCCAAAACTACAGTGCTCTGATTAGGCCATCAATTCCTATATTTATGCCAAATTTGGACTTTCTATCTCAGAGAAAATCGGGTGTGACAGATACAAATAAACTAAAGAAGCAATTAAAAAAAAACGCCAATAAAAAAAATAATACCATTTACTCAGCTCTCCACCAACCTAAACTAAACACTTCTGCAAACACCTAAAAAACTCTTTAAAATCGACATGGGCGATCGGAATTTCTTTGGGCGCTGCACAGTCGAATGAACTAACCTGAACTAACTTGGACAAAATTCTGTGGGCCCTTTAATTCTTGATCGTTTTGTAATAATTTTCTTTTTAAAATGCTCATAATGAGTAGTACTTTAGTTATATTAAGTTGGGGATAATTGAAATGGGTTCATTGTAAGATAATTTTAAAAAATAATTTTCCAATATCACAAAAGTAATGCGAAATTTGCAGGTATTGATTAGAACAGTGATTCCCAAAGTGGTTCAGGTGGACCCCCAGGGGTCCACGGGGGTCTACGTTGGCGTGAAAAAAAAATGGGGGTTCACAAGTTGTAAGTGGGGGTCCACGAAAATTTATCTTGTTTCTATAGTAAAGAACAAAAATGTTGGCTTGGCTTTACCTATCAATGTAGGCAGATAATACACTACTCAAAAAAATTAAGGGAGCAAAAAAACATTCCAAATTTTTCGGTGATTTTGGACAGGCTGTATTTCAGTGAAAAATGGACGTATTGAGACTTTAAAAAAAAGCATTTTGAAGCTTTAAGATTCTAATTTTCAGATTTTTTGGCTAAAATTTTTTAGGAGCTATGGTTCTCATGCAATCCTAACAGATAGCGCGAAAAAATAATATTCCAAATATTTTGCTCTTTTTTTGGTCCACGGCCTTGAAAAAATTTTTTTCAGTTAGGCCGGCATATGGATCAGATAGCCTGTTTATTTAGCATTAATTTCCTTGTTTTAAAACCTCCCTTAATTTTTTTGAGTAGTGTATTTTAAGAAGGTCAGTGACTGTTACTTGTAAAAACTTGCATATTCGATATTGAGTACAACGCGCGTCGAGACTTGCAAAGCGCCGCTCGCCCGCCCGCAACGCAACCAGTACAGACGTGCAAAGGGACGAAATACGACTTGTGCTGTGCTTGCAATCTTGCATGAACTTGTTTGATTCTTCACCAATATAAATACGAATGCCAAGGACAAACGTTATTCATTTGCTTCCGGAATTTTGAAAAGAAAAGTGTGAGTGAATCGATGTCAGTGTTTGCCAGTGCCGGAAAAAGTAAGTACCTGCCTATTTGTTATTCATACTTTTATTTTATATTGTAATAACAACAGGGCCATTATTCGATACTTCTATAAAAGAACAGAAAGCCGAGAAAGATTGAACTTTTAGTACTTTTTATTATAAAATTATTTATTTACGACTGTGGTGATTCACTAAAGGAGAGATATATGATTGACCTGCATGTTTGTACATATTTCAGTGCCCTCGTAGTTGTTAATGCTAAATGACTAAAAATATTTTTCATAAATTGTACGTGTCTTTATGTACCACTCGAAACGTACATCAAAGTAATAAATAAATCATTAAAATCGCGGAGTTTTGATGTCAAAATATTCTTTAAAAGTATTTTCTCTCGAATTTACAGAAATGTATCAAAATATAATTAATCAAAAAATATTTTATATTACATTAAAATAAGTTCAGCCGTTTTGTGAAAACCTCTATATGGGTCTTAGCAGTTTATTGCTTTTAATAATTAAAATCAGTTTTGCCGCCGGCATTTTGTTTTTTTCATTGCAATAATTAATTAATTCTATTTTATTCTGTTAAAATCGCCATATCCTGTTAAAGTCGCGTTATGATTACTAAAATAAACATTTTTTTCTCTACAGGTAGGTAACTGATACGAAACATGGCTGAATCTAAGAAGAAATGTCGACAGTACAGTGTTGATTATTTGAAATTTGGTTTTCTTCCGTCAAAGGCAGACAAACGATTGCCCATATGCCTTTTATGCAACAAAGTTTTGAGCAATGACTCTATCGAAGCTCGAAGATCATCTAGGAAGGTGTCATCCTGATAAAATCGGTAAAGATTTAAAATATTTTCAAACATTGAAGGAAAAATATGAAAAGAGACCCACCGTGCACAGTATGTTCGCTTCAACGTCTCAAAGTAACGACGATGGCTTGCGGGCATCTTATGTTACAATATCTCATTGCTTATAGCGAAATCTGGAAAACCACACACCATCGGAGAACAGTTAATTTTACACACTGTTGAAGAGGTTTTAAAAACTGGTCTGCACAAACCTCCATTTGACGTACTCAAAAGAATTCCTTTGAGTAACAACACTGTACAAAGACGTATTGATGAAATGAGCTCTGATATTGAAAGTTTTTTTGTGTAATTATCTGCAAACAACTCATTTTTCTATTCAACTGGACGAGTCAACTTTACCTGGTAATGAAGCATTGGCATATGTTCGATTTGTTATGGACGAAGAAATCCATGAAGAGCTGCTATTCGCGAAAACTTTGGAGACGGACACTAAAGGCGAATCAATATTTAATGTCCTGAGTGATTTTTTAAAGGAAAAATCGATTTCATTTACAAACATTATTTCGGTAGCAGCAGATGGAGCTCCTGCCATCTTCGGGCGATATCGTGGGTTTATAAGCCATCTTAAAAGAATTATACCAGGAGTAACTGCAATTCACTGTGTCATCCACCAACAACACCTGGTAGCGAAAAATTTGAGTGATAGATTGCACCAATCGCTTCAATTTGTGATTAAAGTAGTTAACAAAATAAGAAGCAATGCGTTGAATACCCGTTTATTTGCACAATTGTGCGACGAAAATGATGAAGACTTCCAACGATTGCTCTTACATACTGAAGTACGCTGGTTGTCGAAAGGTGCATGTTTAACAAGATTTTACTCACTTTTTGAATCAGTTTTAGAGTTTTTGGAAAGTAAAGATCCAGAATAGATTTGAAGATATTCTGACGATGGAAATACCACCATGGATCATAAATCTATTTGATGAAACGGAAGGGGCGAATGTGGTATTACAGGAGGAGCTACTCGAGCTTAGCACCAATGAGGAGCTGAAGGTGAAATTTAAAAAAGGCTATCAAACATTTTGGCTGCAGGCAGAAATACCCGAAAAATATCCTGGGCTGTGGGAAATTGCGAGAAAACTTTTGATAGCGTTTCCCTCGTCATACCTTGTCGACAAAAGTTTTAGTGTCGTTACAAACCTATTAACAAAAAAAAGGAGCAGATTGAACAACACAGAACGGGGAGATTTGCGGTTATTCCTTACAAAACTAGCCAAATATTGATAATTTGCTGTCAATCCATCAAGTACATCCCTCCCATTAAAATTATGACTATTTTTTTTTAATTGTTGATTTGCATTATTGAAGTTACGGTACGTTATTAATGTTTAATTTTAATTCTATGAAGTCTGTAATCATATTATTTTAATAAATAGAACACAAAAAAATATATTATTTTTCTTTCTATTTTTACCACTCCGAATTTAGGGTTGGAACTCAGCCACGACGCAAATTTCCATCGTTAGATCTAATCTTCACATTTTTGACGAGTTCTGGGAATATGGTAGAAATGTAGCAGCAGGGGGTCCACCGAAACCAGTAAAATTTTCAAAGTGGTCTACGAGAAAAAAAAGTTTGGGAACCTCTGGACTAGAACATAGCAGTAGAAAAAGGTGGGAAATGACCGAAATTGGCCTTGTTACATTTTTGGTTTACATTGATGAGATAATATGGGAAAAGTAAAAAGTAAATTCATATATTCACTAGAAAAACTCGAATAATGTTGTCAAATGTCCAAATTTAGTCAAATTTTTTAGGTCCGACCATTTTGAGTAGGTGATTTTAAACTATAAATAATCGTCAAACATCTTAAATTTAATGTTCATTCTCATATTCACTAAACAATTTCGAAAAAAGCGAAAAATAGCCAAAATTGGTAAATATTTGGAAATTTTACATATTTAAAAAAAAAAACAGTTTCTCTCGTACTCTGCGACCCTAAAAACCTATTATAAAGTTAAAAATTCATGTCCACGTAAATATATAGGATCCGTAACTATCCAGATATCTATTTTAAGGAAAATTTACAATTTTTACAAAACGAAATAAAAAAACCAAAAAGTTGCAGGTACATGAATTTTTGTCCATGTTATTACTACTTCATCCAACTGTGCGAGACGACAGAGAACGACTTTAAAAACCGACATGAATAAGTTATTTATTAGGCTATCCCTTTTTAAAATTTTTCCTTATAAAAAGTAATGAAGTATAAAATTGCGGAATTATTTTAAAAGATAATAATTTCTATAATATTTTTTTTTATTAAATTTGTTTAGGGTGCATTTTTTTCCTTTATTCTGATATGAGCTATTTTTTTGTTTAACTTTTTTAAGATTAAAGTGAAAAAACGTATTAGTTTTATCTACTTTAAATCGGTACCTTATTGCTAACGTGTTGTATCATTATTCCTATTTCTGTATAATTCATTTAGGTAATTTTATTTTCAACTTCAATTGTGCTGTGTGCAATGTACATCCATACGAAATAAATATACCTTAAATGCGCAATCGTCCATCCCCATATAAAGTATTCTAAGTTGTCAGTGACACAATTATAACTAAATAACTTTTTCACACACACACAATTTATCACACTTGCTGATATATTCTACACTTTCCACAAATTTACACACATATCTTTAAAAAAATCTGCAATAACATTGATCGTTACCTCGCATTACGCACGACATATTGCAAAATTTGTAAATATTCCCTGACAAGAAAGCAAATAAACTAAACCTGATTTTGAAGTTACCCTAGAAGGAGGCCAATTGCGGCATAAACTCTTTCATGTCCGCGTGGAATGCGGACAACCGGCAAATCCTTTGTCGATTTTAAAAGAATAAAATAAAAAAAATATTTTAATAGTTTTTTTATTAAATTTATTTTAGAAAAGCCGACTCAAATCTCAACCTTACGTCTGACTAACGATTTTCGATATTGGTGAGTTCTAGAGCCAGTGGCGCCGAGAAAAAAATATTCATGACGTTATTTCTTGGGGGTCGATTTTTTTCCTTTATTATTGAGATCCGCTATTTAATGTGAATTTTCTGCAATTGGTCTTGCAGATCCACTAGTTCCAATATATGCAGTGAATTCCATAACTCCCTATATATATATATATATATATATATATATATATATATATATATATATATATATATATATATATATATGGGACGATCCGCGTCAACCGGATCAGAGCTACGACCAAAATTAAAAGCAACCAAAAAACTTGACCAAGGGCTCATTTTAAAGCTTGGAGCGTCTACTTTCAAATGCCAAGTGCGCCTTTGAAAAATCCAATATGGCGGCCGGTAGCCGGAGAAAAATCAAGTGTCCAGCAAAAAAAGCTTGTAAAAATAAAAATTCGCAATTGTTTGGGTCGTTTTTTGGCTCAAATTATAGCTGATGGATGCCCCAAAAAATTGGGGTGGTAAGTTGACAAAATCCAACATGGCGGATCCAATATGGCGGTCAAAAATCCAATATGGTGGCCGAATTTTCGCAAATGAACCGATTTGCACTAAATTTGGTAAACGGGGGTTTTTAGGGTCGCTGATCGCGAATCCGAGGTCTGATTTGCTAAATTCAAGATGGCGGATCCAAGGTGGCGAATGAACTTTTCGAAAATCTATCGATTTGTACCAAATTTGTTATACGGGGGTTTTTGGGGTTGCCGATTACGAATCAGAAGTTCGATTTTCAAAATCCAAGATGGCGGACCCAATATAGTAGATTGCCTTATTCAGTTTCCTCCATATTGGGTCCACCTTCTTGAATTTTATAAATTTGACTTCAGATTCGTAATTAGCGACCCCAAAAATCCCCGTATGCCAAATTTAGTGCAAATAGGTTAATTTAAAAAAAAAAAAACGTCCACTATATTAGATCCGCCTTCTTGAATTTTGCAGATCCGACCTGAGATTCGTAATCAGCAACTCCTCGAGCAACCCCAAAAATCCCTGATACCAGCTATTCCGTAAATCTGGTATCTAGATGCTTCATTTTTTATTCAACAGGTGGCGCTTTGCCAACCACAAATAAGTTTGGGTATAGAAGGTAATAAATATAGGTGGAAAATATTGATGTTTTAATATCACAGTTATAGATTTTTTTTAATATATGCCAAATATCATTGTTGGATTTTCTTTCTATTTTGCTGAGGCATTATTTTCTTTATCTGAGCCCTTTGTTTTCAGTGACGAAAGTCCTTTTCAGAATATTTGTTGTTCTAGGATATTGGGAGTTCTTATTACATTGGCGAATACTCAATAACGGTCCTTTTTAGGAAAGTTTTTGAGCTTTTTTTCAGGTGTTTGCTAAATAACACATCGGTTGTAAATTTCCAACAGTCCTTTTCAGGATAGCTGGGGAATTTCTCATCTTCTGTATCTGGGCTCTTTATTTTTAGTGACGACAGTCCTTTTCAGGATAGTTGTTTTTCTGAGATATTGAGTGCTCTTATTGAATTGGCGAATACTTGGTAACGGTCCTTTCTAGGATAGGTGTTGAGATTTTTTTTCCAATTTTAACTTTTTTTTTGATTTTTTTTTTCTTTTACGATAGTCTTATAACATCGACATATAGTCAACAACGGCCCTTTTCTCAAAAATGGCAAATCAAAATTGCAATCAAGAAGTAACGCAAAAGTTGCATTCAAAAAGGTGTGGGAATCCATTGAATGTAGATAGTCATGTTGGCAAAGACTTAAGGAATATTTCCAAAAGTTTATTGGAAGTTTTTCCAAACTTACATGAAAAATCCAAAATATGCCAAAAGTGTAGGAAATCAGCCTCCAAATCACAGAAAAATGAATCTCGTGGTAGTAATGCTACTGATTCTAATTATTTGGAAGATGTGTCTGAAAATGATTCTGAATTCGAACATGAATTACCCACCAAGAAAGCTCGAATATCTAGAGAGGATGCTCTTGAAGAACTTTTAAACGGATTAAAGGAAAAATTCAATAATTTACCTGAGAATAGTCCTATGCGTAAAACCATACTTACAATCGACTGCTCGTGAAATTGCACAAGAATTTGGTTGTTCTTATAGAATGGCACTTGAATCTAAGAGTTTGAGAAAATCTAGTGGTGTATTAGCTACTCCTGCTTTCAAGAAAGGTAAGAATTTGGACGCAGAAGTGGTCTCAAAAGTAATTGAATTTTATGAGTCTGAAGAAAATAGTCGGATAATGCCTAACAAAAAAGATACTGTTATAGTCAAAATCGAAGGTCAAAAATTTATTAAAGAAAAGCATTTACTTCTTTATGATATTAAGGTGTTACACGAAATGTGTAAAAGTATCCAGAGCATAAAATTAGATCAACTAAATTCGCTGAGCTGCGACCTAAATGGTGCGTTATTGCTGGAAGTTCAGGAAAGCATAGCGTCGGTGTTTGCACGATACATCAGAATATAAAAACAATGATCGATGCTATAAACTTGAAGACGCTAACAAAAGGTTCGGAAATTGAATTAAATGACTATAAAGATTGCATAAATTACATTTCATGTAGGAAGAATACTACTGATTGTTTTTTACTTAATTGTCAAAAATGTCCTAAAATGGAAGAATTTTCTGAACTTGTTACTGGATTACTAGAAAAAAATAAAATAGAACAGGTAATATTCAGTACGTGGGAATCTACAGATCGATGCACTCTTATACAACAATGTCTTTCCACAGACGATTTTGTTGAAGAATTGTGCAATCGTTTAAAACTGCTTATCCCTCATAATTTTATAGCAAAGGCTCAATCTGAATTTTTAACCAATAAAAAAGAAAATTTACGTGAAGATGAAGTGTTGGTATTCAGTGACTTTTTAGAAAATTTTGCTTATGTAATACAGGATGCAGCACAGGCATTCCACTATAATAACGACCAGTGTACAGTATTTCCTGTAGTATTTTACTATCGCTCTAAAAATGAAATAAAACATAACACCATAATATTACTCTCAGATTGTACCAAACATGATGCAGCAGCAGTTCATTTGATGCAAGAAAAGGTCATACCAGTTATAAAAAAAATTATGTTCAAAAGTAAAGAAAATTTATTACGTATCCGATGGTGCTAAACAACACATCAAGAATAGGACTCAAATGAACTTTTTGATGCATCATAAGCAAGATTTTAGTATAGATGCTGAATGGCACTTCAATGCTACTGCACATAGCAAATGTTCATGTGATGGAGCTGGAGCATGCCTGAAATCTGCAGCGACTCGTTATAGCTTACAAGCTCATCCAAATGATGCCATTTTAAATTCAGTTTCAGTCTTCAATTGGGCAAAGTCAAGATTCCAAAACGTACATTTTTTTCACTATACCAAAGAAGATCATCGAAAAATTTTACAAAAGCTTAATAGACTATTTCCTGACCCATCTGCTGTGCCTAAAATTTAAAACAGTCATGCATTTATTCCCTGTGCTGGAAATAAATTTAAAATTAAGAGGTTCTCTAATGCAAAAGATGCTAGTTTTACGCTATATTAATTACTTCATAGCTAATAAAAAAACACTCCGCAAAAAAATAATTATTACAACACATATGCTTCAGTGACCTCGACCTTCAATCTGTCAAAATTTTTAAATTCTTATCACAGATATATGATCAGCGACCTCAAAAATCCCTTTACATAAAATTTGGTGTAAATTGGTTGATTTTCGAATATATCGCCGCCATATTGAATCAGTCATTTTAGATCCGCCATATTGAATTTAAGAATTTTAGAAATTTGACCTCAGATTCGTTATCAGGCACCCCAAAAACCCCCGTATAACCAATTTGGCACAAATTGATAGATTTTCGAAAATTTCATCCGCCATCTTGAATTTGGCAAATCAGACCTTGGATTCGTGATCAGCGACCCTAAAAACCCCCGTTTACCAAATTTAGTGCAAATCGGTTCATTTGCGAAAATTCGGCCACCATATTGGATTTTTGACCGCCATATTGGATCCGCCATGTTGGATTTTGTCAACTTACCACCCCAATTTCTTGGGGCGTCCATCAGCTACAATTTGAGCCAAAAAACGACCCAAACAGTTGCGAATTTTTATTTTTACAAGCTTTTTTTGCTGGACACTTGATTTTTCTCCGGCTACCTGCCGCCATATTGGAGCCGCCAGATTGGATTTTTCAAAGGCGCACTCGGAATTTGAAAGTAGACGCTCTAAGCTTTAAAATGAGCCCTTGGTCAAGTTTTTTGGTTGCTTCTAATTTTGGTCGTAGCTCTGATCCGGTTAACGCGGATCATCCCCATATATATATATATATATATATATATATATATATATATATATATATATATATATATATATATATATATATATATATATATATATATATATATATATATATAATAAAAAAAGAAAGCAAAAGATTGCCGTATCTACCAAAATTTTTAAAAATACAATCTTAGTTGGGGAACTCGGCAAAAAGGGGGCGTGATAAGAGATCACACAATTTTCATAAAGCCAATATTTCGGTCCTGGATTGGGACCTTCTTCAGGGCAGAACTGAAAAGAAGAACAGAGCGTATTCACTGATAGTGTTTGGGACAAATTTAAATTAATGCTGTTATCATTAGGTTGTTGTAATAAATAAAATTAGTGTAGAACAAGAATAAAATATTAGTCATAATAAATCAAAAAAAAAACTCACATGAGAAGTGCAAAGATTTCGTTAGCCTGAATGGCCGTAGGTAGCTTATACATAAAAAAGTTGTTACATAAAAAGTTGGTCAATCCATAAAATATATAAAATACACACTAAAACACTGTAGACAAAATTATAAAAACCAAATTTAAAACATGGATGTCATTGGGAACCTTGGATGTTGAGAACGTTATTAATTATTTCACCTGTGACCACCACACATGGCCACCGCCATATAGGAAAGATGACAAGGACGACTGGAGACAGCTGACCGACAGAGATAAGGGGTTTACGGTAATATATATATATATATATATATATATATATATATATATATATATATATATATATATATATATATATATATATATATATATATATATATACCGTAGAATCTCGATTATCCGAAATAATTTGGACCAAAGTGATTTCAGATAATCAAAATTTCGGTTAATCCGAATTTTGTGATAAAATAGAAGTTTAGAATGAATACAACATTGCAGATTGACTTAAAAACATTTCTACGATATGCTGTTACGTACATAGGTATTTATTAAAACAAAGAAGAGAACAATTAGTTTACTTATTTTATGTACATGTACGGAAAATCGAAAATAAAAAAGTTTCATTCTTAACTTTAATGTCTTAAAAATGAGGTAATTTTTAACTGCACTTGTTTTGCGTTAGTTTTGTTTTTGGCTGCAATGTCTCTCCAAAGTTTGATAAGCCAAACGTCCGCGGCGGTTGCATTTTCTTGTTGTTCTACATAAGTTAACGCTTTTTCTAGGGCCTATAGTCCTTCTGAATGTGACAGTTTTACTAGAATATTTTCAGTGGCTTCTACCTCGTTATCATCATCGCCATCACTGTCTATTTTATTAGCATTTTTGCATACACTTTTAATTAATTCTTGGTCAGTCATTTCATCTTCCACACTATCACTGTTTAACCATTCACAAACATCGGTTTCCGTAACATTTCCACATCCTGATATTCTTGTAATAATTTAATGTGAACTTCCATTATCTTCTGTTTCTGCCTCTAAGTAATGTCTCTCCTCTTGTAAAATCAATTATGACCAAGATTTTTCCAGAGTACTACTCTTTACTTGATTCCAGTCTGAAGCTATCCAATATATAACATTTTTAAAATTTATCTTTTTTAGGCAAACAGTAAGTTTGCCATCTTCATCTACTTCTTCTAAAATATGCTCCAATAACAAACGCCTAACTGCGTTTTGAATTTTCCAGTACACCCTGATCCATACGCTGAATGAGAGAAGTTACAGCAGGAGGCAAAACATTGCTTTTATTTCCCCAGTTTCAAGTTGCTCCGCACTTGGATGAATGGGGGCGTTATCTAGTAACAGAATACATTTTCTAGGATATCAATATTCTTTTAAAAAAAGTTCCTCTTTGGGAACAAAATCTCCAAAATACCAGTCTTTAAATAGAGTCGCGTTTATCCAGGCATTGTTTTGATTTTTATATAAAACAGGAAAAGCATTGTGATGAATATTCTTAAAGGTTTATGAATTTGCTGACCATAATAATGGGAGTTTGTGTCTTCCAGAAGCATTACTGCATGCAAGAACAGTAATACGTTCTGTGCTCCGTTTGTAACCAGGTGCTCCAGCTTCCGTTTTTAAAGCTAAGGTATTTGACGGCAACATTTTGTAGTTCAAGCCTGTTTCATCACAATTATAGATTTGGTCTGGTTGTAAACCATGTTCTTTTATAAGCTGCTTAAAATTCCCTGCAAATTTTTTTGCAGCAGATACATCAGCCGACAATCTTTCTTCACAAACTTTCAGTTAACGTACACCATGTCTTTTTTTCCACCTGTCTAGCCATCATGCAGAAAAATTTACAGGCGCTTCAATAACCGGCAACTCTTCGCTTAAACTCACTGCCTTATGTGTTAAAATTGTTCCTCAAATTGGTATTCCACGTTCTCGATTCTGTGTAAACGATAAAAATAAAGAATCATCCACTTTTTGGTATTCACCGCTTTTCATACTTTTTCGTGTCTGTGTGGGCGATGACAAAAAACACTACACCATTTTTCAAGTTTTTCGCGATTTTTTCTCCACTCTGAAACAGTACTCACGGCTACACTTAAATTCTTCGCTATATTTTTAAGAAGTTCACCATTACCTAAACGTTGAATTGCTTTAAATTTCTCTTTAAGGGTAATAACAACACGTTTACGCTTATTATTATGACGCTCCATTTTGTAAAATATCTATTAAAACGAAACTATTACCTCTGCCATAATAATAGACGTAATGAGTAACTTATAACACTCGTCGACTAACCAAAACATAGACAGCGGTGAAATTCTAGACGTCGGAGAGTCCCCGACGCGTTAAGGAAACCACTCATCGTCTGTTTCGAATAATGGGGATTTTTTCGTTTAATGGGAATACAATTTGCTTTTTAACAGTTTGTTTCGGATAAGCCGGATTTCAGATAATCGCGATTCGGATAAGCCAGATTTCAGATAATCGCGATTCGGATAATCGGGATTGTACTATATATGTATATATATATATATATATATATATATATATATATATATATATATATATATATATATATATATATTCTTTCTTATTTTATAATAGCGTATATGCTAATGTTGTATTTAGGAATCAATTGCGCACATATTCATTAGAACATCGAAGAACGGTTGGCGACCTGCGTCTATTCTACAAGTATTTTCATGGAAAATGTTCGATGGATGTAGCCCCTTTAATTCCTCACAGAGTGGTGCTTGCTAGAAATACACGTAGCACTAATACTTCACGTCCGTTCAGCTTGTTTCTCCTCGTACAATCCTTTACAAGCAGTCTTTTATATGGAGAACCTGCTAGACCCATAAAAAAACAATTCTTGTGACAATGCAATGTTTTAAGTGAACTAAAAATAGCACTTGTTTGTCCAGCGGGAATCAGGAATTTTTGTGTCTAAAAATTCCTGCTAATTGCTAGTAAATGGAACGACAAATTGGGCGTCAAGATTTTCTTACAAATTTTGAATACTTTTTTTTGTCATTGGGCTTAACTCTTTTAAAGTAATTATATACTGTTTAATTATAAATTTCTTTTTTTTTTTCAAAAATATTATTTAAATACAAAAGAGGATTTTTAATTAAATTGTTTTGTAAACTGATTTAAATTCTCCAGATGTATTCTAATTCTTATGATGTTCCTATTTAAGTATTTTTTCAAATAGTGAAATTTTGACATATTTATTTCATTTACTTTTTAGTATATTTACTCGTAAGTGAAAGGTATTAAGGGATGAAAATCAGCAAATATTCCTAGCTCTGATCCCGTTATTAAAAGTTTTTTTTTCAATTTAATTTATGATGCTGAGTTCATTTTTATCGTTTACCTAGTTTTGCGTTTAATGATGTTATATATATATATATATATATATATATATATATATATATATATATATATATATATATATATATATACTGGTGAGCAAACAAATCGAATCAAACGATTTTGCTTGCTTTGCTTTAACACCGATCCTTGAATTTAATATTCAAAGTGGTATTATTTTTGCTATCCTTAGAATGCTGATTTTCTACTCTTTCCAATAATACCAAAAACGTTTGGATTTCCAATAAGTTTTAGTGATTAAAATCCTTTTACTCAATAGAACCCTTTTTGCTCGCTCATCAACATATTCGTTGAACGCTATTCATCCCTATAAAAACACATGAAACGCATTTTCCTATCATTCTTTTATCGGCACTTGAACGTAAACATCTCTGCTATACCTGCTCACTAATTACGTCATCGAAAAATGGATACCACTCCGGAAGAAACAGCACAAGTCATTGCCCTATTGCAAGAAGGGCATAGCTAATGTGTAGTCGCTACGCAAGTGCACCTGAGCCGGTCAGCTGTCTCCAGAGTTTATAGGCGTTACCAAGAGATTGGCGCCTTTACACGAAGACCTGGATCAGGAAGAAGAAGGTGTACCTTGGAGCGAGACGACTGCTTCATTGTAAACACAACTCTAAAAAATCGTCCCTTGACCGGCGTTGAGGTCCAGTAGGAGTTCCGACAAGTTCGTGGTCGGGCTGTCAGTCACTGGATAGTCAGAACAAGACTTAAAGAAGCTAACCTAACTCCGAAGAGACTAGCTAACGGACCGAAATTGACAGCAGCCCATCGACAAGCGCGATAAAAAATATTGATTTTGGTTTCTACCAATAAATTTAATTTCCTTTCTTTTACCCCTGTTTTCGATCTTTGTTCTCCTTGTTGCCCCGTGCAATGAATTTGCACGATGTTTCGCCAAAATCTCATTTGGCATTTTCAAGTGCTATTGCTGCTGCTGTTATTCGACACTGTGATCTTGCTGCTGCTGCCGCTCGAAGCTAACTGTTATTGTTAGCTTCAAGCGGCAGATTATAGTATCGAATAGCAGCAGCAGCAAGAGCACTTGAAAATGCCAAATGAGATTTTAGCGAAACGTCGTGCAAATTCATTGCTAGACGAACGGATTGAAACCCGGAATTGTAATGTATTACATTTCACCATCCGTGAAAACCTTTATTGTAACATTATATATATATATATATATATATATATATATATATATATATATATATATATATATATATATATATATATATATATATACAGGAGCGACACGTGTGCGGAGAAAGCAATTCACGTTGTTCTTGAATCGCTGCAAATTGTACTCGGTGGCAAACACAGTCCTGGGCAAATCATTCCAAAGGGATGATGTTCTCTATATAAAAGACTGCTTGAAAAGCGTTTTACGAGAAGTAACAAGCTGAACCTCATACGGATGTGAAGTATTAGCGCGACGTGTACTTCTAACATGCACCGCTTTGGGAGGAATTAAGCGGGCCACATCCTTCGAACACTTTCCATGAAAATACTTGTAGAATAGGCTCAAGTCGCCAACCGTTCTTCGATGTTCCAACGAATCAAGGCCGCCGGTCAGCTCCGGGTCTCCAATCAGACGAAGAGCTCTTCTCTGAATAGAATCCAACAAATGCAGTGTATGTTTGGGAGCGGAGCTTCAAACATGGGAGCAGTATTCCACAGTTAGTCGAATTTAAGCTTTGTAAAGAATTAACAGTTGTTGTGGAGTGTAAAGCTTTCTGGTTCGAAATAATATTCCCAACTTTTGAGAAGCTCTCCTTGCTATACCTGCAACATGTTCATGTCAGGACATATTAACGCCCAACAAATTGAGTGACGATGTTAGAGGAATGGAGTGCCCCGACATTACTATGTCGGGTTCAGCAACGTTAATTTTTTTAGAAAAAACTGCCGCTTGGGTTTTTGTAGCGTTAAATTCCACTTGGTTACTGTCAGCCCAAGATAGAATTTCTTCCAGGTCTTTGTTAAGTTGAATGACTTCCTGCTGTCTGCGGATATTCGTTTGAATAGCCGATGTCCGAGCGTTCAAAGTGAATGAAGAGATAAGTGTACTGTCATCTGCAAAGCTGTAGATTGGATTCTCGGTCTTTTCCAGCAGATCGTTAATATAAATGAGAAAGAGAGTAGGAGACAGTATGGAGCCTTGGGGAACACCGGCATTGATGGTGAAGGTGTTAGAAAGAAATCCGTCGATTGCCGTCAGCGCCAGAAGCCTTTTTGGTGTCTAGTATCATCAAAATACGTTTTATGATACGCTGTCTGAAGACAATATCGGGCATCCTTGACTGCACTATGGGAATAGTAGGTGGTGTTTTTCCTTGAAAATCGACAGTAGAATGTGAAGCAAAGAGTTCAGCCAACAAGTTCGCTTTTTCAACAGGTGTCGTTGCAATAGAATTACCTGGCCGTGTGAGTGGTGGTATGGTGGATTTGGTGAAATTTTGACTAACTGTCTAAGCGACTGACCAAAAGGACCTGGAATTTTTGGGACACGCGAGAAGTTTGTTTCTAATCCGTTGATTGTATGCCTCCTTGGATTCGTCGATAATTTCTTTGCATCTGTTCCTGGCACGAACAAAGGTGTTACGATTTATGGTGTTAGAATTTTCACGCCATTGTCGGTATGCAAGATGTTTAGAAGCAACAGCTTCTTTGCATTTTCGGTCACACCAAGGCTTGCCGTTGGAAGGGCATTTCTTCGAAAAAGGGATGTAAGCCTCCATACCGGCCAAAATAACATCGGAAACCTTCCTGGCGCAGTCAGATGGGTCGTCGGATCGAAAACAAACGTCTAACCAAGGGAAAGTTCGAAAATATTCTATGAGATCTTCTATATATATATATATATATATATATATATATATATATATATATATACATATATATATATATATATATATATATATATATATATATATATATATATATATATATATATATATATTTCAAGCTTAATTTTATCGACCGTACGCTTTTACAAACAGAAGAGGAATTATCGGGTGTCGGTCCGTATGAGGATATCCTCATATGGACCGAGTTTCATATAAAACTCAATTATTTCTTACAACTCATATTTCGTCAATTTATTGTCGACATCATCAGGAGTTAAGAAAATATGAGTTAACCATTGTAAACTGAACACAACATATAAATTGACGAATAATTGAGTTTCCTATCCTCACACGGACCGACACCCGATAATTCCTCTTCTGATTTATATATATATATATATATATATATATATATATATATATATATATATATATATATATATATATATATATATTTATATGTATAACTAAATTAAGGCAATAAAACTATATATTTCTAATTTTCACAACTATGAGATCTTCGTTTTGATACAGAAGTAGATTTTGGAAGTTTCAAGAATTGAGGTCGGTACCCTAAAGGAGTAAACAACCTTCCTCGCGTGCAACATGACCTGAAAACATAGTCGTTTTTCTTACCGCCCTAAACATTTAGTATTATCATTAGCCTCCTTGGCAAAACACTCTAATTCTGGGCCTTTGAACTTTCTCGACGTCAACTATTGTTATTCACCGAAACTCCGTGACCCGAAAATTATTCCAAAATTGTGTAAATACCGTGTATAATAGTGGTTTACCACTGGACCCCTACATATTTCTATATGTTATATGTTATAAAACACATGTAATAACAGATATTTTATGTCATTGAGTTTGAAAATGTATGTGAATTTGTTTACTTCGGGGGAATCGTGACGGATAAAAACAGCGTGTGAAATTTTTTTATTTGAAATATGCAATAAATTGCGTTTAAAGCATTTACCAGTATTTTCCAGTGGCTAATTGCTTTATAGAATAACACAACAGACAAACCAAAAAATGCAGTGTAAGGAAGATTTTTAGCTTTTATACATTTTTAACATATTCTCAGATTAATGCTTTTTTTTAATATGTGTGCCATTTTATATACATACAGTAGAACCCCGATTAACCGAGTCGCTATCCGAGCTCCGGATTAACCAAGCCAATCTAAGAACCTGATTAACCGAGGTACGCGCGTCTGCGCTGCATATTAACCGAGCTTCTAAAATATGTATGTACATATTTCCATTTAAAATCGTCGGGGCCTTCGGGGAATCCCCCTGGCCCGTGTGAGGGGTTCCCCTATTTATGTTTTTGGACTCTTTCAGCATGTAAATTTGCGTGGATGCAGTGCGTTATAGCGTTTATTACGGAGAAGTACGAGTATACTCACATAATTTATTTGGTTGGAATTCTGGTAGTTAAGTGTAAATAATACGAACTGCTTTGTTTGAATTTTTGTTTGTCGTATTATAATGGAGCAAAACAAGCGTAAAAGAATCGTCGTTACTAAGAAAAATTAAAAGCTATCAGAAGAATTGAAGCAGGATAGACAATTAAAGTTGTTGCACGAGATTATGGAGTAGGTGAGGTAATAGTTAGAGATTGGAAAAGAAACCGCACAAAAATAGAAGAATGGTGTATAAATCAAGCCTCCTCGTCCTCAGGAAGAAAATCAATGAAAACCGGCGACTATCAAAAGGTTAACGAAGCTTTATTTATGTGGTTTAACCAACAGAGATCAAAAGGTGTGCCTCTGTAAGGTCCAATTTTATAACAGAAAGCAATAACGATTAGTAGGCAATTCCCAGAGATAGATCAGTTTACCGCCAGTTCTGGATGGCTTGACCGCTGGAAAAAACGGTACGGTGTATGACAACTGACTGTATGTGGTGAAAAACTTTCTGCTGATGTGTCATCAGTTGAGAAGTTTAAGCAGAACTTTAAAAAGCAAATCGAAGATTGTGGATATACATGTGAACAAATTTACAACTGTGACGAAACTGGTCTGAATTATAAAATGCTTCCATCAAAAACATTGGCATCTCGACAGGAAAAATCAGCTCCTGGGCACAAACGAAGTAAGGAAAGATTAACTATAATGGTATGTTCCAATGCGTCTGGCAAGCCCAAAACCCCACTGATGGTGATTGGCAAGTCTGCACGTCCAAGAGCTTTAAAAGACATCTCACCTAAAGCCCTACCAGTCTATTACAAAACTCAGAAGAGCGCATAGATGGATGCGACCTTATTTACTAACTGGTTTGAAGAAGAGTTCGTGCCATCTGTGACTAAATTTTTGAACAGAAACCGTCTTCCTATTAAAGCAATTTTATTAATGGATAATGCCCCCTCTCACTCTGGAGAAGGACTTCATGTGGGCGAAATTGTTGTAAAATTTATTCCTCCAAATGTAAGCAGCATAATGCAACCAATGGATCAAGGTATCCTCGAAAACATTAAAAAAAATTATGGGCGTTTATATCTTGAACATCTGTTAGAATACACAGAAAAGGAGGATATTATGAATGGGATGCGAAAGGTTGCACTGAAAAATGTTATTTACTGGGTAACTCAAGCTTGGGATTTTGTGCGTACTACCACTATTCAAAAAACTTGGTCAAAGGTTATTGATTTTGAGGACTATAATGACAGTGAAGATGATACTCCATTAAATGAATTAGCTTTGAAATTGAGAAGCCATGGAGAAATGTCCTGTTCAAATTTTGACAGCGAGATAGAAGAAAAAGAAAAAAGTTTATTTGAATTAATGCAAAAATTAAAAGGTTGCGAAAATGTGACAAGAGAAGATGTTGTTGAATGGATTATAGCAGATGATTTAGAAGAAGAAATGAGTATTGAAGAAATAACGAATGCCTTTTAGGAAACTGAAAAATCAGATGACGATGACGAAGCGGCGGTGGATGAACAGTCTCCCACTAAGATCTCTCATCAAGAAGGTTTTGCTTCTTTGGAAAAAGCTTTGAGGTATATCGAACAAACGTTAATACATCGGTTTAAAGTATTGGTGTTTATTTTTTGAATGAATAAAAAACAAATCCGGATTATACGAGTTTTCAGTTATCCGAGGAGGGTGCCCCCCCACGTTACCTCGGATAACCGGGGTTCTACTGTATGTGGGTAAGAGGGTATGTATTTACAGTCTGTCAAGTAAGAACGTAACTGCTTGTATTTTTAAAAAAATGTCTCGATAACATTTTTTGCTATCAATGTATTCTTTGGTGTGTTAACAATGGCGAAATTACCTTAGTGAGTTGTAATAATAATCTCCTGACATCTTCGAGGCATGCTGTCGACGAGATTTTCTGCATACTCTGCAAATTTGTCGAATCTCGCGAGACAACTGAGTCAAAGTCCTGAGCTTTCTCTTTACAAGAGACCAAACGTTTTCAGTAGGGTTGGCGTCCGCCGATTGTGAGGGCCATTCTAGTATCTTATCGTGGGCCCGAGTGAGCCACTTCGCGACGTGATTTTTTCCCAGCAAAGGTTTCTTCCATGTGCTTCGGAATTTGTCATCATGAGCACTATGATATTGTCGTTTCGTTTTTCGACTTTCGGAGTGATTTTGCCTACCGAGCTACGTTTGGCAAGTCGTCGATATTTTTCGTCTCGTTAAAATGATTTACCCACGTCTCCACAAAAGACACCAATTTTTTAGTATATTTAGCCGCCACGAAATGTGTCATTTTACACCCCTTTGGATGGGAACAAAGAAAGATTGCCTCGAACTGATGTTTAAACAAGTGACTCATTTTGGATTTTACGTGATTTCGACAAAAGTTCTGAATCGACCGCCGTAGACAAAGGTTCCCTTTACCGATTTTTTGTTAAATCGCTAGAATCGCATCTACCAACAATGAATTATCGCCGACAGGTTCTTACTTGACAGACTGTAAAAAATAATTGTACAATAAAACATTTGTTAATTGTTTAAATAATTGTCGTTCATTTCGCTAGTTAACAAAGGTTTAACATTTGTAGTCACCAGTTGTGTTTTTTATATTCAGTTTGTTGATTTTATGTTTTTGTAGCCTTCAGTTCAATAGGCAGGTCATTTAAAGTAATCTCAATCGAAAAACGGAAAAATCTGGAATCGCTTCGTATCCTTATTCTTTGTATATTTTATAATACAAACTAATTGTGCACTCCTCAAGAAGCTTAGTTGTTACTGCCATGTTACAAAAAATCGCCGAAACAGAATGTTTTTTAAAAAATATTTTAATATACAGTCAGAAAATGAAGTCTCCATATACCACCTGCTTTCTATACTATTTTTCTCTTATGTTTAACTAATTAATTGGAACTATGAGAAAACATATTTAAATTAATATTTGAAACTTAACTGACGAGGATTAGTATTAAATATAACTACGGAACATTTTATTTATAAGTTACATCATTGTAATAAAAATGTAACAAAATTAATGTTAAAAAAGTCTCCATACACTTAACAATTACCAATAATAGGTTGACGGAGCTTAACGGAAAATAACAACTTCCCTTAAACTAATATTTAGTGGGTCCGCCGTTGGCCTTGATAATCTCCAGTGACCCTTTTGTCATGCTTGCAACCAGCTTTCTAGTAACTTCTGCTGGCATGTTCTCCAATTTGTTTAATATTCTGTTTTTTAATTCTCTATTTGAAACATTATGTTTGCGAACGTACCGTTTAAGTTCCTCCCGTACCATAAATGCTCGATGCGGAGGTGTATGAAGCTGCTGTCGCACATTATCGATCATCCATTCTCGCAACAAGTTTGCGATATGTTTCGGATCATTGTTCTGTTGGAAAATGTATCTTTTTTCGAGTGCCAATCTTTGGACACTTTCTCTTAAATTGTTTCTTAAAATGTTCAGATAGACATGCTGATCCATGGTACCATTAATAAAATGTAAATTTCCAACTTCTCCAGCGGACATGCATCCCCAAAACAGAACACTGCCACCCTCTTGTCTCACCGTGGAACAAATGTTTTTAATATCGAATGCGGTATTCTTCTTTCTCTAAACTTTAGTTCTGCCATCAGACCCAAAAAGGTTAATTTTAGTTTCATCACTAAAGATTACGGATTCTCAAAATTCAGGAGGTTTAGTAACGTATTCCCTAGCAAAAGCTAACCGCTTTTTGCAATTAGCTTCCGAAATTAACGGCTGCACACCCCTTATAGCCAGCCCTGTGTAAACAATTGCTCACTATTTGTGAACAAACATTTTTCGAAAATAGTTCCCGTACTTCTTCATTTAATTTTGGTGCACTTTTCTTGGGATCTGTAATTATTTGTCTAACAATACTGGCCTCTTCACGTGAAGTCAGTTTCTTGGGACGACTGAAGTTGTTCGAATTTTATAGGAACTCGTTGATTTATACTGATTCACAATGTACTGAACAATAGCATGCGACTTTTTAACAATTTTTCCTATATTTCTGTACGATTTTCCATCTTTCCATAAATCAATTAAAATCTTTCGAACTTGAAATGGAATTTCACAATTTCTCTCGCTCATTTTTAACACTACTTTGAAAACCCACTGCAAAATTACTAGCAACAAGTGAGAGATCATAAAGTATGGCCAAAAATTATTCATTTGTTTTCAGTTTAGCGAGCAATAGATAGCTTGATAAAATGCGACTGATTATAACGTATTTTTTCCGATGCAGTTCTTGAGTGTATGGAGACTTTTTTGACATTAATTTTATTTTCATTTTTATAACAATAATGTAATTTCTAAATGTTCCGTAGTTGTTTTTAATACTAATCCTCGTTGGTTAAGTTTCAAATATTAATTTAAACATGTTTTCTCATAGTTCCAATTAATTAGCTACATATAACAGAAAAATAGTATAGAAAGCAGGTGGTGTATGGAGACTTTTTACACTGGCTGTATGTGTAATGTAAAAATATCCCGGAGTTTCTTAAACCTCTCTAAAAAGCTAAAGACGTCATCTATCTATGTATTTTGGAGAATAAGTTTTAAAGAAAAATCGTAGTAATAGTTGCGCTGTATTAAACGAATGTGCAAATTCGAAGAAATTTAAATTTGGACAATTTTTGAAAACTTGTAAGGGCCTCCCTCCAATTTGAAACTGAAAAACTGATTTTGTAAATCAAGAAACTTTAGCAACATATTGACACAAACTACATGTGAGTCAAATTTCATTCCACGGTTAAGGTGTCCAAACTAAGAATCCTGAGACATGTAAAAATAGTATGTCTTATTTTTTTCATGTTCTCAGTACTTACCGACTGGCTTGGTCTTTAATCAATGCTACCGTATAGTAAAATTAATTGTCTTTTCGATACTTTTTATTGTGCTTATTATGATTATTTGGGTTGGAGTCAGCTGTTGTTTCCTCTATTCGTGTCATATATAGCGTTGAAATTGTAGCATACTAGTGTCTGAATGGCCACAATTTATCTTTTATGTGTGTTATTTTGAAGTTGATGTATGTACAGGGTGGTCTAAATTGGACACTTTTAAAGGTAAACCCTTTTTTCTAAAGGAGATAGACGAAAACTGATGTCGGTGTCTGAGGCTCAATTTTTATGATAAACTCAATGGTGAAAACCTCATATCAATACCGTAGTACCGTTTCAGATATCCAGGGTGTTTTTAAAAAATCTGCATTTTAGAAAAATGTTTGTAATTCTTTTCCTATTGAAAATTTTTGATTTCTATAAAAACATTCTCAAAGCACTTTTTTACGTGGATTTCAACATTGTAAGTTACATTTTTTTACAACTAATATTTTAATAGTTATTAACGCAAAAATATATTTTTTAAATGGGACATCCTGTATATTTTTAAAGTTTTAAATTACCATTCTAAAAATATAGCACACTTTATATTTTGCTTAAATCTACTTCAAAATATAAAGGTTTTCAGTTTTTAGGGGAGTTTTAAATGCACATTTTGTTAAGTAGGCTTTGGACGGAGCGGCAATATCAGTTGTTTACCGATAGTAGCCAAATCGTAAAAAACATTCCCAGAAGTAACTCTAAGAGTCATAACTGCAATGAAATTTACTAAATGCTATAGTACTCTAACTATGTAGAAAATAAAACAAAACAACAATAAAACAAATTATTCCGAGTAGAGCAAATTAAACAAAACAATTTTCTAAAAGAGATGTTCAAAATGTCGACCAGTTTCATTTACACATAGGTGGCACCTTTTCTGGACACTTCCTACCGAGTTGATTAGTTCAAGAGGAGTGAGAGCTGCAAAACTTTGTATCACTGCGACTTCTAACACTTGCCTGGTGTTTGTTGGCAATTTAAAAATTAGATTTTTCAGTCTTCTTCAGAGACAGAAGTCCATGCGTGTTAAATCTGGTGACCTTGCCGGCCAACAGTTCGGACCTTGGTTATTGTCGAATTTGGCCAATAAAAAATTACTGATAACTGCAGCGTTATGATGGAGTGCCCCGTCGTGTTGAAAAAATATATTTCTAAGGTCCATTAACGGCAGTTCATCAACAAGAGGTTCTATTTGCTAAAATTTCTAAATATCTCTGAGAGGTAAGTGTTCCTTCGTAAATAAATGTACCTATAACCCTGTCTCTAAAAATTCCTGCCCACACATTAAATCCAAATCTGTCTTGATTTCTTTGTTCCACAACTAAATGAGGATTTTCTTGTGCCCACGTATAAGAATTGTAACGGCTAAAAATACCTACATTGCTTACATAAGCTTCGTATGTCCAAATACAATTTAATGAAAAATGCGGAACATGGTTACAATTCTCCAGAAACCGTTGGCAAAAATCCATACGCCGTTGAAAATCTCCGCCTCTAAGGTGATGAACTTTTCTTGTCCTATATGGTCTGAATTTGTGCTTCGTCAAGTACAACTTACGTTAGTTCCAGTGGATTCTTTTTAACTGTCGGGTTGAAGTGTTGGGATTATTTCCGATTGTTCCTAAAACTACTATTTCTTCTAACTCCCTGTTTGATGCATAATTTTTAGGTCGTTTCTTTTCAAATTGGCCACTATTAACTAGATTATGTCGCAATCGAGCGAATATATCCTTGAAGGGTTGACGCCTCTCTGGATTCGTGGTACAAATTACTTGCCGCATCAGAATTTTCTCCGGTTTGTATGAAACACACTATCATATCTCATTTTTCGTAATTTTCAAACTTCATTGCGATTTATTTGACAATTCAATAACTGATGTTGAAGTAAAATTTGACAACTACGAGTAAACAATTGAATTAAACTATAAGGCCGCTCCGTCTAAAGCCTATTTCACAAAATGTGCATTTAAAACTCGCGTAAAAACTGAAAACCTTTATATTTTGAAGTAGATTTAAGCAAAATGTAAAAAGTAATTTAAAGCTCTATTAGGATAAAGAAAAATATACAGGGTATCCCATTTAAAAAAATATATTTTTGCCTTAATAAATATTAATATATTAGTTGTAAAAAAATATAACTTACACTGTTGAAATCCACGTAAAAAAGTGCTTTAAGAATATTTTTAGAGAAATCAAAAATGTTCAATAGGAAAAGAATTACAAACATTTTTCCAAAATGCAGATTTTTGAAAAACACCCTGTATATCTGAAACGGTACTAGATATCGATAGGCGGTTTTCACCATTGAGTTTTCGTCTATTTCCTTTAGATAAAGGGGTTTACATTTAAAAGTCTCCAATTTGGACCACCCTGTACAGTTGCGGGAATGTAAAACGTACACCTCGTGTACCTCGCGTGGTCAGTTATTGAATTTATTGCATTAAAATCATCTGTCTTAGTATTATTTATTATTATTATATTAATATAATTTATAACTTTCATTTCTTCAACTTTTTTTAGAAAACTTAGCAAATCAACTTTAATAATTTTTACTACTAGATTTCAGCTTTCCAACCCCTTTAAGACTTTTTATTTACATCAGTGAAAATCATTTGGTTGCTACGCTACAAATTTTAAATTTCCAAATTTAAATTAAGTTTAACCCTGTCCTTTATAAATTAAAACGAAATACTTTGACAAAGTTTTTGGTCCATGAAAAGCACGACCACCTCGCTTCGCTGTGTAATTATTAAAAATAAGAGGTATAATTTGTGCTTCGTCTTCAGATTTCTCGAGCAAAAACATTAATTCTCAATTAATTAACTTTCATTCTACATAAATTTTGTAATTAAAAAGTTATTTGACAGTCATGACATAAGAAGTTTATGACATGGTAGAAGAAATATTTGATATGGTTTTTAGTATGATCGGAATGAAACCTCAATGTATGTACAGCAGTAATGTTTACTGTGGATTCAAGGAGTAGCAGGGAATTTGTAATGTCAGATTAACAATAGGTCTAGAAATTTTAGACCATCTACAAGTTCCCCTTTTGGTATAAGCGATATTATTAAATTTATATTTTAGTTAAACTGTTATAAGCTTCACTATACTTTTAGATAGTGGTGCCTTGGAAACTATATTTATATTAAATGTCCACTTATTCTGTGAAATTTTATTTCTAAGTGTGATGTTATGAATAACAGTAGATCCAGGTATGATCTCCAGTTTACTTGAAATTTAGTAGCTCTAAAGGAGACACGTTTTATAAAATATATTATATGGTAATGAGTCTGCTGGGCCTTCTACTTTCAGGGCGAATGGAAATATTGTTCCAATATTCGATCCGGACGACAAGACGTTAACGGTTATTGGGTGGTTGCAAAAATTAGATCAGTTAGGAGAGATACATAGTTGGAATGAGTATCAAAAAACGACTTTTATTTAACAAAAACTAAGAGAGTCTGCACGAAATTGGTTTAATAGGTTAGATGATTAGCGGAAAACCTGGGATGAGTGGAAAACGGCGATGAAGCGCGCATTTCTCAGATGCAGTAATTATGCAAAACGGTGAGTTAGAGTACCTTTATCTAAAATAAAAGCTAACAAAATTATGTAACTTCAGATACTCAGTATTTCTATTTTCTTAATATTCCAGTCTCCACACCCAGAAGATAAACAATTCCCTACCTAGCCTGACATTTTTGAACACTGCCCTTGACGATTCTGAATACCAATTTAGCTACTTCGCCTGTTTTGATTATTGTACATAAAAATTTTTAAATGTTTTTTTGTAATTCTAATTATCAAACGTAAAATTCTATTTAACTTTTTATAATTATTTTAGGGGAAAACTTTTTTTTGGATTACTTGCTGGTTTTAATATACTTGGTATATGAAAATTTATCGCGTTAGTTTATATATTTTGCCTCCGATGGACCTCTCTTTAGGACTCATAAATGCCATGTATAAAAAAATATAGAGTGTATCATGTACTCAACGGGAATCCGTAAATCATTCATTACGGACTTTGAAGAATAGCCACTCATATATATCACTTATAAAAGTAAATTTTTTCTCTCTGTCGATCTACTTTACAAATTGATTCTACAAAAAGAACGGTTCGTTATTATGCAATACCCTGTATATGAGTTATATGAGTAGTAACTGTGGTACAATACTGTCAGTAATAGTAATAATAGTAAAAAATGATTTTTATGGGTAATAGTTTTAGTACCTATATTCTTCGATATGAATAATGTAAGAAAGGGTTTTTTGTAAGTTTGTTCAAATCTGTAACAGGAAAATAGCTGTATTTTTGTGACATACCTTGTACATAATTTTTAGTGTTCCGTACGTGTCACACTCCATTTTCTCCGAGACTATTTGACAAAGAAATTTCGCACAAATTTAGGAATTGATGGCCCATTCAGAGTAGTTCTGATAGTTAAATTTTGACCCAAGGGATTAGCTTGTGGGGGAAGTGAAAATTTTTCTTCCTATTATTTTTAAAAAATGGCTAAAAATTGCTGTCTCCCTCCTATTTCGAAAACTATTGATCAAAAAATTTTGAAGAAATTCTGGAATATTCTCCACAAGGTGTAGGTTGAGCGAAAATTATGCATTACGTTTGATAATTTATTTGATATTAAAAAACGATGTGGCTTGACAATATGGAGGAGGTTTTTTTTAAATATGCTTTTCAGTACACATTTTGGCGATAAAGGGTTAGGTATCGAGACAAAATAATTTTTTAACATTTGCTTATAATTAAACCAATGTTTAGGTAGTAAATATTTGTTTTACACTTTTATTGCTAGATTTTAGATTGAGCTAGATTGATTTGGCTATTAGGTAGCTAAGATGCTATAGCTATTAGATATTATTGACTAAGTAAAAACGTGAAAGTACATTTTGGATCTTAAGACTGATAATATTTCAGGGCCATAATTAATTTAGCCTAAGTAAGGATTTTATTTTATTTTAAAAACAATCACCCTTCGGAATATCATTGCTCAGGTTCGACTTGCACTTGGTCGGTTTTATCAAATAAAATATACTCTATAATCTAATCTCAGACCTATTTGTTTTTCATACAAAATCTATTCCGCCGTTTTTGTGTGATGCCGAAACAAACAGTCAGACCAATAGATATATTTTTTTGAAAAAATAACTTCTGTGACGATTTTATTATATGTATTGACTAGCCTTGCCCTCGGCTCCGCTCGCGTGGACTCCATTCACTATTATCGTCACTGCTCATTCCTTATATTACCTAAGGTAATAAAATATATCCTATAAACTGGCCAGAGATCGGATAAGTGGCTCTCGAATAATAAGTGCACTAACGGATAGACAGGCAGACAGAGGGACGTTGCATTTTATATCTATTATATTCTTTGCTACATGATATTATTCCATATGTAATGGTTTGGGCAGCCTATTGCCAGAAAACGCGCTAGTGGCAAACTTTTTTCCCACTTGATTCGCTATTATCGTCACTGCTTATTCCTTATGTTACCTAACATAATAAAATATATCCTATAACCTGGCCAGAGAACATATTTATGCTTAAAAAAAGCAACGTAAATAGGATAAAGGGTTCTCGAGTGATAAGCGCACTAACGGACAGGTAGGCAGACAGACAGACAGATAGACAGAAAGACGTTGCATTTTATATATATTATAGAAGATTATGTTACCTAACATAATAAAGTATATCCTATAACATGGCCAGAGAACAAATGTATGAATTAAAAAAAACACGTAAATCGGATAAGTGGTTCTCGAGTGATAAACGCACTAACGGACAGAGAGACAGACAGAGAGACGTTGCATTTTATATATGTTATAATCTTTGCTACATGATATTGTTCCATATTTAATGGTTTAGGCAGTGTATTGCAAGAGAACGCGCTAGCGGTAAACTTTTTTTTTTCCGGCTTAATTCACTATTATCGTCAATGCTTATTCCTTATGTTACCTAACGTAATAAAATATATCCTATAACCTGACCAGAGAACATCTGTATGTTTAAAAAAAAGCACGTAAATCAGATTAGTGGTTCTCCAGTAATAAGCGCACTAACGGACAGACAGACAGACAGAGAGACGTTGCATTTTATATATATATTATAGATAATTGACAGTGACTTCTGTCTAACGGCGCCGCTGTCCTAATGCATTTCGGTTTTTGGTGTCACATGGGAACTAACAAAAAGAATAACGAGTTTATAGTATTGTGAGAGGTGTCTAAGAGTTGTACGCTCTATAACTTTGCCTAACAACATACTGATATTATGCTAATAGTAAAACTACTATCTTAAATAAATTTGTGCTTATAATATTTGTGGGCTTGTAGATATCAGAACTCCAAAAATCTAAGTCGCACTTTACTTGTTATTTGGAAAAAGGCTGCTTTCAGTTTTTTACTTTACATCCATTACAGTTACAGAGAAACTGCAAATCACAAAAGCCAAATTTTTTGTATTTAACTCTTTTTTATACGATGAATGAAATAATAAAATTATCAGGAAAAAATATGCAACTAGTCTAATTTATAAAAGACAAATAAAGCTAACCTGAACTAAGGAATTAATAGTTTTAAGTATTTTCAAAATTGTTAACGCAAAAAAAAATAATTAATGAGATTTGTCCTATTATCGACTCAGCATGTCATTTGCAGTGAAAACGTGGCAACGTCATAAAGTATCTTGAGATACTATTTATCTTAATGAAAATAATAATTTATTTTTTTATTTGAAGTTGGATTCACGGCATTTTCACTGCCAAAATTTTTTCAATATTAATTAAAAATATTAAAAATTTTATATTAAACTTAATTAAAAACAAAAAATTCATATTTGTGTAGTAACATTAAATAAAAACAATAATGATAATAAAAATTATGACTATAAGTTTGTTTATTTTAATGTCAGAATAATAAAGATATTAATTAAATTAAAATTTGACATACTTTTGTCTCCGATTGTACCTCCCAAACATTCTTAAACAAATTGTGGTAAAGTACAAAGTTGTCTTTAATAATCGAAGTTTACTAATTAGATTAAAAATACAACGATAAAGAGAATGCAGTTTAGAGCCTGATTAAAGTATCTTCTATAACTATGACGATGCAGAATGAAGACAGTTTGGATATGTAAGAAAAATAGATGGTTATGCTTGCTATTTATTAATCTAAGCAGTTTTTTAATCGTTTACATAGTTGTAGCAAACTGAAAAAATCATTTCAGTGTGATATAATGTTTATATTTTTTTTGGATTTGTTTTACAGCGTTTTTACCAATGATCGGTTTCATACACATATTAGCTTTTAAGAAACTGTTTGTACTAACTGATAGCAGATAAGTTTCTCTACAGTTTTTCTATAATTATTTTGCTCAAAATATCTTCAGATCCATAATAAAATTCATATAAGGTATGTTTGTCGTATCCTGTATATATTTTATGTCAGTGGAAATGTTAAAACAAATCAATAAAATATAATTATGAACAATTTTATTGTTGACAATAAATTATTTTCTTAATTTTGAGAAACTTCCGCTATATATTAACTACTGAAACTCTTCTATTGTTCATCATGACAGAAATTGTATATACGAGGGTAAATTGAAAAACCTTGTAAAAAAGAAGATAAATCACATTTTTTTACAAATACCAAAATTTATTTTTCAGCATACTCTCGATTGAGTTCAATACATTTGGTTCAATGAGAGATTTTTTTTTATTCCCTCACAAAGAAAGTTAAGGAGACAAGAAAAAGTCACTGGGAGCCAAATTTGGAGAAAAGGATGGGTAGTAAACTATCTCAAAATCCAGCTCGTGCACTTTTGCAATTGCGACGGTCGGTGGGTGAGCAGACGCATTGTTCTGATGAAGAAGCACTTTTTGCTCCCTATTCTTGATCACTTCGGCTTCACTTCATTATGTAAACGGTCCAATAACGTTGTGTAAAAAGGGCCATCCACTATTTTACTCTAAAAGCAGTTGCCATCACTTTTTCCGCCGATGAAACTGTTTTTACTTCTTTTCGGTGCACTTTCACCTTCGCCAATCCGCTGTTTTAACTGCCGTTTTGTCTTCTGGGCGTAATGGTGGATCCACGTTACAAAACGACATCAGAATGTCTTCAGATTATGCTGCAACTTTTCTAAACACGATTTCGAAATGTCCTTCCTAGTGAGTTTTTGATCAGGAGTCAATAAACGCGGCACTTATAGAACATTTCTTCAGAAGAAACCTTAATCCGGCGTCAGCAACTGCAGTGTTCGTATGGCCACGTTTAAATTCATTTATCCATTAATAAATGGTCTTGAGTGCTGATGCAGAGTCCCCATGAACTTCCGTCAGTTTAGTTTTTGTCTGGGCCGCAATAGCCTTTTTTAAATAAAAATCAGCGAGAATGAAGCGCTTTGTTGGAAAAAAGATTGACACACCTAAAAAAACTCGGCAGGAAGGCAACTTCAGACAAAAGTTGTAGCATTTTTTCTTGGGAATTGAATAGGCCTATTAGATTTTGGGGCCAACCCTGTGTTGGGACTCTATGAGTCCCAGAATTGAAAATTTAAATGGAAACCCAATACTTTTACATCCATATTTGAATTCAGCGAGAATTTTACGGAGTTTGCACCTACACTGGGCGAACGAGATTTCTGCGGTTTTTTTAATTGCCATCTTTCTCTTCTGCGATATCGCCTTCGTTGTGTGAAGTTGTTGACGAAATATTTACTCATCCCAGTGAAATTTCTTCGAGTTTCCATTGCTTTCGTATAGACAGAAAATTAGTTCTTTTCGCAATTACAAAAATAGAGAGAGAGATATGAGATAAATATTTAGAATATATTTTTTCAATCTTCGCGATAATTATTTTTTTATTTGTGATAGGTAGTCCAAAATATGTCCAAATTTTTGCAGTTTCCATAGATACAATAACAGCACTTTCTCCAATTGTACGATTTAATGATTATGAAGAAACAGTCTTAAAATATAATTATTTGAAGGCAAGATTTTCGGCTTTACTTATTTCTACGAAACGTGTAACACCGAGCACTTGCGATAGCTGCCTACAAACAACTGCTTGTTGCTTCTGTTTGAAACCTTGAACACAACCGTTACAAGAATCACGCTTACCAACAGTCATATAGCTTAACAAAAATTCTTGCCATTTCGTAGAAATTTACCAGACTGAATCAATTCACCCTCGTACAATATATTCGCCTTTATATTCCGAATAATTTTCTAATTTAACGTGGTTTCTTTTTAAAAAGATTTTACTAGAACAATGACCAGTAGCTGTTTTCAAGCTGGCGACTAGTATTTATTATTAATCAATACATTTTAAGGGGCATGATTATCTTTTCATAACTTTATTGTCCACGACATCAACTGGCTTAAGCACTTAAATTCCACTGACGAACAGGGCCGTAAAGCTGAATCTTTCTGTATTAGTTGTGGCTTTACTCAGCTACCAACACGGATACTTGTCCGTGTTGGAGATCTCTAATTTCCTCACCTTTCTCCATCAATTCAGATATTTCCACTTTCGTGGCACTGTTGGCTTCTTCTGACCATTCGTTTCAACGTTGAGTGTTATTGTACCAGCTGGTGACAAAGAAATGCCTAAATTGCGTAAATTTTGACACTACAAATCTGCTAAATTGGAAGAACTGAACGAATATTTTGGAACTTTCCTGAACTGGATGTTTAATTCATTTTTGATAACTGATCTGTTTCTGCTAAGGTTATTTCTGATCTCATTTTGGCTAACATGGAAGCTAAACATTTCTTTATCGAAGAAATGACCTTCTACACGCAAGCGTTAGTTCGAAATGAGATTCAAAGAAGCTATTGCTTCTAATTATTTAGCATATCGACAATGGCAGAAAACCTTAACGTCATAAACTACATCTCTGTTAGTGCTCGAAGAAGATGCAAAAAAATAATCGAGGAATTAAATGATTATAAACAAACGTCTTGTATATCTTAAGAGTTCAAGGTCTTTTGTCTGGTTGCCAAGGCCATTAGTCAAAATTTCACTAAATTAACCATGCTACTTACGAAAACAGACAATACTATTATAACATCTGTTGAGAAAAAGCCAACATCTTGCTTCCCTATACTGTTATTTTCCACAAAAAAACCACCCATTTTTCCCAATGAGTAGCCAAAAATCTGTTTCAGACAGTACATCACAGATAGTGTACGACCGAAGGTCAGTTTTTCGCCGAAGCCGATTGTTCGGCTCTTGGTATAACCTTTGGTCGAAGCCGAAGGTTCAATCATACTTAGAAATCTTAGAACAACGGATAAAAAGTATACATAATAATGCAAATTCTGTATTGTTATTTGGTTTTATGTGGTGTTGATAACAATTGTGAATATATAGGTATTTTAAATAAATAATTTGCATCTTTTCAACAATGTTTAACTCAGTTTTATTTATATTTATTTATTGAAATGAAATGTAACAGTAACATAGTACCAAGCCAGGTTTTCAGCAATGGAAATTGAATGATATTATTTATCGACAATAAAAAAATATATAAGAGAATTTAACACTAAGCTTTAATTAGATTACAATCAGCTCATAGATTAAGTTAAGTATTTAGAGTTATAGGTTTAGTCAACAAATACATATTATTTTTGTCTTATGTTAGCTCATATATAGTAATACTGCCATTTTGATTGAATATAATAAAAATAACCTTTAATCATTTCATTTAACATAAAATATTCTACAGTTTGTTAAATAATTTAAATTAGTCTCACATATGAAATTATTAATCATTTAATTTAAAGCTTTGGTCAATCAACAACACATTATTTCTTATTTAGCTATAGTTTTTAAAGATATTTTGATAGTCTTAGGTATACAATTTTATACCCATATCTGGAGAATACGGTGGATGAGGAAGCAATTCGAAGTTCAATTCATGCAATTTTGCCATCGTAATCATTGACTTGTGACACGGCGCATTGTCTTGATGAAAGAGCACTTTTTCTTATTCATTTGGGGCCGTTCCTTTGCGATTTCTGCCTTCAAACGCACCAATAACTTTATATAATATTCGCTATTGATAGTTTTTCCCTTTTTAGCCTAGTCGATGAAAATCATTCCATGCCCATCCCAAAATACAGAGGCCCAGCCGATTTAATTCCGGTATGTAGTGGTGGATCCATGTCACATATCGCATGAAAGAATTCTTTTTATTGCCCTTAAACATGTCCAAACAACACTCAGAATCATCAAGTTATTGTTTTTGGTCCTCTGTGAACAAACGCGGTACCCATTTCGAACAGAGCTTTCTCATGCCCAAATGTTCATGCAAAATAGGCTAACACGTTCTTTTGATATCTTTAAGGTGTCAGCTATCTAACGCAATTTCACTTTACGGTCATCCGAAACAATTTTGTGGATTTTTTTTATGTTTTCCGGTGTAACCACCTCATTTGGGCGTCCAGAGCGTTCAACATCATTTGTGTCTGTACAACCGCGTTTACATTCAGCATAAATGGTGAGTGATTTTCCAGGGGCAGAGTCCCCGAAATACTTATCAAGCCGTTGCTTTGCTTGAACGGTATTTTTCCCATCAAAAAACAGTGTTTAATCAACACACGAAATTTGATTTTTTTCATTATTTTGAAAATATCAAAAGTAGTGTCACTAAAACCACTGTAACTTGTAAACTAATAATCGAAATATTATGAAATTTTGACACGTATCGTCTGAAGATTGTTACTTCCTAAAAATTATATGGATTTTTTGAAAAGGGCGACATCTATGTGTCAAACCAAAAACTTTTCAGCCTAGTGTTATGTGGTATTTAACACTGGCTTCACAATAGACTTTCCATTCATTTTTATGACTTTTTGCCAAATTGTTCTTTATATTTGTTATTGTTTATTTTTTTGGCAGAGAATTGCCGGGGGACAACGGCATATTTTGCAGCTGCTTTGGCATCATTCTTTTAAAATATTTTCAAACGGGATTTGGTCCCACAAATGACATTTTATAATATTTAATACCTAAAATCAATAAAAAATGTGCATTTTATTACTGTATATTAATTTAAATCAAGTACATGTAAAATAAAGTAACTTACATTCTTTAAACTAAATATCTTTTAACTTTTGATAATTTAAATATTATTGAAAAATATACTTACGTTTTAACATCAAACTCACAATTTCTTTACTTTTTTTTACACAACAATAATCACAAAAACACGATAGAGCAATTGACACGTGCATGCACAAATTTGTTTGTTTTGTTTGTGTCGCTCGCCGATGTGTCGTGCAAGCGATTACACTTGGTACAGTCAAAGCTTTTGACCGTGCCTGCTGTGGTCTTATGATATGTCTTAAAGGTCTTGATTAAGGTTCCTGAGTTTCTTTAGAGATTTTTCCTTGTGAGTGGCAATTGATAAGTATAACACTTACACTATCAACGCCAGAATATCCCATTGCTTGATATTGTCTCCTAGCTTCATTATATTAATGATCTGGTAGAAAAGATCAAAGAGCTAATATATAACATTACTGGTGTCATTACGTTCTTGTTTCCTTATTTACCGTGAGCACTAAACTGTCAACTCGAGGGAAACCTGTATTTTATGTATTAGATGCCTAAGACTATATGCCTGTGGATTAGTAAGATCCTATGAACGCAAAATCAACCATCCTCATAATCCATGAGCACAAACCCCCTGGCTCGAAGATATGAAGGCACGTATAACCACGGAACTCGAGGGAATTGTGGATCTTATGAATCAGATAACAAGACAAATGAGCCAAACTATTAGACTCACATAACATCATAACGCCATAATCCCCTAACCTCATACCCTTGAATCTAATAGCCCAATATCCCTATAACCACGTAACCCTAGGTGTGTAAATTTCTATAACCTCATAATTAGGGGCGTGCACACTTCTATAACTACATGACCAGGGGCGTGCTAAGACTGCGGTTAGGCGGTATCCATGAATTCATAACCCTTCGAACCCGTAACGCTTCAACCCTATAACACTACACTTTAATTTTATGAAGTATCATCACCGATCCTGGATCCCATGGAGGTACTACTTTTCCCAGGACTTACCTGCATAGCAGGAGCACCTACGCCAGGAACAAAAAATAAACGAAAATTGAAAAGAGATCGGGAAACAATAACACGTAGGCTGAAAATTTTTGGTCTGACACATAGATGTCGCCCTTTTCAAAAATCCATATGATTTTAGGAAGTACCAACCTTCAAACGAAATGTGTCAAAATTTCATGACATGTCGACGATTAGTTTACAAATTACCGTGGTTTTAATGACGCTACTTTTAATATTTTCGAAACAATGGTAAAAATCGAGATTCGTGGGTTAATTAAACACTGTTTTTTGATGGGAAAAAATACCGTTCGAGTAAAGCCATGGCTTGATAAGTGTTACCGGGATTCTGCCCCGGGAAAATCACTTATCATTTACTGGTTTGTTGAATTTAAACGCGGTTGTACAGATACAAATAATGCTGAACGCTCTGTATGCCAAAATGAGACAGTTACACCGAAAAAATCCACAAAATTGTTTTGGATGACCGTAAAGTGAAATTGCGTGGGATAGCTGACACTGACAAGTTATCAAAATTGGTCATGTTTTGCATGAATATTTGGGCATGAGAAAGTTTTGTTCGAAATGGGTACCGCGTTTGCTCACAGTGGACCAAAAACAACAACGTCTGATTCTGAGCGCTGTTTGGACCTGCTTAAGCATAATAAAAAGGATTTTTTCATGCGATATGTGACAATGTATGAAACATGAATCCACCACTATACACCCAAAATCAAATCGGTAGTCAGCTGAGTAGAGAGCTGCCGGTGAAAGCCGCCCGAAACGACCAAAGACACAACAGTGGGCTGGGAAGGTTTTGACCTTTGCATTTTGGGAGGCACATGGAATAATTTTCATCGACTATGCTGAGAAGGAAAAAGCCATCAACAGCGAATATTATATAAAGTTATTGGTGCGTTTGAAGACTAAAAATTAGCAAGAAAAAAGTGCTCTTTTATCAACACAATGCACCGTGTCACAAGTGAATGGTTACTATGGGATGAAGTTCGAATTGCTTCCTCATCCACCGATTCTCCAGATTTGGCCCCCAGCGACTATACCTATTCGAAGACCTCAAAAAAATGCTCGCAGGAGAGAGATTTGGCTCCAATGAAGAAGTAATCGCCGAATCTGAGGCCTATTTTGAAGGCAAAGAGAAATCCTTCTACAAGAAAGGTATAGAAATGTTAGAAAATCGTTGGATTGATTGTATCGCTCTTGAAGGAGACTATATTGATGAAGTCGAATTTTGCAAAAAAAATGTGTTTTAAGTAGCTAGACCAAAAACTTTTCAGGCTACGTGTTATATGAACATTTTCTAATATTTTGCTTAGATGTCTAAAAGCTTCGGTATCCTTGAATTTAATAGCTTTACCAAATTGTCAGAGCTTATTGTGTAGAGGAGGTAGAAGCAATTTGTAACGTGGTACCAAGCTTTCTTTCAGGACATTCTTGCTACTTGATGTTAAAGTTTGGCTCACTGGTCAGTTCTTGACTTAGTGTTCCTCACATGCACGGCTATCCCACTCGCATAGGAAACAAAGATATTTGGTATTACCAGATTGTTGGCCTAGTATGAGCATCATAATTTTGAGATTTCTGGCTAGTTTGCCACTTATGGTGACTATGCTTTAATTTGCTTAATAAGAAATCAATAGTCTCATAAGTCTCTGCCAGAGTCGTTGAATAGGGTCATATATATTCCAATTATGAAGGAGTACGGCTTTCAGACTCCTTGTCGATGAATCTATGAATAATCGCCAATCTTCAGCTGTGTAGGAAATACCTGTGTATACCAATCGAACCCTCTATATCATTACAATATACTAACTTATTTTCTGCAGAGAAATGCTTACGGAAAGGCTTATCTCAACCCCGATAGAAAGTGACTTCCGTGTTTGGAGCTAAACATAATTTTTCTTTCAAGTTAAAAGCTCAGTTTTTAGAAAGTCCTAAATGTTTTACAAGATCGCTTAATTCTTCTTGATTGAGAAATCTTCTAAGCATTTTATTGAGATCCGATCCTCCCTGTTGATGCTATCATTTATGTTTAGTTCATATCATCTTAATTCCGAGGACCATTCATATCGTTGTCAATTTCGCCGGTATCTAAAAAATCATCCTGATCTTCGTCAAACGCTTACTCTCTTTCGGATACGACCATAATTTTCTAGTTCTACTATTGATCCCAGCTGTATTACATCTGAAGAAATAGCAGTCTATATCATGATTTTCAGGTTGTTGCCAGAGCATAGGAGGCACAAATGGCTTTGTACTTTTTTCCCATTTTTCATCGTTCCATACTGATTCTACAGGAAGAGCATATCTTTTTCGGTGTTCGGTTTACCTATTGCAGACTAGAAACATTCTTTATACTTACTTATTCCTAAGTCTTTTTACGGTGAGGTGTAAGGTGTAACATCCTTTATGCATATCGCAAATCGGATCATTAAGTATGATATATATTGCCTTAAACAACGCAAAAACAATCATTTTTAGGGTAAGGTGACATTTTATCGATTAGAACGAAACTAGGAACCAATTCTAATCTTAAGCTCAATCTTAATTTGAAATTAACTAACACTAGAAATACTGGGAGAGTTTGAGACAAGAAAAGTCATAAAATGACTGTAAGAGAGACATTAACATTTTGATGTTTAACTAGTTTAAATGTGATCAAAAGATTAATAGAGCCCTGATAAGGGCTGACTTATATTTTATTAGAAAATATTTTTTGGATCTGAAAATATATTCGATATGGCTCAGATATCATCTGATATGAAAAGCAGCTGTCAAAAGAAGTGGTTCAGTCTTTTTTTTTCAGATCAAGGAAGGCATCCTCTATTTATCAATATATATATATATATATATATATATATATATATATATATATATATATATATATATATATATATATATATGTATATATACAGTAGAACCCCGGTTATCCGAGGTAACGTGGGGGGCACCCTCCTCGGATAACTGAAAACTCAGATTTTTTATTCATTCAAAAAATAAACACCAATACTTTAAAACGATGTATTAACGTTTTTAACATATAAATAGGTACATGCATTATAAAACAGTGATATAGGTATCTATGCGCTTCTGTTTTATATTGCATCTTCTTTTTCTCGCTGCAATGTTTCTCCATCTATTAAGAAGAAGCAAATCCGCTGGGGTTGCCTCTGGTTGTTGTTCGATATACCTCAAAGCTTTTTCCAAAGAAGCGAAACCTTAGAAGATTTTAGTGGGAGACTGTTCATCCACCGCCGCTTCGTCATCGTCATCTGATTTTTCGGTTTCCTGAAAGGCATTCGTTATTTCTTCAATACTCATTTCTTCTTCTAAAACATCTTCTCTTGTCACATTTTCGCAACCTTTTAATTTTTGCATTAATTCAAATAAACTTTTTTCTTTTTCTTCTATCTTGCTCTCAAAATTTGACATTTCTTCATGGCTTCTCAATTTCAAAGCTAATTCATTTAATGTAGTATCATCTTCACTGTCATTATAGTCCTCAAAATCAATAACTTTTGACCAAGATTTTTTAATAGTGGTAGTACGCACAGAATCCCAAGCTTGACTTACCCAGTAAATAACATTTTTCAGTGTAACCTTTCTCATCCCATTGATAATATCTTCCTTTTCTGTGTATTCTAACAGATGTTCAAGATATAAACGCCTATAATTTTTTTTAATGTTTTCGGGGATGCCTTGATCCATTGGTTGCATTATGCTGGTTACATCTGGAGGAAAATTTTACAACAATTTCGCCCACATGAAGTCCTTCTCCAGAGTGAGAGGGGGCATTATCCATTAACAAAATTGCTTAATAGGAAGACGGTTTCTGTTCAACAATTTAGACACAGATGGCACGAACTCTTCTTCAAACCAGTTAGTAAATAAAGTCGCATCCATCCATGCGCTCTTCTGACTTTTGTAATAGACTGGTTAGATGTCTTTTAAAGCTCTTGGACGTGCTGACTTGCCAATCACCATCAGCGGGATTTTGTGCTTGCCAGATGCATTGGAACATACCATTATAGTTAATCTTTTCTTACTTCGTTTGTGCCCAGGAGCTGGTTTTTTCTGTCGAGATGCCAATGTTTTTGGTGGAAGCATTTTATAATTCAGACCAGTTTCGTCATAGTTGCAAATCTTCGATTTGCTTTTTAAAGTTCTGCCTAAACTTCTCAATTGATGACACATCAACAGAAAGTTTTTCATCATATACAGTCAGTTGTCGTACACCGGACCGTTTTTTCCAGCGGTCAAGCCATCCAGAACTGGCGGTAAACTGATCTATCTCTGAGAATTGCCTACTAATCATTATTGTTTTCTGTTGTAAAATTGGACCTGACAGAGGCACCCCTTTTGATCTCTGTTGGTTAAACCACATGAATAAAGCTTCGTTAACCTTTCATAGTCGCCGGTTTTCATTGATTTTCTTCTTGAGGACGAGGAGGCTTGATTTATACACCACTCTTCTATTTTTGTGCGGTTTCTTTTCCAATCTCCAACTGTTACCTCACCTACTCCATAATCTCGTGCAACAACTTTAATTGTCTCTCATGCTTCAGTTCTTCTGATGGCTTTAAATTTTTCTTCAAAAGGAACGACGATTCTTTTACGCTTGTTTTGCTCCATTATAATACGACAAACAAAAATTCAAACAAAGCCGTTCGTATTAATTACACTTAACTACCAGAACTCCAACCAAATAAATTATGTGAGTATACTCGTACTTCTCCGCAATAAACGTTATAACGCACTGCATTCACGCAAATTTACATGCTGAAAGAGTCCAAAAACATAAATAGGGGAACCCCTCACACGGGCCAGGGGGATTTCCCGAAGGCCTCGACGATTTTAAATGGAAATATGTACATACAAATTTTAGAAGCTCGGTTAATACGCAGCTTAGACGCGCGTACCTCAGATAATCAGGTTCTTAGATTGACTCGGTTAATCCGGAGCTCGGATAATCACGACTCGGTTAATCGGGGTTCGACTGTATATATATATATATATATATATATATATATATATATATATATATATATATATATATATATATATACATATATATATATATATATATATATATATATATATATATATATATATATATATATATATATATATATAATCATCATCATTAGCTTATTCTATCCATAGTCGGATGTAAGCCTCCCCAAGTTATCTCCAATGAACTTTGATGTGTGCTTGTTGCATCCAATCATGTCCTGCTATCTTTTTATGTCGTCCGTCCATCTTGTCTGTGGTCTACCTCTGCATCTTTTGTGTTCTGTAGGCCTCCATTCAACCGAACTGCGTGTCCATCGGTTATCATTCATCCCGCTTGTTCACGTGGTTGATAACTGTCGAATTTGTTCGTTAATCTACATGTGATGATTCTAGTGAGGATTTTGTATAGCACTTCATCGTTCCCTGGTTCTTTGTTGTTGTGCATATGTTGTAGGGCGTTTATTATTTAATCCGTTGTTACATCGGGAATTTCTTCAGATCCCGCATTTCTTACTATCTCTCTATTTCCTTCTTCTTTTCCGGGCCGTGGCGATATTTTAGTGTCATATAGTATTTGATAATATTTCTCTGTAGCTTCCTTTAAGTCTTTGATTTGTGCGATCCCTTGGTTATCGTTATTTTTAAGTTTTATTATTTGATATCTCCCTTCATTCATTTGTTTGTTTAGATGTTTCAAACTTTTTCCCTCTTTCAAAGTTTCTTCTATTTTCGAGTTTCTATACTGTCTGACTTCTTCTCTGGCCTTTTTCTTTATTTTTTTTTGTCTTTTTTCGCCAATTCTGCCATGTGTAAGATTATTTCTTAATAGTCTTCTCTGTTTCATAAGATTTTGTGTCTTTACTTAATTTTTGTGTTTTCTCTTTTTTCGATGTTGCCATGTGTTTTGTAGTCATGAGTAGGATGTTGGTTATTTGTGCGTTTAGTTTATCAAGGTCTGCTTGGTAGTTTATGTATTTTATATGATTTTCCAATGCTTGTCGATATTCACCTGCTTTTTTGCTTTATTATTTATGTTGGTGTGGATATATATATATATATATATATATATATATATATATATATATATATATATATATATATATATATATCTGCTATCTTGGCTCTCTTGTCCTCTATATTACATAGTTATTGGAAGTCTGCTCACTTGGTTATATGTCTGCAAGCCCAGGAATTTATGGTTATATATAAGTCTGCACGCCTAGGGTTATGGAGTTATAGGGGTTTGTATGCCGAGGGTTTTGTGTTTATAGGATTATTGGGTCCAAGGGTATGGGGTTAGGGGGCTATGGCATTATGGGTTATATGATTTTCCTCGAGTTCCATGGTTATACATACCTTGGTTCAGGTTTTTTGGACTTATGGGGTTATGTAGTTGGACGGGTTTGGGTTTACGGAAGCGTACTAATCCACAGCCATATAGTCTTGGTCATCTGATACATAATATCCACGTTTCTTCTGAGTATTGTGGTTATATATGTCTTCAAAACCTCTAAAATATAATTTTTTGAGATTAGGGAAAACATGAGACTCAAAACTACAACTGAATTCGTTTTTAGCGACCTCGAAAACACATAAGAGACCTGGTCTAGTCTCCGGCACATAAAAAAACATTTTTGTGGTGTGTTATATTCTGATAAAAATAGTGTAGAAACAAAGCATAAATTAAATTTCATTTTTAAATTATAAATAACGGTTAAATTTTTTTTAAAAGTTATGTTGTTTATTTAAGACATTTAGTATTTCATACTTTATCTATAGTGAATACTGTTGATTCTGTTATTTAGTTTAATATTGTTGATTTCTGATATAAAAGAAATTTAAAGGAGGTTTCTAACTTAGGCTTGGGTATTTGTTCACTAGTATTACTCTGTTTAGTCTGGTTCGGCATTTGATTATATTTATTAGGTTATGACCGGTGTTGTTCCATGTACGAAGATCTCACTACAATGTACTACATTTTAATAACATAAAAAATGTACTGGTCGTGTCACTATTAATTTTATTTTTGTTTTTATGAGGATGGTTAGTGATATATATCCTATTTCAATTAACCATAAGGCATGACAGAACATATCAAAGGTGCAGTAATACATGATCCTAGTTACATGAAATAACCGATAACAAATTAGTTTTACGAACGAGTGAATGAACATTAAAATACATGCACATATAAGAGACTTCGTAAATCAGTTTTATACGCGACGTGTACTCATAAAAACTGGCTACGCAACAATAAAAAATGTTAAAATTTATTTGTATATATTTCGCCTACGTAACGTAAACATTCTTAGGAACATGACATAGGTACCTATGACCCATTCATGTTAAGATTGCTATAGTCTTTGAAAAAAGGAGCTGGATTCTCTTTGTAGCTATTTAATTCTGGAGACTACTATCTCTGCATAGCTTAAATAGTTTTTTTTTGTTTTTATGTGTATTATGTTAAAAAGTGAATGTACAGGGTGAGTCAACGATAGAGTAAAGTTCATTTTCTCATTTGTTAAATACAATAGTTTTAGAGAATGTTAAGGTGCACAGTTTAAAATTATTTTTGAGTATACAGGGTACTTCAAAAAAGTGTGGCCGATATAACATATGTTTTTTTTTTAAATGGAACATCCTATTTTCTAATTTATTTTTAAATTCTGCTTAAAATTTTATAACTTTTTTATTAATAATGTTATATACCTAAACCTAGTAGTTTTTCTAATATTACAATTTTTTTGAAAAAAATTCTAGTTTTCAGTTTTGTAAAAATTGCCAGTAGCGCCATTGTTTCTGAAGGTAGAATACTGATAATTGGTACGAGCGTTCTATAGAGATGAAAATTCTCAAGTTTTTTAAATAGTACATCCTGTATATTATTATTTTTTCTGATAGATTTTACAAAACCCTCTAACTTTTATTAAGTATGTCATATAACTATTTCCAATAGTTTTCGATTTATTTTGAATGTCTCAATTTTTACCCTTGTCTTTAATACAAGATAAAACAAAAATGTAGGCATTGTCAAATTTTGACATGTCTATTAAGCAAGTAAAAATAGTTTAATTTGATGTAGTAAGTGACGTATAACGGTAATAGTTATGGATTTTCCTAAAAATGAATTAATTGATATGGTTTATATACTGGGTGAGGCGGGAAAAAAATGTCTTTTGACAGTAAGGCTTTATGGAGCGAAGTACCCTAATAGACGTATACCATCTTGAAAATCTTTTCATTGCATAATGGAACGGTTTGATGGTAGTGGTAGCGTTAAGTATACGAGACGGAAAGTAATAAACCAGAATGCTACCAATGAGGAAAAAGAAATGGAGATTTTACTTCATGTTGAAGATAATCCCCAGGTCAGCAGCCGTTACCTAGCAAACTTATCTAACACATCCCTATCTACGGCTAATTGCACCACGAGAAAATACAAGTATCATCCCTTTCATATGGAACTACACCAAGAACTTCAAGACCGTGATTTTGAACGACGAGTTAACTTTTGTACCACCATGAATGGAGCAATAGAAGCCGATCCAAATTTTTTATCCAACATAATGTTTTCTGATAAAGCTACTTTTCGCAGTAATGGAGCAGTTAACAACCATAACATGCATTATTATTCAACGGTTAATCCATTTTGGGTCCGGGAAGTAAGTAATGTATGGTGTGGAATATTAAATTTTCGAATTATTGGTCCATATTTTTTCCGCGAACCGCTTAACAGGCCTAGATATCTAAATTTTTTGCAAAACGAATTACTCCAGCTTCTTGAAGAAGTTGATAACTTTGAAAGCGAACAAATGTGGATTCAACAAGATGGAGCTCATTCTCCTTACCACCGGGAAGTTTGGGACTGTGGGGCTACATTAAAGATTGTGTTTATGTGAATCCCCCTACAACACCAGTAGATATGAAAAATAGGATACGGAATGCGTGCAGGACAATAACGTCCTTTATACTAAGGAAAGTAAAGGAAAATATAGTAAAACGACTAAACATATGTATTCAAGTAGACGGGCATATTTGTAAACATTTATTACGTCATAATACTTAATCATTAGATAAGTTAAACTATATTAAAAATATAACTAACTATTTGTTTAGGTTTTCACAATAACGTAAGGGTATTAAAAACAAAGGTAAAAATTTGAAAAATTCAAAATAAATCGAAAACTATTAGAAATAGGTATATGACATACTTAATAAAAGTAGGAGGGTTTTGTAAAATCTATCAGAAAAAATAATAATATACAGGGTGTGTGCTTTAAAAAATTTGATATTTTTTTCAGTTTAAAATAGGCGAAATGCATAAATTTATTTTGAACACCCTGTTGCATCTACCTCAAATTTCTTTACATATATCTTTTTTCTTCATCTCTATAGAACGTTCGTACCCATTATGAGTATTCCACCTTCAAAAAGAATGGCGCTACTGGCAATTTTTTACAAAACTGAAAACTAGTATTTTTTAAAAAAAATTGAAATAGTAGAAAAACTACTAGATTTAGGTATATAACATTATTAATAAAAAAGTTTTAAATTTTCACGCAGAATTTAAAAATAAATTAGGAAATAGGATGTTCCATTTAAAAAAACATATGTTATATCGGCTACACTTTTTTGAAGTACTCTGTATACTCAAAAATAATTTTAAACTGTGCACCCTAATATTCCCTAATACTATCGTATTTAACATTTTTTCGTCATTCCCGAAACAAATGAGATAATGAACTTTACTCTATCGTTGACTCACCCTGTATATATATATATATATATATATATATATATATATATATATATATATATATATATATATATATATATATATATATATATATATATATATATATTATATATATATATATATATATATATATATATATATATATATATATATATATATATATATTTATATATATATATATATATATATATATATATATATATATATATATATATATATATATATATATATTTAATTTTAATACTCGTAATAAATAATTGAATTTGGATATGAATATATCATTTTTGGAAGGTTCTCAGGTAGTAAGAAGATTAATATAGTAAGATAGGTTGACATTAATTACTATTTTTGTTTATTAAATACACGTAAAATTTACGATGTAAGTTAGAGGAAGGAAGGTAAAATATGTAGAAGGGGCTAACTGGTTTAAGATAAAGGTGAAAGGTCCGGCATATAATATTTTTAAAATTAGAAAACGGTGAAGACTGAAAAACTACTGCAAGTTAAATCTTTTGTGGGGTAAACATACGAGGCATGTTTTTTAAGTAAGTACCGTTTTGCGATTCCGCCGCCGCAGCGATACGGTCGGCGTTCCGCGCATGCGCGCTGGTAACCTACATCTCATGTCTACGCACTGACGCCATTACAGTCTGATTCTTCATTGTATACGTTGTTTACTGAGTGTTTAAGATGCCTCCGACAATCGTGAGTCCCGCCGATTGTGAAGTACGGGCTGTTATACGATTTCTTAGTGCTAAAGGCGTAAAACCGATCGATATTCATCGTGAGATCTGTGAAGTTTACGGACAAAACATTATGAGTGATGGAATGGTAAGGAAATGGGTGAGAGCATTTAAAGATGGCCGCACAAATGTGCATGATGAAGAACGGAGTGGGCGTCCTTCGGTCGTTAATGAAGATTTGGTGCAGAAAGTGGACGAAAAGGTGAGAGAAAACAGACGCTTTACAATTTCATCATTGTGTGACTGCTTTCCTCAATATTCTCGTAGTGTTTTGTATCGCATTGTGACCGAGAACTTGAATTACCGGAAATTGTGTTCACGTTGGGTTCCAAAAATGTTGACGGATTTGCACAAAACCCAACGTTTAGGCAGTGCATTGACTTTCCTTGAGCGGTACCACAATGAAGGTGAACATTTTTTAGACCAAATTGTTACTGGTGACGAAACATGGGTGGCCTACGTCACACCAGAATCGAAACAACAATCCATGGAATGGCGACATTCATCATCACCCAAAAAAGTGAAGTTTAAGCAAACAATTTCTGCCCGCAAAATCATGTGCACAGTTTTTTGGGACAGAAAAGGAGTATTGCTAGTGGAGTTTCTGCCTCGTAATGAGACAATCAATGCAGCGTCTTATTGTGAGACATTGAACAATCTGCGTCGTGCAATCCAGAACAAAAGACGTGGCAAGTTGAGTAAGGGTATCGTTTTGCTGCATGACAATGCCCGTCCACATGTGGCTAATCGGACCAAAGATCTCATCAAATCTTTTAAATGGGAAACTCTAGATCATCCTCCATACAGCCCTGATCTGGCGCCCAGCGACTACCATTTGTTCCTGCACTTGAAGAAGCACCTGGGTGGTCAGCGTCTTCAAGACGATAACGAAGTCAAAACATTTGTGATACAGTGGTTAACAAGTCAGGCGGCAGAATTTTATGAGGAGGGTATTCAAAAACTGGTGCCACATTATGACAAGTGCCTCAATATTCACGGAAATTATGTAGAAAAGTAGATTAAGGTACAGGCTTTCATGTAAAAATAAAATTATAGCGATATCTTTGCACGTCTTTTTTTAATTCCAAAACGGTACTTACTTAAAAAACATGCCTCGTATATTATATGTTGGGTAAAGAATACTTTTCGACTCTTAATTTGATTTAATTTATACTTGTACGTAATACTTGCTTATTTCATTAGTACAGGGATGTTGTGATGCTCACTCTTCTGTTTATTTTTGCTTCGTAGAGATTCCATAAACATCATGATTTTCGTTATAATAACAAAAATTGAACAGCTTAAGATACGGTTGTTTATTGATAGAGACATCCATATTTGCTTAAACGTGTTTCAAATTCTTAATTAACCTAAACTTGTCTGAATTTATCTGAACTAACAAAAACTAACCTATACCGTAACCTACGCCTGCCAAGAGAGTATTTAATTTAATTTAACTTAAGCTATAAGAAAATGTCCAGATTTAAAACAAATTATCTGGTAAAGAATACCTATTTCTTATTTTCGGTTTTGAATGTGCAATAATCATCAGTAGCATCTCGTCCCACTTTTAAATTAGTGAAAAAAACGTATGGATAAATAGTCCTAGAATCTAGAATCATTTATTAAGTAGGGTCTAACTCTATAACTACTAATACATGAAATGGTCTGAATATGGTTTCTGTCTTACAATATTTACACGTCAGTAATCTAAATAACATAGCCTAGGTAGTGGGATTTATATAAATGTGGTGAGAGAGAACTTAAGATATAGGAACTTAATATTCAACTTAAGGTTAACTTAACTAACCTAAAGCTAACCTTGGGATAGTGTTGGGGGTCTTGAGTAGTGATGTCTTGCATTGGAAGAAGGTCCAACCGTTCCTAACTGTCGAGTTGGGATAGTGGGTGGCTTTATTCAGGAATTCGAGCTGAGCGTTGCTCATGAATTTCAGGATTTTGGGCATTTGGAGGTCTCTGTGGATTTAGGTGTTCGGAGAGTCTTGTTCTGGATTGTCTGGAGGATGGATCTGTGAGTGCGTGACATTTGACACCATGCCGGTCTGGACTATGTGAGGCTGGCTCTGGTAATCATTTTGTAAATTGGCTGTAGCTTGCCGAGGAGCTGGTTGGCTTTGTGGTGGAGGTCATGACCTAGTCTTTCCATACAAGTCTCTTGTCGTAGTGGATATCCAAGTACATGATGCTGTTCGTCCATTGGAGTATGGTGACGCTTGCGCTATGGTGTTCGAAGATTTGGTGAACATCATGGCTTGGATTTTGGCTACGTGAGTAGTGAGGTCTGATCCAACTTAGGCGGTAAAAATGATGAATAAATGGAGGGAGAGGATGGAGCCTTGGGGGACTTCGGTTCGTATGGGCTTGATGTCGAAGGTGGTCTGATCGAATCGAACTTGGAATGTACGGTTTTAGAAGAAGGAGAGAGTCAGTCACAGGATGTTTGTGGGATAGTCGTCATTCTTGGTCGCAGGCTTTGAAAATGTTGAGCATTACAGCTCCACCCCGGCGTTTGCGATTGAAGCTGTTTACGATATCTTGAGAGAAAGCTGGGGGGGATGTACGGTCTCCTGGAGGGTCGGAATCTAAACTTTGCCTAGACAAAGAAGTAGGCTAATTGGTCAATAGTTGCTAGCCTCGTGAGAGGGAATGCCGGGTTTCCTGATTAGTATCATTTCAGCTTTCTTCCATAAGAGTGAGAATTAGGTCTCAGAATATCGTTTATATTTTTACTAGCTTGTGTGACCTGCTTCTTGAGGAGTGTTTCAGGGCTGTGACTCTGATTTTGTCGTATCCTGGGGCTTTGCGGAATGAACTTGAGTTGATTTTGGTTTGAGTAGTCGAAGGGGTTGTGAAATAAGTGTTATTTGATTTTAATTTAGATTTGTCTGAAGATCTGAATCGTGGAGGCCACCCTCAGGTCTAGGGCAAGGTTGGAGCAGGCTGGGAGATTGAGGCGAAACTGGTCTCGAGAATTTCTGCTAAAAGATAAGCCTTTTCCTGAGAAGTGGTTCCAGCCTGGAAAATTGTGGGGATTGAAAGGGTCATTGGAAAGAGCTCGGGCCATCTTCCAAAGGTAGTCTTGGGCGCTAAGCTTAGAACTCCATCTGTTGTTGTGGTAATGGAAAAGGGTTTCCCTAACTTGTTTAAAGGCACGATTGATGAGCCTTCTGAGATGGGGGTCTCCAGTGCGGATGGCTCTCCACAGCAGATAGTTTGTCTCCCGTATCCGTTCTTTGATGTAGGGATAAATCGTCCAAAATGTAAAATAACCAAGATAAACAAAATAAACCAGAAACTGCTTTAGGAAAAAATTTTGTTTATCAGTTATTTATAATCATATCATCTTACTGCTAAAGACGGTCATCTGACTTTGTAACTATTTTTCCTTGTTCACGTGGAAATATTGTTGTATCTTTAACCTGCAAAAACATAATAGCACTTTTGTTACTCCTAGAATTGTAAATAATTATTACTAATAAAAAAAGTAATAAATAAAGTAATTATGGTGGTACTTTGGATCGTTATCTAACAAATAACTTACAAAAACTGAAATTGAGCTTGCTCGTTTCTTTGCTTGTACCCTTCAATTTTTAACCTTGTATTTTAGGTCAACAATCTTAATATTAATAACAAAATTAATGTAAAAAAGAATCGTGATATGTTAAAAATTATATTTTATTTTGTTTTACTTATTTTTCAATGCAAAGATATGTAATAGTACGTAGGATGTGTAAAAAACAATATTAAAGCTGTAAGCAAAAATACTAACTTAAGATAATAAAATTTATAGAATACTGAGCATCAAGCTATTTAAAATAGTCGTTAGGGTTGTAAGTATTCTTCAAAATATTTTTCATATTTTTTTATGAAGGAAAAGCTTATCAAAAAGTTAAAAACTATGATCTCCTAGATCGAGGAGATTTCCTATATTATGGAGAGGGATACTTAGTTTCATGACATTCTGGTATTAGAACTAGTATAAGTAAGTCTTTAGTATATGCAAATAAAGCTTATATTATTTGACAAATATGAGCAATCCATAAAAGTATAGACTCTAAATAAAAAGAGTCGATGGATTCTCACTGAGGAACCTCAAATAATTAAACCATACGAAAGCCTACTCGAAACATTTTTTAAGATCAAAATAATGTCTGTCTGTCAGAGATTTGGTCCACATTCAAACTTAAAACATATGTTTTGTTAAAATGTAGCAAGATTAGAGAGAAATACAAAATATGACGGTCTTTTTCAACATTTTTTTAAGAAATTTACTAGTAGTTGTAATAAAATAGTGATTTACTTTTATTCAACATAAATTAAATTTCAAACGAATATTTAGTCATTATTTGAAATTCAAGTATCTGTTCCTGGTCTATTTTTCATTCAAAAACTTTCGACTTTCATCTCTCTACCGAACAAGGCGATTCTTTAGGATTTGCTGACGAGGTTCAAATTCAATTTTCAGTGAACCATAATGATCTAAAAAATTGTTATCTGGATCGATTAAGAGCCGTTTAATATGCCAACTATAAATGACTTAAAAATAATGTAAACAAAAAATAATTTGACTTTAATCTGCTCTAAAGTACTAAATACAAAAATTTAAAAAATGATCCTGATTTACGGAGTTACTATATTTTGATAACTAAATATTGTTGAAAATAAAAAATAATTAACTCATATTTAGGAATAATTTTATATAATTTTAGATATTACCTAAACATTAATTTTTAATTTACCATCAAAATACCTGAGTTTATAAAAATCGGTATTTTTTTATGTTGTCAGTAGTTTTACTTTATTAAATAATAAATAATTCTCCTTAGGCTAATACGTAATTCGTTATATCTCTTCATTGGGCACATAATGAGTTGATTGACGTTTGCTAGCACAGTTTGGTATTATTACTCACAGTAAAAGCCACGGATTTACTATCAGACAAGTGAAAAATATTTCACAAGATATCCAAGACGATAGGAGGTCAACTTCGGGGCTTCATATTCATTTAAGAGTAGCACATTCCATTCTTTTTAAACTTATCGCCGATCTTTGTTTTAAGGAGCTTTCACAGTTTTCATCACCTCGAATGGATCTCCAAGTCTCTTAGCCAAGTGCCAAAAAAAAATAAATTAGGAAATCATTTTTTAAGTCCAAAAAACTTAAAAACAACAATTTCTTGTTAATACCTTTGGCTGAACTTTGTGGGAAGAAGTTCCTTACCTTGACAAATTCAGTTAAACTAGCACTAGTGTTAGGCACAATAATATTGTCAAAATGTCGTTAATAAATGAACTACGTAGTTTGAAAGGAAACTGATTTAATGCTGGATGAATGAACAAGGAGTTCACAGAATATATTGACTACCGACATTTTTGAGTGTATGCTTTTTAAACTTCTGCTGCTATTCTTTTAATAGCTTTATTATAGTACCTTATTCACTTATAGTTTCTACTACTAAATCTTATTTTACATAAGTGTGTGACCGTTGAATTAAAGTTTTGGCGGTTTCACATATGGTACTGAGGTTTGTTGGATACTTACACTTTTGGGTTACGATTTGCCCCTTCACCTAGGCTAGCTGATGAAACGAAACATGCATGTTCTACTTTGGGATGCCCGTATTTTTGATGTAACAGCAGGGAGCGCGGTTTTTTTTCTGCTAAAGCCGATACACATTCTTTCCTTTCTTTATATATATATATATATATATATATATATATATATATATATATATGTATATATATATATATATATATATATATATATATATATATGTATATATATATATATATATATATATATATATATATATATATATATATATATATATATATATATATATATATATATATATATATATATATATATATATATATATATATATATATATATATATATATATATATATATAGAGAGAGAGAGAGAGAGAGAGAGCGAGGTTTTTTTCTGCTAAAGCCGATATACATTCTTTCCTTTCTTTATATATATATATATATATATATATATATATATATATATATATGTATATATATATATATATATATATATATATATATATATGTATATATATATATATATATATATATATATATATATATATATATATATATGTATATATATATATATATATATATATATATATATATATATATATATATATATATATATATATATATATATATATATATATATATATATATATATATATATATATATATATATATATATATATATATATATATATATATATATATATATATATATATATATATATATATATATATATATATATATATATATATATATATAGAGAGAGAGAGAGAGAGAGAGAGAGAGAGAGAGAGAGAGAGAGAGAGAGAGAGAGAGAGAGAGAGAGAGAGAGAGAGAGAGAGAGAGAGAGAGAGAGAGAGAGAAAGAGAGAGAGAGAGAGAGAGATTGGCTGATATATTCTGTGTTTAAAGATTCCGTGTTCTGTTTTTGTTGCACACTTTTTGATTATTCAAAATTAAGTTCCTTTTCAAATGAGGGTTATAGAAACTGGAAAAATATTTGTGAGGTATTAAGAAAGCATGAAGACTCAAAAACTCATATAGATAATTTGAAATCATGGACAGAGTTAAAACGAAAGTTGAAAACAATATAAACAGTCAAACAGTAGATTCAGCTATACAGAGATTTATTAATGCTGAAATTAAATATTGGCACGAAGTAATTTTACGTATATCAATTAATAAATTGCTTGGAGAAAGTTCTCTAGCATTCCGGGGTACCAGCGACAAACTTTATGAACATAATAATGGATATTTCCTAAAGTTAATTCAATTGCTAGTTGAATTTGACCTAATAATGGGGAACACGTTCGTAGAATCCTCAACAATGAAGAAAATAGAGTGTCATATTTAAGGAAAAACATCCAGAATGAAATTATTGGATTATTACATGATAACATTAATTCTTATATAATAAAACAAGTTCAAAAAGCGAAATATTATTCGGTTATTCTTGAATGCACTCCCGATGCGAGTAAGGTTGAACAAATGAAATTTGTAGTAAGATATGTTTCTATTCATCAATCAGAATCGGGATTTGAATGTAAAATTAATGAACATTTTTTGGTTTTTCTTCTTATTGAGAGATCTACTGGTAAGGAATTATCTCAAGTTTTATTGGAAGAGTTAGGATGGATTAAAAGTGGAAAATATGAGTGGTCAAGGTTAAGAGAATGGTTTAAATATGAGAGGCTACAAATCAGGAGTACAATCAAGAATTAAAACTTCAAACCCTAGAGCATTTTACGTACCTTGCAGCAGTCTTTCCTTAAACTTAGTAACTAACGATATGGCAAAAGCTTCTTTGGAAGTAGCGAACTTTTTTAATATGGTTCAAAAGATAGTTCTGTATATTCATTTTTTGCTTCATCAACTTTTCGGTGGGCCATATTAAGAGAACGCCTCAATACTCTTACATTGAAACCATTGGGTGATACTCGTTGGGAAAGTCATATAGATTCCCTAAAACCTTTACGTTTTCAAATAGGAGATATTCATGATGCTTTATTAAGTATTTATGAGAATACCGAAATAGATAATATGATTCCAGATGAGGCCAGCGGTTTGTTGACCACAATAAAACAATTTAAGTTTTTATGTTCGATCGTTATTTGGTATAAAATTTTGAATCGTATTAATTCGATAAGTAAGCTACTTCAATCCAAAGATTTTGATTTATCCGAAGCCACTAATTTATTAAATAGCTCATTAATTTTTTTTAAAGTATTAAGTTCGGATTAATCCTTTTACAAAAATATCTTAGAAGCTGAAAATTTAGCCAGCGAGAAAAACTTTGAATTGACTACATCACGTCATCGTGTTCGGACTACAAAATGATATTTTTCATATGAAAGTTTAGACGAACCGCTACAAGATCCAAAACAAAAATATAAAATAGAATTTTTTTTCTTTACTATAGATCAGGCAACATGTGTATAAATGAATTACTGGCACATCGTAAAGATCTCGAAAACGTCTTGATAGATGGTGATTCGTCCGATCTTAACGCTTTAGATCTGGCTGACGAAATAGGTCTTGTTTCTTCACTTTTAACTAAGAAAGAAGAGCCAGTTGACGTTCTTAAATTCATTACTTCCCTTAAAATTGGGCCAAATTTGAACATTGCTCTAAGAATTTTGTGAACGCTGTCCATAACTAAAATTATTTAAGAGCTATGACTACACAAAATCGTCTTAATGGGTTAGCAATGCTGGCCATTGAATACAAATTGAGTAGTAAATTACATACGAAAGAAACTATTTGTGATTTTGCAGAAATGAAACTTCGAAAAAAATTGTTTTAATTTTGGTTTAGACTTGGTATATTATTGTACTAGTTTTGTTCATTGTTTTAAAAGTATATTTAAATTATTTCTGAAAATAGTAGGTACTAGTTTTAGTTTGTAAGTTCGTTAAAAATGTGAACTTTGTTCTTCAATAAAATAATTTTTTGTAAATCTGTATTAGTATTATTGTCTTAATTCAATTATATGACATTTTCCCGGTTAATATAGTTTTCTTTAGGCTCGGGTGCGGAGGCATTTTTTGAGTTTGCCTACGGCGGCAAAAAAGGTAGGGTCGGCCCTGATATATATATATATATATATATTTATATATATATATATATATATATATATATACATATACATATATATATATATATATATATATATATATATATATATATATATATATATATATATATACATATATATATATATATATATATATATATATATATATATATATATATATATATATATATATATATATATATATATATATATATATGAACGTCTTCAAGTGCAAGAGTGAATAGTTATTGTTTGTGTTGGTGTCTTCATTGATGATTACTTTTATTGCTATATTTTTAGATTTGTAGCTAAGGAGATTTTTATATTGAGAATCAATTCTTGCTCTGTTTAAAGCTTTTAGGAAATTAAAAGACGAACTGTTGTTTAAATTTTCACTATATTTTATATATTATATAATTATTATATAATTATAATAATATATAATAAATAGAGTGAAACTCTGAACAACAGTACGTCTTTTAATTTCCTAAAAATGAATTTTCACCAAGTGAGCGCCAAATCTATCGAAGGCCAGGTGCCGGCTCTCGTTATGTTCATTACACTTTTCATTTAGTGTGAGAATGTATTGTAGATGCTCGTTTTGTGCTATAGCCTTTGTGGAACTAGGCTTGTTCAAGAGGTTATTAGGCAACTAATTTATTCGTAAGTCGGTTTGTTATTATCTTTGTTAACAGTTTGGAGAAGAAGGCTTATAGGTCGATAGTTATCTATTTTTAGTTTATTTCCACTGCTTGGGTATTTTGCCATGTTTCCGATATATTCCTGTCCTCCAGACATTTATTGAGGAGTATTGTTATAGATGATATCAGGCAGCTCTTCAGAGCCAACATTTAAGATGTCTTGTCGGCGACATTTCGAGACCCCGAACTTTGTTTTTCTTAAAGTAAGCTGTAAAAATCTTCAGCAATTTTAATTGGATCTGTTTCATTCCCTTTTATATTATCGTGTGTATCTTTTAATTGGTGTATTTTAATTCGTCTTCTGTTGTTAACTGTCTTGAGAGTCTTCTTATTTTTTTTGGTTTTACCAGTTCTGTATTATAGATCCTTATATCTTCACTTGTTTTCTTCCTTATGATTTTATTTAAATCACTATATTCCGGCGTTCCATTAATCATTTATTTTCTTTTCAACATGAGTTCTTTTGTTTCTTTACTTAGTTTCAGATTACTTCTCCTGTTAAATACGCATAACTTCTTTGTAGCTGTTTTAATATCAATTCTTATTGTTTTCCGGAGTATTTATATTCATTTTATTCACTATGTCTTTGTTGACAAATTACCTTGTATCTTGTTCGTTGTAGGAAAATTGTGTTGTTTGGTCAATTTCATACGTTTCAGTTTGGTATTTATATGTACTCTAGCTCTTAAAAGTCTATGATCACTACCGGTATCAAACTGACTCAAGACCGACACGTATTTTACTATGTGTTATGATTCGATTCGCCGGAACAGGCAACTTCCTACAACCCCTCAGGGAGATCATACAGAGAGCCCTGAGGATTACTCAAAGATGGTGCATGGCAAAGGGACTAACGGTGAATCCAACAAAAACCAACGCCATGATCTTTACCAGGAAATACAAACCCCAAGAAGTTGCATTACTTAGTTTCTGGGGCAGTGAACTGGTCTACTCGAGCTCGGGGAAATACCTCGTCTGGATCCAAAACTAAACTGGAAACAACACCTCAACGTCCCTTTGGGCCTGTAGGAAAGTTTTTTTTCCAGGATTTTTTCTTCTTCTTCGAGCTACAGCGATTTTTGGCCTTTCTTTTTTAAATAATATGAAGAAAAGTTTGCGCGAGTATTACATCATATATCTTTTTGAACTCGTATTTTCATAAGTTTTGATTTGACACCCCACTCGATGACTTTAGAAAAAAAAATGTTGTTACTTTGCCCTACAAGCTAACCCCTTAAATCAATATTTAACTTCCAAAACTAGACGGCTCTGATCTGACCCTCAACCGCTATAATTGTGCCAAATTTTAAGTTTCTGTGTCAAATAGTCTCGGAGAAAATCCGGTGTGATAGAAGGACACCGAAGTGATCCTATAGGTCTTCCGTGCAGAACACGAAAAATATTGGTAAAATGATTCGCCCATTACTTTCTGGCAAACACGTATTTCTAAAATAAATACTGAAAGCTATAGCCTAGATATAAAATGATAAAAAAATAAAACTGAAAATAATGAAAAAATATCAATTCAAAAAACACGGAAAATTGAAACATATCATTAAAAACAGCAGAATTCCAATCAATTTAAAGAGGAAAGTGATTAATACTTTCGGTGATGCTGTACGGAAGGGAAATCACAACTTTAACAAATCAAACAGCACATAACCTTAGAGTAACACAAAGAGCTATTGAACGGATGGCGTTAGGAATAAAGAAATCATATCAAAAACACTGAGATAAGACAAAGAACAAAAGTCGAAGATAGAGACTCGTATAGCCCAATTAAAATGGACCTGGGTAGGACTCGTCAAGACAGGGCTTGATGGGCAAAACATATTATACACTGGAGACCCAGCCTGCATAAATGGAAAGTTAGCAAACTAACAAAACGTTGGCTAGACGACATAAACAGAAAGGCGGAATAAATTGGTACCAACTAAAAAACGATCTATTACAAAGTGTGACAACTATCGCACGATAACTTTAATTTCTCATGCCAGTAAAGTTTTCCTGCAAATTATTAATGATCTTTTAGAAACGTAAGTTCAACCACAAATTCCACAAGAGCAAGCGGGCTTTTCGAGAGGTCGGGGAATCAGAGATCAAGTATTAAACATTCGCCAAAAAATTGAAAAAGTGCGTGAATTTAACAACTCTTTCTATTTATGCTTTTTAGACTGTCGAAAAGCGTTTGATAAGGCAAAACGTGCAGAGCTCTGGTCAGTACCTAATGAAATGGGAGTTCCTATCCATCTTACAAGTCTAATTAAAAATCTGTAAACCAATACTTAGTGCCATGTTATTGTTATTGATACAAAATCTGACGAATTTCAACATTACTGTGGTGTAAAACAAGGTTGGATCTCCCTCTATCTCTCAAACTTTTCAATATATGTGATGAATATATCACGCGAAGAGCCTTGGATAATTGGCAAAGAGGGATATCGATTAATATTAAAATGATTAGTAATTTGAGATTTGCAGGTGACACGGTTCTTGGGGCTGGGAGCTAAAAGAAATTACTACAAATACTTAAGAGGGTAGAAAAAGAAAGCGTAGAACTCGCCGACTGAATAAAACTAAATCCAAAATTGTCGATAGGCAAAATAACAGACCACATGTAAAACAAATTGACCGCCTTGAAGTTGTTAGTGAGTATATGTACTTGGGATCCCTAATTAGTAATGCCGGTACAGTAGAGGGGGACATCCGTCGAAGTTGTGCGTTTACAAAAGCTGTTCTGCAAAAGCTCAAGAAAATCTGACAAGACAACCACATATCCAAACAAGTGAAAATCAGACTGGTAAATTTTCTTGTCTGGACATTGAGAAAGTCGGAAATAAAAAAACTAGATACCACAGAAATGTACTGCTGGCGAAGAATACTTAGGATCTTGTGGACCGCACGACAGACCAACGACTCAATTATATCAGAGTTCAATGTCCAGCAACGTATTTCAAGTTTTATCCAAACAAAAATCTTAAAATTTTTTGGCCATATCATGAGCAAATATCAGGAATGTTTAGAAAAACTCATCATTCAAGGAAAGGTTCCAGATAGAAGACCTCGAGGTTGTCCCGTTGGGTGTACCAAGTTATCCATCTTGCGAATAAACTACTTCATACACTGGTCCACAAAGCGCAGGATAGAGAAATATGGAGAAGAATATCCCACAAGGCAACAAAATGACCAGTACATTTCCTGGAGGGAATTAAAACTGAAGAGAGAGAGCTGAGAACAAGGAACTATGGAAGGAATTGGGAGAGGCCTAAATCCAAGAGTGGACTGTGAAGGGTTGCTAATAGAAGAAGAGGAAGAAGAAGTCGTAGGTAAATATTTGTCTGTTTTGAGGAGTTGAACATATTTATATTTCAGTCCTGCACGGGCTCATCCAGCTGCTATATTAAAATTAGTAATGATTCTTGAAATCAAATTAATTTTTTCTTTAAAAAATGGCTGGTTATTCTATTTTAAAATAGTAATTTATTTCGAATTGGAAACTCCTGGTCAGCGTATAAAATAAGCAAAAAATCTTAGGTAGCACGTTTATACCCTTAAGCCATTGGTACTGTCATAATCATAATTTTAAAATGCCGTTTGGCTAACACTACATCAAATTAAAAGTTACACAAGGATTCGTTTCTATAATATGCAAAAATCTGTGGTTACTGTACTTGAATTAGATGTAATAGAAACAGAAATTAATGGCTTTGTGGTTTGTTTACCAGGCACGGGCTCACGCAATGCGAAAAGTGTCATATGTGTAACCATAAAAATTTGCCTAGAGGTAATTTACTTTGGACAGACGGTCACCGCGATGCGTTGTAAGTTAATATATGTTTGGCATGATATTTGAAACAGGCAATATTTTAGGTAGGTAATAAAATTAGTGTTGTAATGTATGAGCCAATTATAACTAACATCTTGTTTAACCTGCAGATTAAATACATAATGTGGCAAATATTTCCATATACTGTGTAACAGCGGTTTTAGGGAAAAATATAAAATACGTTACTAAGAATATTTTTTAAACTCCTTAATTGATTAATACTAGTAGTTTGAAATAGCAAACAGGCTTTTTTTTAAATACCCGTGAACACTTCTAGTTTAGTCTCCAACTGCAGAATTTTAAATAAATTGACTTATTATGATTATATCTGATCATCTGACGAAAGCAGAACAGCAAAAACAAAATAACCGGTCAACCGGTTGAACTTGCACAATTAGTGTTCCGTACGTTGAGTGTTTTTAAAATAAAAAATGTTGTTACGGTGGTATAAAATGATCAGTGACTTCACAAAACACATTCCAAATGGGTTTTCAACAAAGTTTGTTTCCAATCTTTACTGAAAACTGGTGACCTTGAAATTTTTTGTTTTTTTATATACCAGATAAATTACACAGGCCAACAAAAAAAATATTTGTAAAAACTTTTTAAACCAATACATCTAAGTGTTATGTCTTTTTGGGTGTTGAAAGCGTATCTATTATCAGTTTTGTATCACCCACAGTTCTCTCACAATATGACATCGATTAAATTTCAAAATAGGCAAAATTTTATACATAAAATTTGATACGAACTGTTAATCTCTTGTTCTATAATGGTAAATAGATGTTCCAGATTCCAATAAATGTTTTTCTCTCAGCCTAGAACCAAGCAATTCTGCTTTTTCCTTAGTCAAACCCAAATTTCTCACTAAATCATTTAACTCAGCTTGTGTAAACAACTGTGGTTTTCAATTTTCTAGAGAATATTGAAACTCATCATCATCCGGTCGACTTTCATTAAATTCGGGACTGGACTGTAAAACATCATCAACAGACTGAGGTGGCTCAGGAACAGGATGTCCCGGTCCATGTCCTACCAGCCGATTAGCTGAAGTAAAGTTAGGATAAACAATTATTTTCTTATTTTTGGAGTTATATCCAGAAACATCAACGCTGCAAAAATAACAATCATTTAAATGATTTTCTTGCTCTCTCCATACCATGGGTACTGCAAATCTAAAAGCTTTCTTTTCTTTTTTATACCATTTCCTAAGATCCTCGATACAAACATAACATACTTTGTGAGGAGCATAACATTTTTCTTGATTAGCTATTTCTACACCAAAATATGCAAAGTGAGTGAGTTAAACACTGCAATGCGAGGTTATATTACCAGCTGTGATACTTATTGGAACTGCCAACCTAATAGCATTTGATTTTACTGCCAACCTTATAGAATTCTGATTTTATTGTCAACCTAATAACATTCGAATTATAAAAAATAAACTTTTCACATTTTGAATATTAAAATGTGAAAAATTGGTGGGTGATACGACTTTTTTATTATTATTTTCGGACTCAGCACACCAAAAAACATAAGAATCGCGTAAGATTATTAACAAAGTTTTTTCATCGTTGGCCTGTGTTATTAAAGGTAATGTACTCGTGATAATTTTCGCTCTTCTACACCTCGTAAAGAATATTCCAGAATTTTTGTCAAAATTTTTGATCAGTACTTTTCGAGAAAAGGTAGGGGGACAGAGATTTTTTTAAAATAATACAAAGAAAAGTGTGCGCAAGTTTTTATTATATATATATTTTTTACTAGTGTTTTCACAAGCTTTCATTTGACATCACACTTGATGACCTAGTGAAAAATTTTTTTTTCACTTCCGATTTCACCTCCCCAAAACTAACTCCTTATGTCAAAATTTAAGTTTCAAAACTACACTGCCCTAATGAAGTCATCAATTCCTATATTATTACCTAATTTCAACTTTCTATGACAAATAGATTCGGAGAAAATCGGGTGTGATAGACAGACGGACAGACAGACAGACAGACAGACAGACAGACAGATAGACGGAAGATAGACAGACAGACACCGAAGTCGTCTTATAAGTGTTCCGTACGGAACACTAAAAAGACTTTCTCAGGAGTTGGCTTCAATGTACAGCAAGGAGGAGTTAATCGATGGCTTAGATATTTCACAAAATAAAAATAAGCGATCTGAACCTTTGTTGTCAGAAGAAAATCTTGTTGATGACAAAAATATATATTGAGAAGACTTTGGCTATGTACGTAGCTACGTTTGATATGATTTCCTTCTGACAACAAAGGTTCAGATCGCTTATTTTTATTTTCTGAAATATTTGAGGCATCGATTAACTCTTCCCTGTTGTACATTGAAGCCAATTCCTGAGAACGTAATTTTTTTGTTTTTATTGATCCTTCGTCAGATGATCGGATATACTCATAATAAGACAATTTATTTAAAATTCTGCAGTCGGAGAGTAAACTAGAATTCTTCGCGAGTTGGACATAAACTGTTCAGAGATCTACAACGTGACAATAAATTACCACAAGAAGGGAAGTTCATAAACATTCTTTAAGGACTAATATAATCAAGAGAGGGGGGCACAATAAGCCAAGAAGCTTACTAACCAAACAAAGTAGTAAATTCTACTTCAACTTTAATAATATCGAAAGTTATGGAAAAGGTTATCAATCAGCATCTTCTAAAATATCTTGAAGGGTTCGTAGAGATAGATCAACAAAAGATCTTCTGACTCATGTCACACATGTTTGGAACAATGCAATTGACCACTTTGGAGAATCTCGAGCGGTTGCTCTTGACATATCCAAGGCATTCGATCGTGTTTGGCACGATGAATTGTTGGCTAAGCTAAGCTCTTATGGTATGTCTGAAAAGTTCTGTTTGTGGCTCTCGTGTTTCCTCAGAGAGCATTTTTTACGAGTGGCGGTGGACGGATTTCTTTCTAACACCTTCACTATCAACGTCTGGCCCCAAGGCTCCATACTGTCTCCTATTCTCTTTCTCATTTACATTAACGATCTGCTGGAAAAGACCGGGAATCCAATCTACAGCTTTGCAGATGACAGAACGCTCATCTCTTCATTCACTTTGAACGCTCGGACATCGGCTACTCAGGTGAATATCCGCAGGCAGCAGGAGGTCGTTCAACTTAACAAAGACCTGGAAGAAATTCTATCTTGGGGTGACAGTAACCAAGTGGAATTTAACGCTACAAAAACCCAGGCGGCAGTTTTTCTAAAAAAGTTACTATTGCTGAACCCGACATAGTCATTTCGGGGCACTCCATTCCCCTAGCATCGTCACTCAATTTGTTGGGCGTTAATTTTGGAGCAAATATGTTGGGCATGAACATGTTGCACGTATAGCAAGGAGAGCTTCTCAAAAGTTGGGAATATTATTTCGAACCAGAAAGCTTTACACTTCACAACAACTGTTAATTCTTTACAAAGTTCAAATTCGACCAACTATGGAATACTGCTCCCATGTTTGGGGCTCCGCTTTCAAACACACACTGCGTTTGTTGGATTCTGTTTAGAGAAGAGCTGTTCGTCTGATTGGAGACCCGGAAGTGACTGGCGGCCTTGATTCGCTGGAACATCGAAGAACGGTTTTCGACTTGAGTCTGTTCTACAAGTATGTTCATGGAAAGTGTTCGAAGGATATAGCCCGCTTAATTCCTCCCAGAGCGGTGTAAGTTAGAAATACACGTCACGTTAATACTTCACATCTCTCTCATCTCATGAGCTTCAGCTTGTTACTTCGCATAAAACGCTTTCGAATAATTTGTCCGGGGGTGTGTTTCTCACCGAATAGAATTTACAGCGATTCAAGAACAACGTGAATTGCTTTTTCCGCGCACATGCCGCTCTAGGAGCGCTTTGGGAACTTTCCTGTAGCACGTGTGCTAAACATATAAAAAGAAACTAAATCTGTTGTGTCAGCAAGAAATTCAGTACAAGATAAAAAAGAGAAAAAAGCAATACAACGTGAGTGTGCCATTTTAAAGGTAGTCACTAATTATGCTGGTCTATTTCCAAAAGTAATTTAGGTAATAATGAGTTATTGGTTTTTATGGAATATTTTACTTTGTAGTTTGAAACTTACATGTTATTCCAATTTTTGAGGCTGATACTGTTGTCTAGATGTTGACTGACAGAATGTTCTATGTTTCAAGGAAGTTACTTTCTAACCAAGGAAGAAAAGAATGTGCATGCATTCTCAATCTGATGGTCTGGCAGAAAGATTTAATTTAACCAAAGAGTAGCATAGCTAGTTAGCATAGCTTCATTCCAGAGATAATTTGTAGTGTCTGTAACTAGTTACTTTCTGTGGAGAACTGAAGTTACCTTTGTGATTTTGTACTTATCTTTCTGACTTGACTCAGCAGGTATTAAGATTCGAGAGAATATGTGAAAAGCTTTTATTATATATATTAATTAGAGAAATAGTTGAATGATATTTATGAAGTGGCCAGAAAGAAGTTTTAGTTGGCTAGCGATAAAATACAGGTTCTCTACGATTTCAAAGTACGACAGGGAATTATGCTATTATTGCTGCTATCGTTATGGAATGGAATGGAGAAAAATAAAAGGTTTAGAGTAATGAAAAAATAAAAGATAACACATAATGAAGTTGTATATCTGGACCGATTAGGGTTTTTCTACGGAATCGTAGACTTACAATTTTATTCGAACTATGAACTTTTGGGGGGAGAAAGCAATAATAAGAATATATTATAAAAGGAATGTCAGTACTCTATTTTTCTTTCTGCAGATCCTTTCTACTAGATCGGTACTACAGCAACAATTGTTCGTGGGTATGGTATTCATATTTTTACCTAAGTAATGGGTAGATATGATGAATATGGAGTAACAGCAATATAAACCGAGCGGACGAATTGACAATAAAAATAATAGATGATTTTTTTAAAACATTAGAAATTGTTGACTGGCAAAAAATTGTAATTGGTTGAAAAATTCAAAGAACGAATACACTTTTTTAATTATCGATATCGAGATATTTAAATTTACCTATTTTGCTATAAATAAAGATGTTCAGGCATTTGATAAAATTTTGTGAGTTTAAAGTAGGCGTTAAACTATACTAAATTTGTATTGGCATTAAGGTTTGAGCTAGAAAGCATAGATGGATATAAGTATGTAACTACATCAATAAATAATAAACTTACGCACAAATTCGGCTGAGCATGATGGTCATTACCAAATAGATAAATAAAAGCTACATGTTTGATTTGAAAAATCTCTTACGGACGACAATTAAAGAAAAAACTTGACAAAGTTGCATCAAGCTATTAACTGACGTCAGTATAGGTGTTTCTAGCTATTAGGAGTACCATTTTTTTTATGGGTTTAGCACACGTGCTACAGGGAAGTCCCTAAAGCGCTATAGGAGCGACACGTGTGCAGAGAAAGGGATTTACGTTGTTCTTGAATCGCTGTAAATTGCACTCGGTGGGAAACACAGTCCGGGGCAAATTATTCCAAAGGGATGCTGTTCTCCATATGAAAGACTGCTTGAAAAGCGTTGTACGAAGAATAACAAGCTGAATCTCATACGAATGTGAAGTATTAGCGCAACGTGTACTTCTGATATGCACCGCTCTGGGAGGAATTAAGCGGGCCACATCCCTCGAACACTTTCCATGAAAATACTTGTAGAATAGGCTCAAGTCGCCAACCGTTCTTCGATGTTCCAGCGAATCAAGGCCGCCGGTCAGTTCTGGGTCTCCAATCAGACGAACAACTCTTCTCTGAATAGAATCCAACAAATGCAGTGTATGTTTGGGAGCGGAGCCTCAAACATGGGAGCAGTATTCCATAGTTGGTCGAATTTGAGTTTTGTAAAGAATTAACAGTTATTGTGGAGTGTAAAGCTTTCTGATTCGAAATAATATTCCCTACTTTTGAGAAGCTCTCCTTGCTATGCCTGCAACATGTTCATGCCAGGATATATTTGCTCCCAAATTAACGCCCAACAAATTGAGTGACGATGTTAGAGGAATGGAGTGCCCCGACATAACTATGTCGGGTTCAGCAACGTTAACTTTTTTAGAAAAAACTGCCGCCTGGGTTTTTGTAGCGTTAAATTCCACTTGGTTACTGTCACCCCAAGATACAATTTCTTCCAGGTCTTTGTTAAGTTGGATGAATTCCTGCTGTCTGCGGATATTCGTCTAAGTAGCCGATGTCCGAGCATTCAAAGTAAATGAAGAGACAAGCGTACTGTCGTCTGCAAAGCTGTGGATTGGATTCCCGGTCTTTTCCAGCAAATCGTTAATGTAAATGAGAAAGATAGTAGGAGACAGTATGAAGCCTTGGGATCCACCAGCGTGGATAGTGAAGGTGTTAGAAAGAAATTGGTCGACTGCCATTCGTAAAGAACGCTCTCTGAGGAAACATGAGAGCCACAAACAGAACTTTTCAAGCATACCATAAGAACGTAGCTTAACCAACAGCTCATCGTGCTAAACACGGTCGAATGCCTTGGATATGTCAAGGGCAACCGCTCGAGATTCTCCAAAGTGTTCAATTGCGTTGTTCCAAACATGTGTTACATAAGTCAGAAGATCTCCTGTTGATCTATTTTTACGAAAGCCATATTGGTGATAGCTAATAATGTTGCATCCTTCAAGATATTTTAGAAGATGCTGATTGATAACCTTTTCCATGACTTTCGATATTATTGAAAGCAGTGCGATTGGTCGGTAGTTATTTGGCAAGGTGTTCTTGCCTTTTTTAGGTATCGGCTGAACTGTGGCACATTTCCAGCAGGAAGGAAATATTCCCTTTTTGTAGGATAGGTTGAAAAGTCTACAGAAAACTGGTGTTAGTTCCTTCGCACAGTTTTTGAGAACTCTGGCAGGTATTCCGTCAGCACCAGAAGCCTTTTTGGTTAAAACTTATTGAAATTATTTGAAGCTCATCGTTCGTGACCCCTTCATACAGAATGATCAACGTAGATATGGATGTTAAACATCGGAGATAACATAGCGTTTAACAATAAGCTGCGAGATATTTGCCACGTTGGAGTACAGTGAAAGACACACAGTTACGAAGATACGTCAGCAATAATCAAGAAAAAAACTAAAGTTTTATTACAATGCACTCCGGAGGTAATACTTGAAAACAACAATTAAAAGCTAAACTGGATTAGAATGGTGTTAGTTCACCAAATAATGACTCATAATTTATTATTAGACGGTGGAAAGCAACCTACGGGAAGAAGCTGCCATATTTACAAATATGTTTTCCTTAAAATCGATTACAAGTATTTTTTCTAAAAAATGGCTGTCAGAAATTACAACCATAAAAAGACATTTTGTCCGCTGTTGGTTTTTTTTTTCGGCATTACATAAAAACCGTTTGTGTTCAACCGTTTTTGTGGATCTGTTGATCTCGACGAACTTTTAAATGAAGATAAGGTAAATATACGGTAGTTTTAGAGGTTACGTTTTCCTTCGAAAAATCATACGTACGTGGTGGAACAAAAATAGAAAATTAATATTAACTAAATTTGAAAGATGTCTTCTCCATAGGTGATAGAAGTATTAAGAATACTATCTAAACCATTTATGACCTATTATATTTCATAATAACGTCATGTAGTTTGCCACAAAATGCATATTACTCTAAAAATTTTCATATTATGTAATAGTCTATGTTTAAAGTTAAAAGTAACATTGGGCTTTAAAAAAAAATAACATTAGGTACCTTTATACCTGCTCTTTATGTTCTGCAGAAAGTACCGATAGTCCTACAGCTACGACACAAAAAGAGGTCAAATGGAACAGAAAATGGTACTAATACTATATTAGTAGATATGGAATATGGACAGTGTTAGATTTCCCGAATTCTTTATTTTCTAGAGTTGCGACCGGTTTGTTGCACCTTACGTTTTCGTATATTAAAAGCTATAAACCTAATAATAATGTCACTAACATTCAAATTCCAAATTTTATGTTTGTTTGTGACGTGGTTTGTTTAATTTTATTGATGTTGTCTAAATATATGCCAAAATTTACACGACCAAAAAATAGGGGACAATTAGAACCGTTTTTATTCGCCTTCAGAATAAGTACTGCCCCAATAAACAATCTAAAAACCTACCATGATAAACTTTTATGAACAATAACATATAAACTACATATCGTCTCTAGCAAATAGCCGGGGTACAGGACAATATATAATAAAATTGTAACAGTAGATGTGCCCATACATTTATTAATTTCAATATTATCACGAATTATTCAAATATATAGAGACAAAAACAACTATATGCTGTTTTTTCCGGTTATTTGTTCTGGCATGGCATATTTTCAATCAGTCTTGACAAAATTGTGAATAAAGACAAGGTATTATGTTTACCGAATGCTGAGAGGCAAAAAGTAATTGGGGTTAATCAGATGCTGTAAATTGCAAGAAGTCGATGACTCCATTTTTTTATGAATGAAACTTATACAGACCTAAAATTTTTATGACGAGATTAGCGTATATATTAATAAAAAAAATATTTTATCTTGACAATGATGTAACATTATTCGTTTCGTTCTAGAGTAATATTTAAGATTTCTAATAATAATATTACTATCACACCACTATACCACACCACGCCCAATTTATCAACCTAAACTAGTAAATAATTTAACCAAATAATTATACTTAATCGATACAATCTACAGTAGTACCTTCTTGTTTGAGAATAAAAGAAAATACGTTAAAGCACTTTTACAAAAATTACTAATTAAAACTTATTTAAAAGTAAACCACTTCCTAAATTTTTTTGATTGTTAGTAAAAGCCAATTACAGATATATTTTATTTAATTATATACAGTTTTTTTTTCTTTATTTTTATTACATACTAGTAATAGTGCACTCAAAAGTTAATGTTTAAACATCTAATGTATTTTTAGAATGATTGTATTAGTTGGACTCTATAGTAAATGCTTTCAAAAAGCGATACTAAGTTAATACTAATAACGCAATTTGAAACACCCGTAAGTTGATTTTTCATCTTAAATTAGGGAAAAATTAAGAATAGCCAAAATACTTTTTGTTTCTTACTTCCGACTGAGTTGGACTCTATAGTACTTAAAAACGGGACTTTTTAACTGCAGCTCCTCGCCGAAAGGCGATTTCTCATCTCAAATTGGGGAAAAATTGAAAATAGCCAAAATACTTACTTTCTCTGACTTCTTACTGAACAGTTAAACTCTTTGTACTCACTCGAATGGAAAGGTTTACTTTAAAGAGTTACATGGAAATTTTGCATCAGAGTTAAAAGTAATCTACAATATAATAGATTTAGTTTAAAGAAATTTGTCCATAATATTAAAATAACCGGTCAAGTGTAAGTTGGGCTTGCGCAATTAGTGCTCCGTACGTTGATTGCTTTTAAAATAAAAATTGTCGTTACGGAAGTAAGTAAGTTCAGTGACTTCACAAAACACATCTCAAATGAATTTTCAATAAAGTTTTTTTCCGATCTTTAGTGAAAACTGATGGCCTTGATTTTTTTTTTATATAGCAGATAACTTAATAAAGGTAATCCACTCGTGATAATTTTTGTTCAATCTACACCCTGTAGAGAATATTCCAGAATTTTTTCAAAATTTTTTGATCAGTAGTTTACAAGATAAGGTGAGGGGCACCGATTTTTCGCATGTTTTTTAAAAATAATGCAGGAGTATCTATCTGTCAATGATCGCCTGATTAAAATAACCATTACGGCAAAACCAGTAAACCTGCATATCATACAAGTGTACATTTCAACATCACCCTCTCAGCAAATGAAGAAGTCTATAATAAGATTGAAGAAACTTGTACAAAAATCCCATCAAAAGAGATCGTAATGGTGATTGAAGACTTTAATGCCAAAATTGGGTGTACAAATGACAATGACCAGATTCGGAATATCATTGGAAAATATGGGCTTGGTGTTAGAAACAAACGCGGAGATCGTCTACTTCAGTTTGTTATTAGTAATAGCTTCACTATCACTAATACCACTTTCAAACATCATCCAAGACGACTTTCCACCTGGATGTCACCGGACGGGCACTACAAAAATCAGATTGATTATATCCTGATTAGCTCTAGATGGAGGTCATCTATATTGAATGTAAGATCCCGCCTGGGCGTGGTATGTGGTTTAAATCATAAGTTATTAAAGGCCCATATGAGAATAAAACCAACCACAACAACAAACAAGAGAATTACAGTCTCAGACAGTACTCTTTTCCAAACAATAATCAACTTTAACATTCCGGAAGTCACAGGAGATATAGACAAAACGTAGACAGATATTAAGAAGCGGATAACAAATGCTGCTACACAATGCACGGCAAAAATACAAAAACACTCTCAAAAACATTGGATTACCGACGAACCCTAAAGCTTATAGAAACAAGAAGAAATATAAGTTGGGAATGTGGAATCTTTGGCACAACGATACTACTCAGTATATATCACCACTACACCAAACACTTTATTTTTGCGCTCGACGCGCGTTTCTCTAACCATGTTAGCTTCATCAGGAGCGATGATTGACTAAAGCTAAACTATAGATCTACCCTATTTATACTTAGCCTAACCCTTGAATTACTCAAGCGGAACTAATGACATAGGCAAGGCCATCAGTTCCGGTCAAGTAACCAGTAGAGGGGACTATAAGGAATAGGCCCTCTGTCTTTATTTAAACTACTTTTACATTTTATGATTTCCATACTTTCGTATGCGTTCAACAATCTCCTATCAGATACATTTTTTATTAATCTTAGATTATCTAATGTTACAGTATGATCAACTTCAAGAGCATGTTCGGCAATGCTAGACTTTTCTGTTCTATTGTATCTTAAGTGTGCTAAATGTTCTTTAAATCGTATTTTAATTGACCTTTTAGTTTGCCCAACATACTTTTTGTCACAATCATTACAACTAATTTCATAAATTCCACTTTTCTCACAATTAGGAATCTTATCTTTGTGATTTCCTAAGATATTCCTCAGATTGTCTGATAACTTATAGACTAAGGTGAGGCCTATCTTATTAAATACCTTATTGAGTCCCTTGCTGTATTTCGGATTATATGGTATTGGGACATACTTGGTGTTATTTTCTTCGCGTGTAAAAAAGGTGGAATTCTGAATATTAAACCTAAATTTATGTCTATTTATTAGCTTATTTACTAAGTCATCGTCATAACCATTAACTCTAGTTATATTTCTAATACGATTCCTTTCTTTATTAAAGTTTACTCTATTCAGAGGGAAAGTGACCAAACGATGAACTAAAAAATGTAATGAGGCTAATTTATGTTGTTTGCAATGAAATGAATCATTAGGAATATATCTATCTGTTATTGTGTCCTTTCTATAGATATCAAATTCTATTTTATTATTATTTTTAATAATTAAAATATCTAGAAAAGGCAATTGTCCTTTGTTCTCAACTTCGTAAGTGAATTTAATGGAATCATACCGGCTATTTAACTTAGAAACAAAATCATCAATATTTGCTTTCTTTGTATCAAAAATCGCGAAAATATCATCCACATACCTATACCATACCCTTGGGAAATATTCGAATTCTTGACTGGCTTCGATTTCAAACTTACTCATGAATAAATTGGCTATGAAAGGTGACAAGCAATTACCCATAGCTGTTCCTTCTTTCTGAACATAACATGAAATTATTTCCAATATAACAATCAAAAAATCAAGGTGGTTCGTAAAAAGGACAAAAACGCATACGTGAATAATATATGTGAGGACCTAGAACAACATGCTATGAACAACCGACCACAAGAACTATATGAAAAGGTAAAATACCTATCGAAAGAATTCAAATCTAAAACAAATAATCAGAGATAAAGAAGGAAGAACAGTCACCGACATATCTGGAATCATTGCTGTTTGGAAGGATTACTGTAAAGAACTCTTTGTGGCTCAATTAGCGGGTGACTGCAGTAACGACAAAGAAGCCGCAGAACCACAAGAGCCGTGTATTCTTACGTCTGAAGTCAGGAAGGCTATTTAAAGGTTAAAGAATAGAAAAGCAGCAGGTACTGACGAGATCACTGCAGAAATAATAAAGATGATGGGAGAAATCGCCGTGACTATTCTACATCAACTGTGTAATGAGGTATGGAAGACTATAAGATGGCTGAAAGACTGGTGTGAAGTTGCATTTATACCCTTGCATAAGAAAGGATTCCCTTTGGATTGCAGCAACTATAGAACAATCGCTCCAATGTCACACGCTGCTAAAGTGGTTCTCTGGATCCTGAATGGAAGACTGAAAACTTTTCTGCTGCCACAAATATCTACCGAACAAACAGGCTTCATTCCAGGAAGAGGGACTAGAGAACAAATTCTCAACATACGCCAGATAATAGAAATAGTCAGGGAATTCCAAATAACAACCTATATTTGTTTTATAGACTACTCTAAGGCTTTCGACTGTATACAATGGAACAAACTCTGGTCGATTCTAATTAGCATGGGAACACCTATACATCTTGTAAACCTTATCGGTTCCTTGTATAAGAACACAAATGGCAGAATTAAACTGATAAATTCTTTTTCCGATCCCTTTATCGTAGAAGTCGGCGTCAGACAGGGCTGTATTCTATCTCCTTTAGTTTTTAACATAGTGAACATATAATGAGTTCTGCTTTGGATGGCTGGAGTGGGGGTGGGAAAAAGCTAAGTAACCTTAGATATACCGATGATACTATTATACTTGCAACTTCAATACAAGCCCTGGAATCAATTATGGACCGCCTGGAAATCACTAGCAAAAACTATGGATTGACAATTAATAGAGCGAAGACCAAAGTAATGATTGTTAGTCGTAATGAAGATCTGTCACACATAAATAAAATTGCTGGTTTCACTGTTGTAGACGATATCAACTATTTGGGATCCCTCAGAACTAACAATGGTGGTTGTAAAGCGAAGGTAAGAAGACGTTTAGCAATGGCTAGAAACTCGACCATCAAACTCACTGAGGTCTGGAAAGATTAAGCTGTAACAAAAAATACAAAGTTAAGATTGCTATCCAGCCTTATATCCCCCATAGCAACTTACGCATCGGAAATATGGACCATTAAACGAGCTTATAAAAGACGAATCGATGCGTTTTAGATGTGGGCATATCGAAGAATCCTCAGAGTGTCATACCGAACACCGTTCTAATGTATCTATTCTTGCAGAGCCTGGTATAAATGACCGACTTTTAAATAGATTTAATAGACAGTACCTGAAATATTTTGGTTACATTATGAGGAAAGTGGATACCATGGAAAAGCTTGTAGTAAGGGGGAAGGTAGAAGGTAAAAGATCAAGAGGACGGTTTCCGACAAGATTGTCCGACCAAGTAAGATCTCTCCTTGGGATGGGTATGCACGAGTCATGTCAAGTCGCGCAGGATTGAGATGCCTGCAGATTGACTGTTGAAGCAGCAACTGCATAGTGCCACCGATACTCCTATTGGGGTGAAAGGATTGAGAGAGAGTAGATAACTTGTTGTTCTCTCGTTGGCAATCCAAATTTCCAAGAAATCAGAATTTTTGATTCGGTAGTCTTAGAAAAAAAAATGTTGCAGGTAGTTGCAGATTATTTCTCATAGAAAACAATTTACAATAAGTGAAGAATTGGAATAAATTGAAAGTATAGGATGTTTTGCGCCTAAATTGCGATAATGTTATTTGAACATTAAATGCAATACTTACTTCCATCAGTCATTTTTTTCGGAAATAAATTAAAATTCGCTGGGTTTAACCAGCTGCGGTGTAATCGTAAGAAATTTTAAGACGCAACTGACCAAATATTGCTCTCTCATTAATCCTGTGTTTACCTTTCGCGTATCTAAATATGAATTAAGCGCTTCATTTTTGTTTACTAATACTTGTTTATATAATAATATGCAACACTGAAAGAAGTATTTTTTTTTTATTTTTGGCCATTGAAGGCCGCACTGTAAGACGTGGAGAGAATAAACTTTCAACGAATACAGGACAAAACATCCATGTTTTTAGCATCTTGTAGCACTTCGCGTTTCATTAGCTATTTATAATTCTTCCACGTCTGCTCTTAATTAAAAAACCCAACCAAGTGCAAGTCGGACTTGCGCAATTAGTGTTCCTTACGGTGATTGCTTTTAAAATAAAATAAAATGCTTACCTAGCCTTAAATAGGTCCTGACATGTATATATCTTAAGATCTAATATGTATTTTCACGTTTTTTTTTAGATAATAATATATAATAGCTATAGCATCTTAGCTATCCAATAGCCAATAAATCAATCTAGCTCAATCTAGAATTTAGAATAAAAGTGTAAAACAAATGTTGACTACCTAAATATTTGTTTAATTATAAATAAATAAAATAAAATTATTGTTTCGGTTGTCTCGGTACTCGACGTGTGACTCGATATCAGTAATGTACTGAAAAGTATGTTAAAAAAACGTCCACCATATTGTCAAGGCACTTGAATTTTTTTTATGCCAGATCAGATGTAACGTACTCGTGATAATTTTCGCTCAATCTACGCCTTATTAAGACTATTCCAGGATTTCTTCAATATTTTTTGACCATTACTTTTCGAAATAGGCCAGGGGGACAGCGATTTTTGGCCATTTTTTAAAAAACTAATACAAAGAAAAGTGTACGCAAGTGGTAGTATATAAATTTTTGAACTTGTGTTTTCGCAAGCTTTCATTTGACACCCCACTCGATGATCTGGTAAAAAAATTTTTCATAATCCCTAAAACTAAACCCTTAAGTTAAAGTTTCGAAACTACACGGCCATCAATTCCTATATTTGTGAAATTTCAACTTTATATGTCAGTCATCATCCCACGTACCGAACACTAAAAATAAATGTAGCCCTATGTTTCGACGATTTAGATTAAAGAGCATTTAAGTTTAAAATATTAAGATAAAATAAAAATGTAAATAATTTCAAAACTATTTATTGGCAGTGTAGGGTGTGTACACATTTTGTTGACAATTTTACAAGGAATTTAAAAACTTAAAAATATTGTGTCTTAAAAAATCACCACTCATAAATACGAGTTTTCACTCACTCCAGCAACTTGCTCTAGTTATAAACTGTTTCAGAAAGTGTACAGGGTGAGTCAACAATAGAGTAAAGTTCATTATTTCATTTGTTTCGGGCATGTTAAATACAATAGTTTTAGGGAATGTTAAGGTGCACAGTTTAACATTATTTTTAAGTATACAGGGTACTTCAAAAAAGTGTGGCCGATATAATATATGTTTTTTTTTTAAATGGAACATCCTATTTTCTAATTTATTTTTAAAATCTGAGTAAACTTTTATAACTTCTTTAGTAATATTATTATATACCTAAACCTAGTAGTTTTTCTAATATTTCAATTTGAAAAACAAATAATTTTCAGTCTTGTAAAAAATGCCAATAGCGCCATTATTTCTGAAAGTGGAATACTCATAATTAGTACGAGCGTTCTATAGAGATAAAAAAAAAGATATATGTAAAGAAATTTGAGTTAGGTGCTACAGGGTGTTCAAAATAAATTTATATATTTGGACTATTTTAAATTGAAAATTTTTTTAAATTGCACACCCTGTATATTATTATTTTTTCTGATAGATTTTACAAAACCCTCCAACTTTTATTAAGTATGTCATATTTCTAATAGGTTTCGATTTATTTTGAATTTTTCAATTTTTACTCTTGTTTTTAATACACTTACGCTATTGTGAAAACATAAACAAATAGTTAATAATAAATTTAATATAGTTTAACTTATCTAATGATTAATTATTATGACGTAATAAATGTTCAAAAATATGCCTGTCTACTTGAATACACAAGTTTAGTCGTTTTACCATATTTTCCTTTACTTTCCTTAGCATAAAGGGCGTTATTGTCCTGCACGCATCCCGTATCCTATTTTCCATATCTACTGGTGTTGTAGGGGGATTCACAATAAGATCTTTAATGTAGCCACACAAAAAGAAGCCTAAAGGTGTTAAGTCACATGATCGAGGGGACCACTGAATGAATCCATCCCTACCCATCCATTTTTGTGGGTAAGGATTCTTCAAGAAGCTGGGGTAATTCGTTTTGCAAAAAATTTAGATATCTAGGCCCGTTAAGCGGTTCGCGGAAAAAATATGGACCAATAATTAGAAAATTTAATATTCCACATCATACATTTAGCCATCAGTGGTTTGGGTTTTGAACTTCCCGGACCCAAAATGGATTAACGTTGAATAACAATGCATGTTATGGCTGTTAACTGCTCCATTACTGCGAAAAGTAGCTCCATCAGAAAACATTATTTTAGATAAAAAATTTGGATCGGTCCATATTGCTCCATTCATGGTGCATGAAAGGGATGATACTTGTATTTTCTCGTGGTGCGATTAGCTGTAGATGGGGGGTGTCAGATAAGTCAGCTAGTTGACGGCTGCTGACTTGGGGATTATCTTCAACATAAAGTAAAATCTCCATTTCTTTTTCCTCATTGGTAGCATTCTGGTTTCCTACTTTCAGTTTCGTATACTCAACGCTACCACTACCATCAAACCGTTCCATTAAGCACTGAAAAGATTTTTTAGATGGTATACGTCTATTAGGGTACTTCACTTCGTAAAGCCTTACTCCCAAAGGCCATTTTTTTCCCGCCTCGCCCAGTGTATAAACAATTAATTCATTTTTAGGAAAATCCATAACTATTACCTTTATACGTCACTTACTACAACAAATTAAACTATTTTTACTCGCTTAATAGATATATCAAAATTTGACAATGCCTACATTTTTGTCTTGTATTGGCAACTATGATGTTATAGCGTAAGTGTATTAAAAACAAGGGTAAAAATTGAAAAATTCAAAATAAATCGAAATAGGTATATGACATACTTAATAAAAGTAGGAGGGTTTTGTAAAATCTATCAGAAAAAATAATAAAATACAGGGTGTGCCATTTAAAAAATTTGAGATTTTTCAATTTAAAATAGTCGAAATGCATAAATTTATTTTGAACACCCTGTAGCATTTAACTCAAGTTTCTTTATATATATATATATATATATATATATATATATATATATCCTTTTTTCATCTCTATAGAACGCTCGTACCACTTATGAGTATTCCACCTTCAAAATTTTTTTACAAAACTGAAAACTAAAAATTGAAATATTAGAAATACTACTAGGTTAAGGTATATAACATTATTAATAAAATAGTTATAAAATTTTACGCAGAATTTAAATTAGAAAATAGGATGTTCGATTTAAAAAAAACATATGTTATACCGGCCACACTTTTTTGAAGTACCTTGTATATTCAAAAATAATTTTAAACTGTGCACCTTAACATTCCCTAAAACTATTATATTTAACATTGTTTCGTCATTCCCGAAACAAATGAGGCAATGAACTTTACTCTATCGTTAACTCACCCTGTACACCTAATAGAGAGTTTATTTGACTTACAAATCGTTTTGAAATCATGATTCAGTGTGCCAAAGTTAAAACTGACTTTGATTTATATGCACTTGGATGCTCTTCACTTTGTTGTTTCTGGAGGCTTGTAGGATTTTCGTGGAATGTTGCATTTTAAATAACTTTTGATCTTCATTAAAGATTTGTGGGAAAACCTAATAAAAATAATACGATTTACCCAAATCTCTACCAACTTAAACTAAAAAGCTGTGGACGGTCAGCAGACGCTAAAAAAAGCCTTTGGCGCTGACATCTACCCCCGTAACAAAGGAAGCATTTATTTTTGGCGTTCGACAAATCATCCTTTGTAGTATTTAAAAGCAAGCCGAATAAGGTGAATGACTTCAAAAACCTACCTCAATAATTTATTCATTATGCTCTATGAAGCAAATAAAATTTTAGTGATCTACATGTGTTTTTATTTATTATAAAAAAATATTGATATGAACAGAAAACTTGTGTAATTAATATTTAGTGTCAGGAAGTAATTATTTTAAAACGTAACAATTTTTATAATACTTTTTTTTATCAAATTTGTTTAGGAAAAACCTATTCATTATGGAGTTGTATGGTACACCACTGGTGACGTGAAAAAATATTCATGTCGTAATTTCTTTAGGGTCGATTTTTTTTTTATTACTGAGATCTGCTATTTAAGGTGAATTTTCTGCAGTCGGTCTTGCTACAAGGACCAGTCAGTTAAAATATATATAGTGAATTTCATATATATATATATATATATATATATATATATATATATATATATATATATATATATATATATATATATATATATATATATATATATATATATATATATATATATATATATATATATATATATATATATATATATATATAGTATATATATATATATATATATATATATATATATATATATATATATATATATATATATATATATATATATATATATATATATATATATATAAACAACTAAACAGTATGGCTAATTGTTAATAAGAAGGTGACATTTACAGAGTTATTGAGATTTAACTAGGCCTTTCACAACAAATTTAACAAAAAAAACATATACAAATTGTTACCGTTTAAAATGATTAGTTATTGACACCCATTATACTTCTAGTTTTATAATTAAATATTTTAATTATCGAAGGAGTACTGTAAAAAAATTTTATAAAACTTTTTATCCAAAGATGAGTTTTTCTTGAATTGCATCACGTACTAAAAATTTTAACCCATTTATCCGGGAATGGTTTATTATTCTAAGAATAACTTTTTTTTTTTTTTATGGGTCTAGCACACGTGCTACAGGGAAGTCCCTAAAGCGCTACAGGAGCGACACGTGTGCGGAGAAAGCGATTCACGTTGTTCTTGAATCGCTGTAGATTGTACTCGATGGGAAACACAGTCCTGGGTAAACCATTCCAAAGGTATGATGTTCTCCATATAAAAGACTGCTTGAAAAGCGTTGTACGAGGAGTAACAAGCTGAACCTCATACGGATGTGAAGCATTAGCGCGACGCGTACCTCTAATATGCACCGCTCTGGGAGGAATTAAACGGGCCACATCCTTCGAACACTTTCCATGAAAGTACTTGTAGAATAGGCTCAAGTCGCCAACCGTTCTTCGATGTTCCAGCGAATCAAGGCCGTCGGTCAGTTCCGGGTGTCCAATCAGACGAACAGCTCTTCTCTGGATAGAATCCAACAAATGCAGTGTATGTTTGGGAGCGGAGCTCCAAACATGGGAGCAGTATTCCATAGTTGGTCGAATTTGAGCTTTGTAAAGAATTAACAGTTGTTGTGGAGTGTAAAGCTTTCTGGTTCGAAACAATATTCCCAACTTTTGAGAAGCTCTTCTTGCTATGCCTGCAACATGTTCATGCCAGGACATATTTGCTCCCAAATTAACGCCTAACAGATTGAGTGACGATGTTAGAGAGATGGAGCGCCCCGACATAACTATGTCGGGTTCTGCAACGTTAACTTTTTTAGAAAAAACTGCCGCCTGGGTTTTTGTAGCGTTAAATTCCACTTGGTTACTGTCACCCCAAGATAGAATTTCTTCCAGGTCTTTGTTAAGTTGAATGACTTCCTGCTGTCTGCGGATATTCGTCTGAGTAGTCGATGTCCGAGCGTTCAAAGTGAATGTGAACTGTACTATTATAATACTATAATCTGTCTAAAACAAGTTATTGGAGAATATAATGCACCAAAATTTAATTTCATTTCATCACACTACATAACCTTTGCTTATTTAAAAAACTTTTACCCGTATATTTTTGGTTTGACGAGTTTCTCCGGAGTTGATTTGAGCCAGTTTCTCTTTTTATGATATCAGTTTTTAATAAACTACTTTATAATCACTTTATGAAGCCTAGTTTATCGGGAAACGGTAAAAAATACCGTCAGATACACGAACATAACCAGCGACTTATTAAATAAGGGATTCGAGGCAGTTGCCATTAGGATAGACAACTCAGGATGTGACTTTTAGTTCTATGGGATTCGAGTCAGTTACCAATACTAAAATACGAGGCTGGTTTGAAAAGTCCGTGCAAAGTCCGAGAGATGGCACCACCGGCGCGTATCGAGGTCATGTTTAGTTAGTAGCATCTCTTGAATGAACGCACACCAAGTTTCAGCCATATTGGTCTATTTCTTTGTGTTTGGCATTCGTGTGAATCAAGGAAGTCGAGTGATTTTCAAGAAATGGATGAAAAAGAATTTCCTGTGGTGATTAAACATTACTTTATGAAAGGCAAAACGCCTTAGGAGACTAAAGAGAAGCTTGATAAACATTATGGTGACTCTGCACCTTCGATTAGAACAGTTTCAAAATTTTCGGACTGGCCATATCGGCACAAGTGACGCTGAACATTCTGGACGGCCTGTGGAGGTTACGACTCCAGAAATCATTGATCAAATCCATGATATGGTGATGGATGACAGAAGAGTTAAGGTGTGTGAGATTGCTAGTGCTGTGGGCATCTCGACTGAACGGGTACATAATATTTTGCATAAACATTTGGACATGAGAAAGCTATCCGCAAGATGGGTGCCGCGATTGCTCACGCTTGACCAAAAACGGAATCGTGTGAAGTGTTGCAAGGATGGTTTGCAGCTGTTCCAGAAGAATCCGGAGGACTTTAAGCGTCGTTTCGTCACTGTGGATGAAACATGGATACATTACTATACTCCTGAGACCAAACAACAATCTAAACAATGGGTTACCAAGGGGGAATCTGCACCAAAAAAGGCGAAGACCGTTCCTTCGGCCGGAAAGGTTATGGCGACTGTCTTTTGGGATTCGCAAGGGATAATCCCAATCGACTATCTGGAAAAGGGTAAAACTATTACAGGTGAATATTATTCATCGTTATTGGACCGTTTGAAAACCGAGCTGCAAGAAAAACGCCCGCGATCGGCCCATAAGAAAGTCCTTTTCCATCACGACAACGCACCAGCACACACCTCAGCAGTTGTGGTCGCAAAATTAATGGAAATAGGATTCCAACTCGTTTCACATCCCCCCTATTCTCCAGACTTAGCTCCCTCGGACTACTATTTGTTCCCCAATTTGAAGAAATGGCTGGCGGGACAAAGATTTTATTCAAACGAGGAGGTGATTGCAGACACTAATGGATATTTTGCAGACTTGGACAAATCCTATTATTCGGAAGGGATCAACAAACTAGAACATCGTTGGACGAAGTGTATAAGCCTAAAAGGAGACTATGTCGAAAAATAAAAAAGGTTTACCCCAAACACATAAGTAGTTTTTATTTTTGCACGGACTTTTCAAACCAGCCTCGTACTAAAATATAAACTTTAAATCCAAAAATATTTCTGGGTAAAAAAAATAAAAAGAAGTTTTTTATTACATTTATTTTTTACAAACTTAGAATATTTTATTGAAAATAACAATTTGAAACAAAATACTTGGAAATCTTTTTGAAATGATTAAAAAATAAACCACACTTACTATCTAATTTACTAAAAAGATCTAACTTTAAAAATAATCTAATTTGCAAAAGAACCGGTACGTCGACTAAAGTTATGAAGCTGTGCATTAGAAGACCACGAAGGTTCGTTTTTATTATGACTAAACTGACAACATTCTAAAACTGTTCTATTGTCTACTTATTCCTACGTCTTAATATTAAATTTTCTTATCTAACATTTAATTGGTGAAACTTACATATAAAATATTATAGTCAATATAATAGTCAATTAAGCAGCTAAAGGTTTTAGATTTCATGGAAACTAAACCGGGTATAACTTTTAGATCATTTTTGTAAATTAAACCTACTTTTGATAAAATTAATAATTAGTAATTAGATAAATGATATGCAAAATCACTAATTCCTAATACAAATTGCTGTCCTAGAAAAGGTCCACCAAAGAAAGTGTATTTCTTATAAGTTACAGTTAATTTTGTGAAAAGTGTCAAAAACAACATTGTTTAAAACTAAAAAATTATCTAATTGGTGTTATACACTAGTAAAAAAATTACACTTTATAACGTATAAAAATAAAGAGATTTACAAAAGTCTTTAGCACCTGTAAATATAAAGTAATTGTAATGACAATTAAGATAAATATAATTATTACACTGAAATAAAAATATCATGTGGAAATTTTCAAGTTTTTACTTTGGGCTATTCGTTTATTATTTTTTTTATTGTTTTGATAATTATTTATAATGGAATTTAACTGGATCTTATCTGACTACATTCCCATACCTTCCTTTTAAATTTTTATTTACATTTTTGCACAAAGTCAATAAATGGAAATAACCAATTTCACTAACAGCAATATTAAGCATATACAAGCTTACAAGAAAAAGGACTATTTATATTGCGTGTAATAATTACTTTTAAAGTTGATTTTAAATTAATTTTGTGATAAAATTTAAATAAAACAAATTTAAAAATACTTTCCTGAAATAATAGATAAAAATTTTGTCGAAAATAACAATTTTAAACAAAATACCTTTAAATCTTTTTAAAATATATCATCTTAATAAAATTCTAACAACTGTTATATTCTCTAACTGTTCCTAGGTCCTAATATTAAATGTTCTTATAAGAACATTTAATTGGTGAAGTCTTTATAGCGAAGTGAAAATATTACATTATTAAATACAAAAGTAAATTGGGCTGCTAAAGGTTTTAGATTCTACAGCAACTAAATAGAATATAATTTTTGGGTCATTTTTGTAAATCTGACTATTAAAAACTAAACCTAACTTTAATAAAATAAATGATGAGGTTTTAAAGAAATACTATACCAAATCACTAATTTCTAATACAAATTGGTATTCTAGAAAAAGTTTACGAAAAAACGTTGTATTTCTTATAAGTTGCAGTTAATCTTGTCAAAAGAAACATACGAGGATATTGCCAGTAACTTCCTAATTATTTTTATACATGAGTAAAAAAAATACATTTTATAACATAGGGAAATAAATAGATTGATAAAAGTCTTCAGCAGCTGTAAATATAAAGTAATTGCTATAAGATAAATATAATGGGAAGATCTCATGGAATATTTTCGAACTTTTCCTTGGATGGACGTTTGTTTTCGATCCGATAACCCATCTGACTGCGCCAGGGAGGTCTCCGATGTTATTTTGGCTGGTATGGAGGCTTACATCCCTTTTTCGAAGAAATGCCCCTCCAATGGCAAGTCTTGGTATGACCGAAAATGCAAAGAAGCTGTTGCTTCTAAACATATTGCCTACCAACAATGGCGTAAAAATCCTAACACCATAAATCGTAACACCTTTGTTTGTGCCCGGAACAGATGCAAAAGAATTATCGACAAAATCAAGGAGGCACACAAACAACGAATTAGAAACAAACTTCCCGCTTGTCCCGGCAATTCCAGGTTCTTTTGGTCAGTCGCTAAGGCAGTTAGTTAAAATTTCACCAAATCCACCATACTACCACTCACACGGCCAGATAATTCCATTGCAACCACACCTGCTGAGAGAGCGAACTTGTTGGCTGAACTCTTTGCTTCACATTCTATTGTCAATTTCCAAGGAAAAACACCACCTACTATTCCCATATTGCAGTCAAAGATGCCCGATGTTGTCTTCAGACAGCGTATCATAAAGTGTATTTTAATGAAGCTAGACACCAAAAAGGCTTCGGGCGCTGACGGAATACTTGTTATAGTTCTCAAAAATTGTTCCAGGGAACTAACACCAGTTTTCTGTAGACTTTTCAACCTATCCTATAGAAAGGGAATATTTCCGTCCTGCTGGAAATGTGCCACGGTTCAGCCGATACCTAAAAAAGGCAAGAAGACCTTGCCAAATAACTACCGACCTGTCGCGCTGCTTTCAATAATATCGAAAGTCATGGAAAAGGTTATCAATCAGCATCTTCTAACATATCTTGAACGATTCAATATTATTAGCGATCACCAATATGGCTGTCGTAAACATAGATTAACAGGAGATCTTCTGACTTATGTAACACGTTTGGAACAACGCAATTGAACACTTTGGAGAATCTCGAGCGGTTGCTCTTGACATATCCAAGGCATTCCACCGTGTTTGGCACGATGGACTGTTGGCTAAGCTACGCTCTTGTGGTATGTCTGAAAAGTTCTGTTCGTGGCTCTCATGTTTCCTCAGAGAGCGTTCTTTACGAGTGGCGGTCGACGGATTTCTTTCTAACACCTTCACAATCAACGCCGGTGTGTCCCAAGGCTCCATACTGTCTCCTACTCTCTTTCTCATTTACATTAACGATCGATCTGCTGGAAAACACCGGGAATCCAAGCTACAGTTTTGCAGACGACAGTACGCTTGTCTCTTCATTCACTTTGAACGCTCGGACATCGGCTGCTCAGGCGAATATCCGCAGACAGCAGGAGGTCGTTCAACTTAACAAAGACCTGGAAGAAATTCTATCTTGAGGTGACAGTAACCAAGTGGAATTTAACGCTACAAAAACCCGGGCGGCAGTTTTTTCTAAAAAAGTTAACGTTGCTGAGCCCGACATAATTATGTCGGGGCACTCCATTCCCCTAGCATCGTCACTCAATTTGTTGGGCATTAGTTTGGGAGCAAATATGTCCTGGCATGAACATGTTGCAGGCATAGCAAGGAGAGCTTCCCAAAAGTTGGGAATATTATTTCGAACCAGAAAGCTTTACACATCGAAGAACGGTTGGCGACTTGAGTCTGTTCTACAGGTATTTTCATGGAAAGTGTTCGAAGGATGTAGCCCGCTTAATTCCTCCCAAAACGGTGCATGTTAGAAATACACGTCGCGCTGGTGCTTCACATCAATAAGAGGTTCAGCTTGTTACTCCGCGTACAACGCTTTTCAAGCAGTCTTTTATATGGAGAACCTCATCCCTTTGGAATAATTTGCCTAGCGCTGTGTTTCCCACCGAGTACAATTTACAGCTATTCAAGAACAACGTGAATCGCTTTCTCCGCACACATGCTGCTTTAGGGACTTCCCTGCAGCACGTGTGCTAGACCCATAAAAAAAAAATAGTTAATTGTTATATTGAAATAAGAGCTTATATGGAAATTTTGTTCCTTTTTTTACTATTTTGATCAATATTTATTGCTTGAAGACTACATCCCTTCCTTTTAAAATATTATTTACCTTTTTGAGCAATAATAATCATACTGTGTAGCTTACAAGAAAAATGATTATTTATATTTTGTGTAATAATTATTTTAAATTACATTTTCAACGAAACTAAGATATAACAAATGTTAAAACACTTTCCTGAAATAATAAATAAAAAATTTGTGATGGATATACCAATAATTTTCAACCAACCAACATTTTATAAGGAATTATGTTTTATTATTTAATTAATTTCGAAGTTCAGTCCAATATTTTTGAAGCATTTTACAGCGTAGAGTTGTTTTTAAATCTCCTTTTAAAATAATCCTTGATGCTTAGAGTATTCTGTGACCACACATTGTAAGTCATTTTCAGACTTAAACCTGGTTTCATTTATACCAACGAAGATTTTGTCCAGTACTAGAACAACCTCTGCAGTTTTTACTTCTTCTGGTATGTGTTCAGAAGCTAAAAATAAAAACAAAAATAACTTCGAAAAGCTAACGTATAATAATACATTTTTAATATTAGAAATATTTTACTTTAAAAATTCAAGAAGTATTTGCCGCTTTTTAGCATAAAATAAGGGAATTTGGTTTTATTTCTTCATAATTTTTAATTAACAAATATTTTTAAACCATGAAAAAAGACAGAGGCAGTTTAAGGGTACTTTTGGGGTCTGATACTAATAATTTTTAGTCTCTATAAATTTTTAGTCTCTATAGACATACTTGGGTATCAGCTTCGAAATTTTTACGTTATTTCCCAAGTTTATTTTTCATAATGCGTTAAAAATCCAGGTGGTAAAACACTGATAATCTTTTATAATGAGCGTTACTGTCTGCACAATTACCAATTTATTTAGATCAGGATTTAAAAAATAATAGGCTAATTTTAAAATTTCTTAAAAATTTATATATTTTAATTACGATAAATGTGTTTATTACATATTTAATTTCCGAGTCCCTTCTGACACTCTAGTTTTTTTGGATCTTAAGTGAGCGTTTTCTACATCTGTATGTCAAAGTTATAGGATGTATAGGATGGAGTAAAGTGAGCCAACGTTTTCTGAGAGTTAGTATACTTTTCCATGTTTCCTGCGGTGGATTGTATTGATCCATTTCGTTAATTTGCAAGCATGGCAACTTTAAACTATTACGTTCCAATATTATTTATATGTGTATTAGAGGAAGAACTTGATAAAATTTTCACTATAAATAGTTTAGTTTCTCCATTAAAATTTAATAGAAGATACATTTTTAGTTTAGAAATGTACCTGCAGTGTATTCTATTTTAATTTTCCTGATTAGGCCTGGTTCATTTTTTTCTGTCTAGTTAATCGATTGAGATGTTATAGCATGATCAGCTTTTTATTCTTTGCGGTCAAAAATGATTCGTCTTATTTTCAAAATCTAAATCAAAGTAAGGCGTTATACTTTTTATTCGTCTTGTGAAATTTAATAATATACAAAACAGGTCCGTGAAATTTTAAATGTATTGCTTTATTATGTGACATCATTTAAGGTTAGAAAAATAAAGAAAATGCGAATATAAATGTAATTGAAAATACAAGTCAAGTTCGCATAATATTATTAATTTCCTGATTTCTTCGTTTTCAATGAATCATCTTGGTCAGTATCACATGAAGTTAAAATATATAAAAAACAACACTGTGTTTTAATTTCCAATATATTTAAAGTTACTTGACAATTGTTTCAGCATAGAATGGCTTCTTCAGAAGTATGTATACAGAAGCTAAAAATAAAAACAGTTCTGAAGAAGCCATTGTATGGAGAAACAATTGTCAAGTGACTTTAAATATATTGGAAATTAAAACATAGTGTTGTTTTTTATATAATTTTATTATGAATTTCCAACAAGTATTGGCTAACACAATCAAAGATGTTACATGAAGTTTGTACTTCCTACCTCAACCAATCAGTTTTTTTATCACTCACATGTTGGCTGAAAAAGAGATAATAAAATAAAATTTTTACCTGTATACCCTACCGCAAAAATGGACGTCCCATATTTTATACAAGTTATCGATCGTAATCGATCGTTTACAACAGCTAGGAAGCAAATAATTGTACAGTTTTGTTTTAACACGCAGGCTGAAAAGTTTTTTGTTTAACAACATAAAACACATTTTTTTTTTTGCAAAAATCGACTGTATTCATCAATATAGTCTTCTTCAAGATCGATAGAATCAGTCCAACGCTTTTGTAACATTTCTATACCTTTCTTGTGGAAGGATTTCTTTACCCTCAAAATACGCCTCAGTTTCGGAGATAACTTCTTCATTGGAGCCAAATCTCGTTCCCGCGAGCATTTTTTTGAGGTCTGCGAATAGATAGTAGTCGCTGGGGGGCAAATCTGAAGAATATGGTGAATGAGGAAGCAATTCGAACTTCAGTTCATACAATTTTGCCATTGTAACCATTGACTGGTGACACGGTGCATTGTCTTGACGAAAGAGCACTTTTTTCTTGTTCATTTGGGGCCGTTTCTTTGCGATTTCTGTCTTCAAACGCACTAATAACTTTATATAATATTCGCTATTGATGGTTTTTTCCTTCTCAGCATAGTCGATGAAAATTATTCCATGCGCATCCCACACTACAGAGGCCAAAACCTTCCCAGCCGATTATTGTGTTTTTGGTCGCTTCGGGCGGCTTTCACTGGTTGCTGTCCACTCAGCTGACTGCCGATTTGATTCCGGTGTGTAGTGGTGGACCCATGTTTCATCCATCGTCAATGGCATGAAAAAATCTTTTTTATTGCGCTTAAACAGGTCCAAACAGCGCTCAGAATTATCAACACGTTATTGTTTTTGGTCCACTGTGACCAAACGCGGTACCCATTTTGGACAGAGCTTTTTCATGCCCAAATGTTCATGCAAAATATGACCAACATGTTCTTTTGATATCTTTAGGGTGTCAGCTATCTCACGCAGTTTAACTTTACGGTCATCCAAAGCAATTTTGTAGATTTTCTTGATGTTTTCCGGTGTAACCACCTCATTTGGGTATCCAGAGCGTTCAGCATCATTTGTATCTGTACGACCACGTCTAAAAACGGTATTTTTTCCCATCAAAAAACAGTGTTTAATCAACACACGAAATTCGATTTTTTCCATTATTTTGAAAATATCAAAAGTAGCGTCACTAAAACTACTATAACTTGCAAACTAATCGTCGAAATGTCATGACATGTGTCAGATCAAAAACTGTTCAGCCCACGCAAACTTCCGAACAATATTTCAACCCTTCTTTTAGTGGAATTTTTTTTAGTAATAAAGCGATTGTTTTAGTTTGGGCATAGAACTCCTTAAAGCGTTATAGGATCGACACGTGTGCGGAAGAAGCGATTCACATTGGTCTTGAATCGCTGCCAATTGTATTCAGTCGGAAACATAGTCCTGGGTAAATGATTTCAAAGGGATGACTTTCTTGAAAAGGTGGTACGAGGAGTGAGAAGCTAAACCTTATATGGTTGTGATATATTAGCGCGACATGTATTTCTAGCACCACTTTGGAAGGAATTAAGTGGGCTACAGCCATCAAATACTTCCCATGAAAGAACTTGTAGAATAGACTCAAATAGTCAACCTCTCTTTCTTGGGTTTTTCAAAGAATGAAGATTGCTGGTGAGTTCTGGCCCTTCAATCGGGCGAATAGCTCTCGTTCTAATGGAATCCAGCAAATGCAACAGATGTTTAGGAGCAGAGCCCTAAACGTGGGAGCAGTATTCCATCGTTGATCGAATTTGACCTTTACAGAATATTAAAAGTTGTTTTCTATTAAGAAATAGTATTCCTAACTTGTGAGAAGGTGTCTGTGTTATTCATGCAACATGTGGATGCCAAGACATATTTGCTCCATTCCATAACTGTTGAACTTACTGAAAGCAGTGCGACTGGTTGGTAGTTGTTTCGCAAGGTTTTCTTGCCTTTCTTGGTTATCGGCTGAACTGTCCAGTAGGAAGGAAATATTGGTTTGCTGTAGAGTAGGTTGAAAAGTTTACAAAAAAACTGGTGTTAGTTTAGTAGTATTTTTTAAATTCCAGCAGCGCCAGAAGCTTTTTTGGTGTCTAGTTTCATTAAAATATGTTTTATCACACGCGGTCTGAAGACAATATTGGACATTTTTGATTGCACATTGGGGGATGGGGGGTAGGTGGTGTTTTTCCCTGAAAATAGATAGTAGATAGCGAAGCAAGAGTACAGCTCAGTTGGTTCTCTTACCAGGTGTTGTTGCAGTAGTATTATCTGGTTGTGTAATTAGTGATATAGTCGATTTAGTAAAATTTTTACAATGACCATAGCGATGGACGAAAAGGATCTGTAGTTGTTGGGACAGGCAAAAAGTTTGTTTTTAATTCCTTGATTGTATGATTCCTTGGCTTCGTCGACTATTTGTTTGCATCTGATCCTGTTATGAATAAAGATGTTACAATTTATGACGTTAGGGCAAGGTGTTTAGAAGCAATAGCTTTGTATTTTCAATTAAACTAAGGCTTTTCTCCAAAAAAGAGATATAAGCTTCAATACCAGCCAAAACAACGTCGGAAATGTCCTGACGTAGTCAGATTAGTCATCGGATCGGAAATAAAGGTCTAAGACAAGGTTCGAAAATAGTCTATGAGTTCTTCCCATTTAGCAGATCTGTGGTGCGAAATTTTGCGCTGTTTAGGCGCCTCTCTGTTACATATTGGAAGAATACATGATGTTTCTGGTTGAAAGAATCGAGGATTTACGGTGATAATGTAAGTCACTGGATTATTGGTTAAAGAAGGTCAAGAAAACTGAAGAAATCTCCGTTACAGGCAGGAATTCGTCTTGGTTCATGGATAAATTGAGTAAAGCCACAACTGATTAAAACTGATTCAGCTGCACGGCCTTATTCGTCGATGGAATTTGAATACCTAAGCCATTGTTGATGTGAATATTAAAGTCGCTCAGGATTGAAATTTCGGATAATTAATCTGTAAATCATCGATGGTGAAAATTGTTTTGAAGTGTCACTTGGTGGTCGATAAACCTTGTGATTTGTTGGGTTATTTCTAGTCATAAAAAATTAAAGTTTTGGGGCTCCAGAGCCTTCTCTTGTTGGCAGGAGAGATAATTTCCGACAAAAAGTTAGATTTCAAAGTTACATCTAATCTGGAAATAGAAATACTCAGGATCGAGAGACTTGACTATGCTAGTCGATGAACTGACCTAGTTACGCAGAGAGCGAGTGTGTATGGTTTATGTGATTGCTGTTGTTGATGCACTGAATTTGTGGTCATTTTTCCTCATTTAGTCCTCCTTTAGTGTTTATTGATGCCTACAATGTAGGAATCTGTGAATGCATTGTAACAGTTATAGGTACTGAATTACTTCCCATTATTTAAATTTTGTGCTAAATCAAAAAAAAAGTATTTTCTTTAATAATATTGGTATAGTAGTAAAATACAAAACAGAAAAAAGTTACTATATCAAAAATAGTATGATTATTTTCCCATGTTATTCTATCATATTATGTTATTTAGTTTTAAGTTTTGAGTCTCTTTAAAATATGCGGTCCCGATCAAAATGAGCTGGTGAACGTTCTAGATTTGAGGACTGTATAAGTGATAATATATTCACGACACAGAGATAGAAAACTGTCTACAAATGTAACACGCACATAAAATAAAATAGCTAACACTGCGTAGCCTAGAGTAAAATATTGAAGATATACCATATTTGATTGAGGCATAATTACACATACATTGTATATATATCATATTTCAAACCGCGAAATAACTACTCATGTTACAATATTATTCTATGAAACTTTTTGAAGATTTTGTAGTAAAAGGTGTACAATTAGATTAATAATTTTAAGAAAATAATGTTGCAAATTTTAAAGCTTTGGATATACTCCATGGGGAAAAATTGTAACTAGTTTATTAAACATAGACACTGCTAGTAGAGAAAAGCCCTTTTCCGTTGTCAATGAAATAGTTTTACATACCCAAAAATTACTGTATTGAAAACGAATGCCCGGGTTTCAGTCCGGTCGTCTAACAATGACGACGTTTCACCAAAATCTCATTTGGCATTTTCAAGTGCTCTTGCTGCTGCTGCTGCTACTCGATACTGTGATCTTGCTGCTGCTAACTCGTTAGTAACTCGAAGGTAGGTTAGAGCGGCAGCAGCAGCAAGATCACAGTATCGAGTAGCAGCAGCAGCAAGAGCACATGAAAATGACTAATGAGATTTTGGCGAAACGTTGTGCAAATCCATTGTTATACGAACGAATTCAATCCCGGAATTTTAATATATTACATTCCACCATCCGTGAAAACCTCAATTGTAACATATATATAAAATGTGATATCGATATTTTCGGATTTGATAGAATTTTATTTATTTAGATTTATGAGTGATAATGTGGGGACAAACAAACAATATTTCTTGTTGGAGAAGAATGTCAAAATTTATTCATTACGTTGTTATTAAGAGAGTTAGGCCAAACTCTTGCTTGACGTTAGTTATTTAAAGTATATTAGTTAAAGGGAATTGTGGGTTAGAAAGACATAGGGCATGAAAAATTAGGGGTAAAATTCTGTAAGCATACTTTATCGCATTTTTTTAAATTAAGGATTTCAAGACAGTGATACATGTGCACGATAATATAGAAGCAGTAAAGATAAAATACTTTATTCTGAAAAGAACGAAAATTTATAAAAAATATAGGCACGAAAATATATCGGGGATAAAGGGTATTTAAGTATTAATGTCTTTCAGTTATTTTTTTAATTTATTTTTTATTCGAATTCGATATATGCAATAATTTTTCGGGTAATTACGGAATATTCTAATTCTCATGATAAACAATGTAATGGTGATATTTTTTCAGCATTTTTACTCTTCCCCCTCAACATGTTTGTGGTAAGTCATTGATTATTCAGCAAATTCTCGCGTTTTTTTTTTATATTTGCGCCTAATACAAATGTGTTTTAAATATTTCATCAAATATCCAATATATAGTGCAAGATAGAAAAAAATTTGGCTCTTTAAAAATACATCATGTCAAAAAAACATAAAAATTTTCTGTACTTCTGGTAACTAGTAAGTTAAGCATTTCTGAATATATATTTTTATCTATTTTCTTGTAAAATCGAGTAAAGAATCACATATATTTTGCATCTAGATAGTCTCGTATACATACTATAATTATCTCAAAACGATTCGTCACCCAGTGATCTTCAGAAGGTGTTGTGCTGGTCTTTGTCGGTTTCACCGAAGCTTCATTAGGATGTGAGTCAGCAGCAAACCAATGCTAAGGGATAACAGTTGTCAAACTATCGAAATATTTGATGTCAGTTAGATTAATGTTTTCACGATATATTAGTTAAGTTCTTTTTCAGGCGGTGACTTGTAATTTTCTTTTTATGAGACCTTGCTGTGGTAAAGGAATTCGTAATGGTCGTTTCAAGTTAACAAATTGATACCGTGTTGCTTCTTGTCCGAAAGTAAATCTGAAAAGTAAAATTTTATATTAGTTTTTCGTTTTGAAGCCTATTGCACGAAATTTTACGCGACTTCCATAAAATTTACCGATAATATTATTTACATCTCCGTTATATTTTTTAATAATTTTCATCAATTCTAAAACGTGCAAATATTGTATGTATATATATATATATATATATATATATATATATATATATATATATATATATATATATATATATATATATATACGTATATATTGGGGTTCCAAATGTGTTTGTAAAGAATTTGATAAACACTCTGCGGTCTCAATGACGAATGAATTTTTTCTCTCTAGAGTTTTTTCTTGTAGAAAATATTTATTTCGAATAAATGATGAATTTTGGTATTAAATGCTTCACAAAATAGTTTTTGCTTTAGATATACAATTTAATGCCCTTTTCTTGCAAAATATCTTCCATATTTTTGGAATATATGCTGTTTTTTTTATTTTTTTTTTTTTTCGATGAAATAATTATTTTAGCATAATGACATTGATTGATAAAATAAAATTTTAATATGGATTAATATAAAATTTCCGTTTCCGCAAAATTATGACCTCGACTCAGGATATAAAAAATAGACTTTAGTAAAGTTCATTTCTGTCTAATTTGTGTAAAATATTTCGGTTGGTGGCAGAATGACATTTGCATTTTTTTTTCAGCGTTGGTAAATTGTATTTAAATTTAAAGGTTAACTAAAGAAAGAAAAGAAAATAGAAAATATAAAAATACTAATAAAAAGAAATCATTAGGTAGGGCTTGAACAAGATAGTGGTAATACTATATTTTATTTACGTTCTGGTTCTCTAGCAGATTTTTTATAAAAGGTTTTTACTTACAGGAAATGTTAAGTCCGCATTAACGATAAACTTTGGTTATTGATGTCATCTCGCTTAACACACCTTCTATGTTATATTATTGAATGAGATATACAATATGATCTACTTATTTTAGCAATATCTTGCATTTATTTTAAATTCAAACTTTAACTTTTACTGATAAAATTAAACCTTGCCAGTATCAATATCAACTTCTGAGACTTGGAATATAAAGAAAACATCTTTTTTCTAAGGAAGACTTTCAAATACCGTCAACTAGTTGTACTATCTTCACCATTAAATTAATTTAATGGTAAGTTTAGCGAAAAATCATTAGGAAATTTAATAAAAAAGTCGTGAAATCCCAGTGACCTTTAGTGTATTATTCTGCCTAAATGTAATGGTAAGTTTAAATAGGATTAAATTTAGCCCAGCAATCGACAATAAAACCTTCAATATTTTTATATTTTTTATCTTGTAGTCTACAAGAAAAGCAGGGATCTTAATAACTATTTAGTACTTGGGACTACACACACAAGCACAAACAAGAATAGCCGCCTCACACAAACACACATATTAGTTGAAAATGTGCATTTTTCTTTGAGGGAACATTACACTTTTTCGGGTTGGAAAAATCGACTTTTTAGACAGTATCTTATTGGAAAGTATTTTATTTCAATAGTATTCTCTGAAAATTTCAGAGGATAATTTCAAATACGAAGTTATAGACGACTATAGCACCAAGTGTAAGGCAGGCAGTTTGAGGCAGGCTGCAGAGCAAACGGTACGCTGGCTTTCTCAGTTCGAAAATATCTCTCGCAGGGTTAACATCACTCAGTAAGCGTCTCGGCTAATATTGTGCAAAATGGATAAAAAATACAGGAAATTTAGTTCGAAGCAATTGTGCAGACCCCGTAAAAGATAGTTTTATAGTAATCGATTTTCAGAAGACAGTAATTCTAATTTTGCCAGTATATCTGCAGAAAAAATTGTAAAAAAAAAATTTTAGTCCAAGAACTGATCCGACTTTTAGTTATTGTATAGTACAATTTTTCGTTTTTACAACTATACAACAAAAGTTGAAGTGCAAAGTTTGTAATGGAAAAGTGAAATTTTTCAAACGAAACGAAAGAGGAGTAGGTTTTAAGCTTTGTGTTGTGTGGCAATGCGGCGATACACTCTTTGATTCTAGCCTCAAAATTGGGAAATCATATGAAATTCTCGTGTGGGATTGCTAGGCCTCCATCGGGTGCATCCCAGGGGAGCGGATAGGGGAATGCTACTCAGATATGAGTGGAATCAAGGAAATTAGATACTTAAAGCGGACCAAAAATAGCAACAGGGCACTCTCTTGTCCTCAGGGTGAGAAATCGCCCTTAAAGGCGGATGAACTACATAAGTCGTCAACGGCGTGGGAATGCAGAAGGAAATGGTAAACCACTGCATTAATGCAAATGCAAATTGAATATACCTAGTTAAAATTATGATGGCGGCGGCGGAGCGAAAAATTCCGGAGTCTCTAGTCCCCCAATCGGATTTTCGGGGTGGGGGGGATAGTTTTGAATGCTGTTAAATCAGAAAAGAAAACATTAAAAAACATCAAAATATGCACCTGGAATGTAAAAATTCTTTACCGGGCAGGAAAAGCTCATAATGCGATCTTGGCATATCCATTATGGGAATAAGCCAAGTAAGATAGCCAGGTTCAGGTCACTATAGCAAAATATACTATTTAGGATCGGCTAAAAATAAACATAAGTATGGAGTGGAAGTTATAGTTGCCAAAGCTACAGAGGAATGCGTCACAAATTTTACGCCTATTTCAGACAGAATAATGCTTCTCCAAATAAGAACGAAACCTGTTCCTCTTAACGTCATACAAATATATGCTCCCACTGCAGATAAACAGGATGAAGAGGTTGAGCAATTTTACCAGCAAATAACAGAAGTCCTAAAAACAATAGCAAAACGAGACTTGACAGTCATAATGGGAGACTTCAACGCCAAGATTGGAAGAGGTAGGTCAGGAACTTCCGTAGGATCATATGGTCTAGGTGAAAGAAACAACAGAGGCGGACGACTAAATATTTTCAGTCAAAAAATAGGTTATGTTATCACTAACACCTTCTTCAACCTACCACCACGAAGATTATACACGTGGAAGTCCCTACTAGACCCACCAGACCATATCACCAGAAATCAAATAGACCATATTCTAGTGAATAAACGTTTTAGAAATAGTGTTGTATTTATCAAAACATATCCCAGTGCTGATATAAACTCGGATCATAATGCCCTGGTAAGGATTCTAAGAATTATTTTGAAAAAGTTAAAAAGAAAACAGAAAAACATATACGATATGCGACAACTTAAAGACGAAAATGTAACAAACGTAATTAAAAAAGATCTTAATAAAAAACTCCGAGACACAGATCTAAACGAAAAGTTAAATGAAATAACAAGGGGGCTAAAGAATAAGTATCTAATTATAGAACAAACACATAAAAGGAAGAAATGGATGAGAAATGACATTCTAAGGCTAATGGAGGAAAGACGGTTACATAAAAACCGACGTAACAAAAGAGAATATAGCAGACTACATACACAAATACAGAAAGAAATTTGAACAGCTAAAGATGGGGGAATGGTGAAAGATATAAAGAGATAGAGGAGTTACAGGGAAAGTATGATAGCTTTAATATCTTTCGAAAAATCTTAAACGCTTAACTGGTGAACGGAGAACGAAATCAAATGGACTTTTAATAGATCATCAAGGAAACGTTGTTATCGATAAGGAAGAGAAACTGAAGATATGGCAAGACTATATTTCAGAGTTATTTTCTGATGCCAGACCAGATTAGCCACAATGATCAATAGACTTGTTTGGGCCCTGTATTATCACCGATGAAGTGCGAATTGCAATAAGTCAACTAAAAAATAGAAAAGCCACCGGTCCCGATTAATTCCATGGGGAGTTTCTTAAGCTCTTAGATGGGGATGAGATTAAGTGGTTTATGGTGATTTACAATAAAATCTATGATTTAGGTAGAATACCAGAAAGCTAGTTAAAGTTTGCGTTTATAACGATCCCAAAAAATGCAGGAGCTAAAAAATGCAGAGAATATCGAACGATTAGCCTCATAAGCTATCTTTTAAAAACATTTCTGAAAATCATTCACAAAAGAATATACAAGTTGTATGAAGAAAACATGTCAGCTACACAATTCGGTTTTTGTGATGCAGTGGGAACCAGACAGGCCTTGATTTCTATGCAGGTTTTGATTCAGCGATGTAGAGACGTCAATTGTGACGTCCATTTGGGTCTGATCGACTACCAAAAGGCCTTTGATAGAGTCCAATATCACAAAATGGTCGAAATTCTGAAAGACCTTGGGCTAGATGGAAAGGATCTGCGGATTGTTGACAACCTCTCTGGAACTAGATGGCATTTATTAAATCAGAAGGGGAGCGCTCAAAAGCAATATCGATTGAGCGTGGAGTATGGCAGGGTTGTGTTTTGTCTTCGTTGCCGTATCGAAAAAGTTAAAGCAGTGATCCTCAAAATGACTTTTCAAAAGCTCAGCAATAAAACTGAGCACGAAAATGAGAGTCCTAAGATGTTATGTCTTCAGTGTCCTTCTTTATGGTGTGGAATCTTGAACGCTGACTGAAGCCACTTCTAAAAAACTTGAGGCATTTGAATTATGGCTATACCGCCGAATTTTGAAAATTTTTTAAACTGACCATATTACCAACGAGGATGTCTTAAGTCGCATGAACAAGAAACTGGAAATTATAGAAACTGTTAAAGTAGGAAAATTGGAGTATTTAGGACACATAATGAGAAATCCTCACAGATATGTGTTACTACAGCAAATACTCCAAAGAAAGGTTTTGGAAAAAGGGGATCAGGACGCAGACGTATTTCCTGGCTAAACAATCGGCGAAATTGCTTCTCAATAAATATTACCGGTTTTTTTAGAGCTGCAGTGGATAAAGTAATAATACTCATCTCATCTCATCGCTGGAGTGAACAATTTTTGCGGCCTGAAGGATTTAGGAACGGAGTTCTATGAAACAACTTATTTAAAAACATCGAAAATATGAAAAGCGCAGTTGAGGCTGTATTCAGAGTTGTTATAAATAAAGCCACCAATGAAGAGAAAGATAAAAACAAAGCAGCTGGTAATAAAGACAATGAATCATCGAAATCAGGTGACGGATCATGGGCAAAACATGGCTTTACGTCTCTTTTGGGCATCGGGTCTCTTATTGGTAAATATGGTAATAAGATTTTAGACGTTATTATAAAATCAAGTTTTTGCCACGCTTGTCGAAAATGAAAAGGAAAAGAAAATACTGTTGAATTTGAGGCATTTTGGGATGACCATGTACAGTATGAGGGGTCGGGAGGAATTTTGTATGCAGCAGGCATAGCTGATTGAACGTAAGTAGATTTTATATGTGAAAATTCGTTTGTCAAAACTTTAAACGCTTTTTTCTCAAGACAACGTTTTTGTAATCGGCGTGCACAATAACTTAAAAAAACATTTAACCGACCTGTCTGAAATTTTTATATGTTCTTCTACACAATAATATCTTCAGTATAAACTAGAATAAAAAAGATTGGTCCATTTTTGAGACCACCAAATTTGGAGGTCCACCATTTTGTGAATTTTTGCTTAAATAAAATAATCGTAGTCTATACTGCGGCCACAGTCATACTTTTTTTAGGGACATTTTTTTTCAGACGTTCCAGTGAGCCGCAATTGTGCACACCAGCAGATCATAATTTTCAATATGGTTTCCATGAAGCTGCAAAAAAACCCCTATACAAAATCATTTAAAAAATTATGTATTTGAAGACTTAAATAAAATATATGTCAGAAAAATTACAGACTCAAAAAATGTTTTTTTTTATTAATTTACCAGTCCCATAAAAATTATTTAAATTTTTTACCGAGAAAGTGTAATGTTCCCTTAAAGCAAAAGTGCATGGTATCCCGCTAGCTACACTACCAAAAGTTTTAAGAGTCCCTTCCGCTTCTTTAATACGTTTCGGATAAAATATTCCCTAAACGTATGGTTTTATTACATTTCAGGTAGAATTGTGTAAAGTGAACATCTTGATAAGGTTTCACTTGGCATTTTTAATGTTGTGCCGTAAGCCAGTTAACTCTAACCGAGTCATCATTGAAAATGCCAAGTGATACCTTGGCCATTCTTCTGGAAAATTCCACCCAGAATGTAACAACGAACCGATGTATTTCCGGACAAATATTTCTACATATATGTGAATATCTGTGGCGTAGACAAGTGGGTGCCAGGGGGGTCACATCCCGCCCACACCTATAGATTTAGAAAAAATGTTCACCTCCTTGTCATCAATTTTCAAATAGTTCGTATTATAATTTCACTGTAGGAAGGGGGTTCTTTATTTGTATAAAATCTCCCCTTGTGGTCATCGATTTAGGTTCATAGAGTTCAACTATAGGCAAGGATTCTTTTTGTAAAAATCCCCCCCCCCCCCCCCCCCCTCCCTGGTCATCGCTTTTTAAATAGCGTGTGAGCTTTTAATGTTCAACACAATAAAAGGATTCTTTTTGCAAGAAAAAAAACTTGTTCAGAGAGTGAGAAATGTACTTGTAATTTAAAAAAAAATAATAATGTTTGAAATAAGAATAAATTTTATGCTAACCTAAGTATTTTCCTCTTGGATTTAATTTTTTTATTTAATTTGTATTTGTCACAGGTAGATGAAACTGCTATTATTAAAGTGGTAAAAAAGGCAAAAACCTGCAATAGTTATACGCCTGCACCTACTTAGTTTTAAATTAAATGAACTGGAATGTTAGAAAACAAAGGTAATTTATAACTGTGGTAGTAAATTGTAATAAAAAGAAAATGGTTTAAGTCTTTCTCAAGAAATAAAAGTGACCATGGGTAATTAGTTGTTTAAATAAATTAATTAAAAACTGATAGTTTTTAAAATACCTGTTAATATTTCCTTATTGTTTTTAGATAGCCTATTTATACTTTTCTCACCTAGTGCGTAACGTCTGGTTATGCTTTGATAAATAAAAGAATCGTGGGTTTTCTTACAACTTCGCATTAAAATGAGTTAACTTTCGAAAATATTTAGATATAACTCAAAAGTTTTCCTTTCATTTACGGTGATAGAAATAGTTTTTAGACACGCTTAAATCAAGTGTTTACTATGCCAAAAAATTACTAATAATTTTTGTCATCTCGTACGCAATTTCTCAATATATTCCGTCAGATATTCCACATACAAAAAAATTTAAATAGATACAGACTTTTTAGTAGTAATTTACTACCTACAAGTTGAAGTTTCACCAAAAATGCTTCGTTCCAGTAACTATTAGAAGTGACTGCTGCATAAAATATTTTTTTGCTGTACTTGCTAAAACAAAGTGATATGATGTAATAAACTGACGATATGGTATCATGGATGTAGAACAATTCTATGTACCGTGATGTTGTCGTTGCTACTTGTATTTGGTAGCGGATGTCTGCTGCAAAGACGCTTTGTCGAAATCACAAATTACGAAAGCCACCTTATAACTCAGGCAAGATGTACCAGATAATAATAGCGACTAATTGTGAGCTCCTGGGGTATGTAGTACAGGTATGATTTCCATTTGATAGACACCAGGTCAGTGACAGGGACTAAGGACTTAGTTAACATAGTATCAGGTTTATAGCTCCATGTTAAATTAAGAATTGACTATGGGGAGCCGAATCTACACTGGATAGGTAGCAAGTTTGAAGGGGTGTTGCTGATACAAGTACTTGTTGTCAATTTGTGCGAAATATTCTGAAATTTACTAAAATAAGAATGTCTAATCGTATATATCGAAAGAAAATTTCATATTATTTTAAAGAGAATTTTTGTTATGACATCATTACGAGATATTTAAGTAATATTCGTTTCATTGTATAAGGTAAGTAAATTTCAAAGAAGAACCCACCTTTAAACTAAAATTTTTATAGTTTATGACCAATCTTGTATTAAGCGACACTATAAAACTGAATAGCATAGAGAAAAAGCAAGTACCCTAATATAAATACCTGAGATATGAAATCAGCATACGACGAGATAACCAAACACATGAAATTCAGCGAAGAATAGGTCTCTCCTAGGCTGCATATCCGAAACCTATCGGAGTAGAGGTAGACCACCAAGTCGATGGACTGATGATTTGAAAAGAGTGCCTGGAAATTGGGTACAAGCGGCCCAGAACAGAAAAAGGTGGCAAGACTTGAGAGAGGCTTTCGTCCAGCAGTGACAGTATAAGCTGATAATGATGATTATATATATATATATATATATATATATATATATATATATATATATATATATATATATATATATATATATATACATATTTATATCTACAGTACAATCCCGATTATCCGAATCGCGATTATCTGAAATCCGGCTTATCCGAAACAAACTGTTAATAAGCAAATTGTATTTCCATTAAACGAAAAAATCCCCATTATTCGAAACAGACGATGAGTGGTTTTCTTAACGCGCTGGGGACTTCCCGACGTCTAGAATTTCACCGCTGTCTATGTTTTGGTTAGTCGACGAGTGTTATAAGTTACTCATTACGTCTATTATTATCGTAGAGGTAATAGTTTCGTTTTAATAGATATTTTTCAAAATGGAGCGTCATAATAATAAGCGTAAACGTGTTGTTATTACCTTAAAAGAGAAACTTAAAGAAATTCAACGTTTAGATAATGGTGAACTTCTTAAAAATATAGCGAAGGATTTAGGTGTAGCCTTGAGTACTGTTTCAGGGTGGAGAAAAAATCGCGAAAAACTTGAAAAATGATGTAGTGTTTTGTCATCGCCCACATAGGCACGAAAAAGTATGAAAAGCGGTGGATTCCAAAAAGTGGATGATTCTTTATTTTTATGGTTTACACAGAATCGAGAACGTGGAATACCAATTTCGGGAACAATTTTAAAACATAAGGCAGTGAGTTTAAGCGAAGAAGATATGGTGTACGTCAACTGAAAGTTTGTGGAGAAAGATTGTCGGCTAATGTATCTGCTGCAAAAAAATATGCAGAGAATTTTGAGCAGCTTATGAAAGAACATGGTTTACAACCAGACCAAATATATAATTGTGATGAAACAGGCTTGAACTACAAAATGTTGCCGTCAAATACCTTAGCTTCAAAAACGGAAGCTGGAGCACCTGGTTACAAACGTAGCAAAGAACGTATTACTGTTCTTGCATGCAGTAATGCTTCTGGAAGACACAAACTCCCATTATTATTTATTGGTAAGTCAGCAAATCCACGAACCTTTAAGAATATTCGTCGCAATGCTTTTTCTGTTTTGTATAAAAATCAAAACAATGCCTGGATAAACGCGACTCTATTTAACGACTGATTTTTTGGAGATTTTGTTCCCAAAGTGGAACTTTTTTTAAAAGGACATGGATATTCTAGAAAATGTATTCTGTTACTAGATAACGTCCCCACTCACCTAAGTGAGGAGTAACTTGAAAATGGGGAAATAAAAGCAATGTTTTTGCCTCCTGCTGTAACTTCTCTCATTCAGCCTATGGATCAGGGTGTATTGGAAAATTTAAAACGCAGTTACAGGCGTTTGTTATTGGAGCATATTTTAAAAGAAGTAGATGAAGGTGGCAATCTTACTGATTGTCAAAAAAGATAAATTTGAAAAATGTTATATATTGGATAGCTTCAGCCTAGAATTAAGTAAAGAGTAGTACTCTGGAAAAATCTTGGTCAATATTGATTCCACAAGAGGAGAGACATTATTCAGAGGCTGAAACAGAAGATAATGAAAGTTTACATCAAATTATTAGAAGAATATCAGGATGTGAAAGTGTTACGGAAACCGATGTTTGTGAATGCTTAAACAGTGATAGTGTGGAAGATGAAATGACTGAACAAGAATTAATTAAAAGTGTATGCAAAAATGCTAATAAAATAGACAGTGATGACGATAATGATAACGAAGTAGACGCCACTGACAATATTCCAGTAAAAATGTCACATTCAGAAGGACTAGAGGCCCTAGAAAAAGCGTTAACTTATGTAGAACAATAAAAAAATGCAACCGCCGCGGATGTTTTGCTTATTAAACGTTGGAGAGACATTGCAGCCAAAAACAGAACTAACACAAAACGAGTGCAGTTAAAAATTACCTCATTTTTAAGACATTAAAGTTAAGAATGAAACTGTTTTATTTTTGATTTTTCGTTCATATACATAAAATAAGTAAACTAATTGTTCTATTCTTTGTTTTAATAAATACCTGGGTACGTAATAGCATATGGTATAAATGCTTTTAAGTCAATCTGCAATGTTGTATTCATTCTAAGCTTCTATTTTACAAAAAAATTCGGATTAACCGAATTATCTGAAATCACTTTGGTCCATATTATTTCGGATAATAAAGATTTTACTGTATATATATATATATATATATATATATATATATATATATATATATATATATATATACATATTTATATACATATTTATATATATATATATATATATATATATATATATATATATATATATATTTGGTAAGTTTTATATTGTATCCTTTGTTTAAAGTTGAGAGAGCATTACTCTTAGAGTCGCCTGGAGGTGCTACAAATGTTCTTGGAGAGGTACTGTAAGTAAAGTTACAAATTTTCAGGTATTTGTTGTTTTCAAAGTATTACATCTAACGTATATTTGTAAGTAGGTACATGATTGATTATAAAGATCTATATCATTTAAAAATGTTTTTCAGTTTTTTTAACAAAATTAGACAAAGATAGAAAAAATTGTAGAACAGAACAAAAATATGAAAGCACTCCGACAAAGCCTAAGAAAAACTACAATACACAACTTAAAGGATGAAAATGGAGAAGATGTGAAAGATCGAGAAAAAATAACACACATGATTCAAACATACAATCAGAATTTGTATGAACAAAAAAACTGCCCACAATATGATCTTAAAAAACGTCAAAATAGAAAGATAATCAATGTTAACTCAGAAGAAATACCAGAGATAACAGATGAAGAAATATTAACAATACTAAAAACTATGAAAAACAATAAAACACCAGAACCTGACGGAGTATTGACAGAATTAATGAAAGAAGGAGGAGACTTGGTGATACAGGTGTTGAAACTCCTACTCAATAAATATCTAGAAGAAGAGAATAAAACAGAAAATTGGAACACCACTCAACAATTTTACTTTTTAAAAAAGGTCATAAGACTCAGACAATTACCGTCCAATATCACTATTTTCACAAATATACAAATTGTTTTCCAAAATAATAATTAATAGATTGAAAAACAAGCTGGAATTAAGTCATTCTGTAGAATAGGCTGGCTTCAGGAAGCGTTTCAGTACTTGTGATCATCTCGTAACTCTCAGAACTTTAATAGAGAAAGCAACAGAACAACTTAAAGTTGTACCTGGTATTTATGGATTATTAAAAGGTTTTTGATAGTATCGAAATCTGCACTGTTGAAAGAGGCTTGTATAACAGCAGAATAGACTATAGGAATACTCAGCTTATAAGAACAATTTACAACACTGCTCAGATGATAGTGGAAACGGATAGTAAAACAAATCTAATACCTATCAAACGAGGAGTAAGACAGGGAGAGCCCCAAACTATTTATAGCAGCATTAGAAGAAGTTTTCAAGGAACTCTAATGGGAAAAAAAGGGGATTAGTACAAATGGACAAAAGTTAAATTATCTGCGTTATGCTGATAATGTAGTGCTAATACCGGATAATTTTGATGACATACAGGAAATGATTACTGAACTACAAAACAAATCAGAGGGGGTAGGACTACTGCTGAATAAAGATAAGACAAAGGCTATGACAAACGAAGATAGTCCACGAGGCTTGAGAATAGAGGGCACTTGAATACGCAGAGGAATACATCTACTTAGGTGGAAAGTGTGGAAAAGCAAATCAAACAGCAGATGTACAGAGAAGAATCAGAATTTGGCAAACAAAGGAAAATACTAACTAACAAAAAAATTCCTCTGAAACTAAGAAAGATGGTATTCGATCAATGCATTCTACCGGTTCACAGTGATTCGGCAAGAACATGCTAGCGGGACAATATTCATGACGTAATTTCCAGGAACCACTGATAACGACTTGTAAACAACCCCCCCCCATTTAACGAATTCCAAGAATTAATTTGTTTATCACCTCATAAAGGTATCTTATCAGGGGGTCAAAGTAACCCTTATAAGAGAGGTCATTTTCATTTGCAAATCAGTTGCATTTTATGCACACTTGTGATAACATATTTTAAAATTGGTAGCAAAGTGAAACGAGTTTTTTGTGATGAAATATTCTGTTGAAGGTATGTACTCTATTATGACTTATATTTTTTATAAAAAATATGTATACTTTTGGTGTAATATCAATTTGTAAATGTATAGATAAATCCAGCAAATTTTACATTAATTGTAAACTTTAAAAGTAGCAACTTTTTTTATCCACATATATCCACCTAGATTTTTCTATATGTAATACCTACAACATTCAGGCACAGATTCATATACGAGTATATTATAGACCCCCAAAAGGCCCGAAAGTAAAATTATTTTATTTTTTTCAGAACGAGTCGTGACTATGACGAAAATGGAGTTTTTTGAAGAATGGCTAAAACATGACAAAACTGAACGAAACAGTGGCATTTTTTTATTATATAAGTGAAAAATTCAATATGTCTGATGTTTCTGACGATTCTCTAAAACGACTCAAAATGAAAATATCAAGCCTTTCAGCAAAATTCAATCAAAAGTGGACTTCTTTAAAGTGTAACAAAGAAATGTTTCTAATCAAACATAAAGATTGGTTAGAGGGATCCGGAATCGAAATAAAGATGTGTGTTAACCAGCCGTGCACTTCAACATCATCAGCGGCTCTTTCCGTAGGGCGACCTAGAAAATCATTTGAAGACTCATCAACGAAGAGACGGAGAGTAGAAGATCTTTTGGAATCGCGAAGTGCAAGTGAACTTATTACAGCAGCTGAGTTAGCTACTCGAAAAGAAGGGCATCGAAGTGTTGCTAAACAGATCCATAACGTCGCGGTCAGTGAAACTAGAGAAAAGAATAAGTGTTCTGAACAAAGTCGGTAGTTAACACCAGACGAAGCTTTAGCTTATTATGTGGACTCGAAATCGACTTCTCACTCATATAAATAAACAAGAAAATGGTCAATGAAAGCGGGACATCAAGTGTATCCATCGTTTTATAGTTTAGGTAAGTCCAAAGCTTCTTGTTGTCCTTCTGACGAATATATTTCTGTGACTGAATCTCGAGCTGAAATTAAACTTCACGCGATTTTGGATAAAACGGCTGAACGATTAGTTAAAGCTCAGACGGAAGTCATTAGAAGTGTGTTACCTCGTTCATATTATACGTTGGTAAGCAAATGGGGCTGTGATGGGAGTCCGGGGCATAGCACGTATAAGCAGAAATTTGAGAACACTAACGCTACAGACGAATTTTTGTTCGTATACTCATTTGTCCGTTTGAGACTGCTTGATGGCGAAACTGTGATCTGGCAAAATCCAAGACCTTCCTCTACTTTATATTGCCGTCCTATTAAGTTTATTTTTGCCAAGGAGACAAAAGAGTTTACGAAAGAAGAAACTTCTAAAATTTTAGATGAAGTAAGTCAGCTTCTTCCAACATCATGTAACGTTGCTGGATCTCAAATCTCTGTTAAACACGATTTGTTGTTGACAATGACTGATGGCAAAGTGTGCAATGCCTTACACAAGTTCAACACAAAAGTGTTATATTTGCGGTGCCACCCCGTCTACTATGAACGAGGAGTCAAAGAAATATCCCAGCAACGAAGAACGCCTTGCATTTGGTTTATCTACTTTACATGCATGGATCCGCACGTTTGAATGTTTGCTTCACATCAGCTATCGTTTAGAAATAAAAAAGTGGCAAGTCAGGGAAGATAACGACAAAGCTATTGTGAAGCAACGCTCACAAGAGATACAAAAAGTGTTTAAAGATCGTATGGGTCTCATTGTAGATAAACCAAAACCTGGGTATGGTAACACAAACAATGGAAACACAGCACGTAGATTTTTTTCCAAAGCTGAATTGAGCAGCGAAATTACAGTATTAGACGTAAACCTTATTCGTAGATTTCATGTAATTTCAAGAACTTTGTCATCGGGATATAACATAAATTATATAGAATTCGAAAAGTTTTGTGTTGTTACTAGAAAATTATACCATGATCTGTATTCGTGGTATTCCATGCCCGTTACTGTGCATAAAATTCTTGTACACAGCGCGGAAGTTATAAAGTCTTTTCTTCTTCCCATTGGACAACTCTCCGAAGAAGCCCAGGAGGCAAGAAATAAAGACTGTCGTAGATTCCGTGAACGGCACACCAGGAAGCGGTCACGTATTGCCACAAATACAGACCTTTTGAGAATGCTTTTAATTACGTCTGATCCTGTTATCAACTCGTATAGAGAATTACCGCGAAGAAAATTTACTTCTCTGCCATCGGAGGTTCTGCAGTTGATTATCCCACCTTCATTGCCATCCGAAACACCATCAGTAAGTCATCATCACGAATTAAATGAGGAGGATTATTTACTCTCTGAATATTCTACTGAATGGGAGAGCGGTGATGACGACTCATCTGAAGGTGATTAGTAGGTTTAAGTATTTTTTTATTGTAATTATTATTCTTATTTTATTGTGTGTTGTAGTTGCTTATAATTCATGTCTTAGTATATAAGTTATTTAATATTATATTTCTTTTACTTATACACCTTGTTATTGTAAATAATTGATATATAGATACTGTTATTGTACTAATTTATTTTAAAAGAAATAATATTTTGTAAATTAATAAATGTGGGTACTATCATTATGATTTTTATTTCTTTCCTAGAAATTTCTTTGTAAACAAACATGATTGTGCTTTTCACACATAATGAGTAGGTAGACGTATGTAGCTAATTAAAGAACAATTAGCGACAATAGTGAACAAATGAGACACATTAGTAAACCACTTCCGTCTTGCAGTACACATTTTTCAACTTTTTTTTTCTTAAAATAGCTTAAGATATCTGGAATATACGTAAACAATTGAAATAAGTGAAGAAATAATATTGTCCCGCTAGCTTGTACTAGTCGAGACACTGTGCGGTTCTCACCTATGCGGCCCAGACATGGACATTGACTACGAAGATGATGGACCAATTGAGTAAAACACAAAGAGTTATACTATGCCAATGAAGTAAAAAAGAGAAATCTGTTTTAGTTGGTTCAGAGGGTTTTGCAACACTATGTTTTTATTGATGGCGAACAACTAGTGTGTAAAAACCGTTAACTGCAAGGTGCAAGTGCAAAAACCAATAAGTAAATGTTCAATTATAACTTAACCGAACAACAAATAACTCTAGATATTAAATCATCATACCTTTTTATATTTTTTTTTCAATTATTCAAAAAAAAAAAAAACGGTATAAATATTGGTAAAAATTACGTTTTTCTTAGCAATTAAAAGAGTGAAGAACTTTTAGGATTAAATCGCTAAAAATCTTACTCTTTCTTTTCCTGCTCTGTACGGACGACAATGAAAGCTGGTCCGTTGTTCCGTAAAAATGTTTTTAGGTCGTCTTTTTCTTTTTCGCAAGTTGATATTTGTCTTCGGAATCACCCTCTTTGCAATATTATCTTCCTGAACCTCCCTTCTAGTATTACCTACCATATTTTGTTCATTGATTACTGATTTCCACCTTTTGAATTGCTTCCTCAAAATCACTTAAATTTATCAATTCCATACTCGCATGCACAATCATTTTGCTAATATATTCTGGTTTCAATTACATACGTTAGCAATCAAGAATGAAGCGCAAACCACAGAATTATAAAGGGTTAGAGAAACGTTACAATCTTGTATTTTGAGCGAAACAGCAGCCAGCTGTGAACCACCTTCGTTACTCATCCCTATGTTCGATATGTATCGATATATCAAAATGTCGATGTCAACCTGTTTCTTTAAAAACATATAATAATAAACAGATTTAAAAAAAAAATCCGCGGTAGCATATATTTGTCTATAAGAGAGAAGTACTAATAAACGTTTTTACCATTTAATTTTTCAACAAATAAATACGTAAAATTCAAATTCATTTGTATGTCATATTACACCAGTTTTAATTTTTTCTGTTGTAGATTCATTTATTTATGTTTCATATATATGTATATATATATATATATATATATATAAATATATATGTATATGTACATACATATAATACATTAAAATTCCGGGTTTCAATTCGTTCGTCTAACGATGAATTTGCACGTTTCGCCGCTCTTGCTGCTGCTGCTATTTGATACTGCGATCTTGCTGCTACTGCTGTATGTATATATATATATATATATATATATATATATATATATATATATATATATATATATATACATTATACATATATATATATATATATATATATATATATATATATATATATATATATATATATATATATAAATAATATATATATATATATATATATATATATATATATATATATATATATATATATATATATATATATATATATATATATATATATACTACTACTACTATTTTGTTTGTGTATTCTAGTTTTGCCAAATTTATCTATTACGTCATATTACACAAACAATTGAGGCCAGGAGGTCTCGTATCCAGGCATGATTACATGTTAAATTAACTTTATTAAAAAACAAGTGAAAATGAGACGAGAGATGAACATTTTTAAACGATATAGATGTTTTTAGTCAATCCTATACCTACTCGCAAATATACGTTAGATGTAATACTTTGAAAACAAAAAAATATCTGAAAATTTATGACAGTACTTACAATATCTCTCCAAAAACATTTGTAGCACCTCCAGGTGGCCCTAAGAATTATGCTCTGTAACGAATGGAAAAATAACATTTCATAAAATGTTCAACTTTAACCAAGGATACAATATAAAACTTACTAAAAAAACACTTAAAAGGCTGTTGCCAAATTCCGTCATACCCCTAGCACAAACTACGATTGTTTCGCAGAGGAGATTTGATTGTTGCGTTGCTCAGGACAGCCAACTTAAATAGCATTTCTTCAGTGCTGCTGCTGTGGATGAAAACTTTTACAAGCTTGCAAAAGAAGATGCGTACCATAGGAATTAAATGCAACTTCTGCAAATGTAACTTCGTGGGTTCTGCAAATGTCGTGTATTTAGCGGTATTTGTTTCCGTAGACAACCTAGCTTTACCTGCGTTTGCAACCGTAAAGAATTTTAAAGCTCATTTCAAACCACTGGTGACAAATTTGCAAACTGACGCTTATTATATGGTATGGTACCCGCACTATTCAATCTGAAAAAAGCACAGTTAGAGAGTTTTCAACTTGGACTACTCATATGATTTTCGTATTTTTTAGCTTCTGCAGAACTTTATACCTCTATTTTGAAGCTATGTATTCTTGTAAAGGGAAAAGATTGAACTTTATGACTTTTTACAAATATCGTGTGTTCCATTTGAGATTTAAATTTCCTTACACTTGAAATTTCATACCAGATTAGTCCAAAATGAGGCCTGGTACATTAAATGATTCTTGACGAAAATTCATTGTTTAAGTAAAGAAAATGAACTACTAACATTCCTTTAGAAAAAAAAATTATTCTTTAATCTTATATAATGTACTAATCTATAAATACTGAATTTACAAATTCAGTCTGGAAAAAAACTGGGTTTTCTGAACAAGAAAAAATACCTTTAAAAAAGTTTCAATTTTTAACTTCCTTCTTAGCTTTTCCTTATCACTAATGTATCCTCTTACGCTTGACACTGCTTAGATGTTCCACTGTAAATCTCCTGCTGTGCCGAGTATGAAACAGTGGCAGGAACGCGTTCTAACATTCTTTAAAACACTAAAAGGAGACTGTGACAAATACTTAAGAAAATGATAATAAATTAAGAACCAGAAATGCAGCCGGATAAGATCTTACACCGCAGGTGGCAAATTCCGTATAAAGTGGACACGTTTACCACAACAACCGGCCACAGTCAATGAATCTCGACAATCGTTTTTACTCATAGTAATTTATTTCTTGTCTATTTTAAGCTTCTGTTTTAACCAAATCCATTCATAAAAAGGGTTATTTGAAGAAATGTAGTTTTATAGCAATTAATTTAACTGCTGCGAGTTTTTTGTTTAAATATAAAAAGAAAATGTAAGATTAGTGTTTTCTTTACAATTGGTTTTATAAACTTCTGCAATTGCTGGCTTGTGTTTTCTGTTACAGTATTGTGTAAACCAATGATTTGTGTAAGTTAAATATTAGTTAACTGCAAAGAAAAAGTAATTCAGCTTTTTTAGAAGCTGAGCATCGATACTGTATAGAGATGGGAAATTTTTTTCAATATATCGATAGTTAAAAATTATATAAAAACAACACTATGTTTTAATTTCCAATATATTTAAAGTCACTTGACAATTGTTTCACCATACAATGGCTTCTTCAGAAGTAAATAATAAATAATTTTTCTTTCTTATTTACTTCTGAAGAAGCCATTGTATGGTGAAACAATTGTCAAGTGACTTTAAATATATTGGAAATTAAAACATAGTGTTGTTTTTATATAATTTTATTATGAATTTCCAACAAGTATCGGCTAACACAATCAAAGATATCGATAGTTATCGATTACTATCGATATGTCATTGGTTACAGATGTATTGAAAGTTATCGTTATATCAATAGTTACTTTTCTACACTAGCTCTCATCGATTTATGATGATAAAATTTTATTTAGAAGAGGAGGTTTTTGGAAATCTCCCGCTGATTGATTTTTTTATAATAACTGTCGATATTTCGATAGCTATCGGTATATCAAAAGTTATCAATATATCGGTACTTACCGATATATCGTTAACTATCAGTATATCTATAAATACGTTAAAATTATTAATAGGTGGGTTGGCATTGAATACGGTACTAGGGAAACCGAAGTTATCTCGACGTTTAGAAGGGGTACAACTATCTATTTATTAGTTTTTAGGATAAATTTCAGCAAGTAATGGAGCGAAATAAAATTTGAATAAAATACTTTCGCCCAGGGCAAAGGACTACCTAAGATTGGGTATGTGTAGGCATTTATACCAATTTTATTGATTTTACTTTTAACAGTATATTTTAACAAAATATTAAAATTTTCCAAATACTAATACAAAACGATTTGTAGGTGCTAGAACTATAAGCAACTTGGACATATAACAAAACTACTAAAGGTTAATAGGTGCTAATTTTTTGGTAAACAAAAAATGTGAAAGATGGAGAAGGAATCAATCACCAATTAGTTTCATAGAAGATTCCTCGAATGCTTGAATATAATGTACGCTTGTCTCAAAATTGGCTGTTGGGTATGGTAGAATAAAATTTACAACAAAAATATTTTGTTATTATCTCGTGAAGATTCTTTTACCCATTTAAAAAAAAAAATTCTACCTTCTCGTAATGTCATTTGAAAAATAACAGCAGTTTCTTGACTTTTTTTTTATGGGTCTAGCACACGTGCTGCAGGGAAGAAGTCCCTAAAGCGCTACAGGAGCGACACGTGTGCGGAAAAAGCGATTTACGTTGTTCTTGAATCGCTGTAAATTGTACTCGGTGGGAAACACAGTCCTGGGCAAATTATTCCCAAGGGATGATGTTCTCCATATAAAAGACTACTTGAAAAGCGTTGTGCGAGGAGTAACAAGCTGAACCTCATACGGATGTGAAGTATAAGCGCTACGTGTACTTCTAACATGCACTGCTCTGGGAGGAATTAAGCGGGCCACATCCTTCGAACACTTTCCATGAAAATACTTGTAAAATAGGCTCAAGTCGCCAACCGTTCTTCGATGTTCCAGCGAATCAAGACCGCCGGTCAGTACTGGGTCTCCAATTAGACGAACAGCTCTTCTCTGAATAGAATCCAACAAATGCAGTGTATGTTTGGGAGCGGAGCCCAAAACATGGGAGCAGTATTCCATAGTTGATCGAATTTGAGCTTTGTAAAGAATTAACAGTTGTTGTGGAGCGTAAAGCTTTCTGGTTCAAAATAATATTTCCAACTTTTGAGAAGCTCTCCTTGCTATGCCTGCAACATATTCATGCCACGACATATTTGCTCCCAAATTAACGCCCAACAAATTAAGTGACGATGTTAGAGGAATGGAGTGCCCCGACATAACTATGTTGGGTTCAGCAACGTTAACTTTTTTAGAAAAAACTGCCGCCTGGGTTTTTGTAGCGTTAAATTCCACTTGGTTACTGTCACCCCAAGATAAGATTTCTTCCAAGTCTTTGTTAAGTTGAATGACTTCCTGCTGTCTGCTGATATTTGTCTGAGTAATCGTACTGTAGCGTACTGTCATCTGCAAAGTTGTAGATTGGATTCTCGGTCTTTTCCAGCAAATCGTTAATATAAATGAGAAAAAGAGTAGGGGACAGTATGGAGCCTTGGGGTACACCGGCGTTGATAGTGAAGGTGTTAGAAAGAAATCCGTCGACTGCCACTCGTAAAGAACGCCCTCTGAGGAAACATAAGAGCCACAAACAGAACTTTTCAGACATACCATAAGAGAGTAGCTTAGCCAACAGCCCATCGTGCCAAACACGGTCGAATGCCTTGGATATGTCAAGAGCAACCGCTCGAGATTCTCCAAAGTGTTCAATTGCGTTGTTCCAAACGTGTGTTACATAAGTCAGAAGATCTCCTGTTGATCTATTTTTACGAAAGTCATATTGATGATCGCTAATAATGTTGAATCCTTCAAGATATTTTAGAAGATGCTGATTGATAGCCTTTTCCATGACTTTCGATATTATTGAAAGCAGTGCGACTGGTCGGTACTTATTTGGCAAGTTCTTCCGTTTTTTAGGTATCGGCTGAACTGTGGCACATTTCCAGCAGAAAGGAAATATTCCCTTTCTGTAGGATAGGTTGAAAAGTCTACAGAAAACTGGTGTTAGTTCCCTCGCACAGTTTTTGAGAACTATGGCAGGTATTCCGTCAGCGCCAGAAGCTTTTTTGGTGTCTAGCTTCATTAAAATACGTTTTATGATACGCTGTCTGAAGACAATCGGGCATCCTTGACTGCACTATGGGGATAGTAGGTGGTGTTTTTCCTTGGAAATCGACAGTAGAATGTGAAGCAAAGAGTTCAGCCAACAAGTTCGCTTTCTCAACAGGTGTCGTTGCAATAGAATTATCTGTCCGTGTGAGTGGTGGTATGGTGAATTTGGTGAAATTTTGACTGACTGCCTTAGCGACTGACCAAAAGTACCTGGAATTGTTGGGACAAGCGAGAAGTTTGTTTCTAATTCGTTGATTATGTGCCTCCTTGGTTTCGTCGATAATTTCTTTGCATCTGTTCCTGGCACGAGCAAAGATGTTACGGTTTATGGTGTTAGGATTTTCACGCCATTGTCGGTAGGCAAGATGTTTAGAAGCAGCAGCTTCTTTGCATTTTCGGTCAAACCAAGGCTTGTCGTTGGAAGGGCATTTCTTCGAAAAAGGGATGTAAGCCTCCATACCGGCCAAAATAACATCGGAAACCTCCCTGGCGCCATCAGATGGGTCGTTGGATTGAAAACAAACGTCAAACCAAGGGAAAGTTCGAAAATATTCCATGAGATCTTGCCATTTAGCAGATTTGTAGTGCCAAATCTTGCGCGGTTTAGGCACCTCTCTGTCTCTGATTGGTAGGATACTCGATGTCGAAAGTAGTTTATGGTCAGAAGAACCTAACGGCGGATTTACGCTGACCTGATTGGTGGTTAAAAACAGATCAAGAAGACTGGCGAACACCCTGTCTCGATCAAGGATCCGTGTTGGTTCGTCAAGAAGCTTGTTAAACCACAACTGATTGAAAATGATTCGGCGTCATGACCTTGCTCGTCGGTAGTGTTTGAATATTTAAGCCAGTTGATATTGTGTACATTAAAGTCATTTTGGATAGTTAATTTGTAAGAAGCGAAAAGTGTTTTAAAGCTAGTATCACTTGGTGGTCGATAGAGGATACAGATGAACCTTGTGGTTTGTTGAGTCGTTATTTTTAACCACATAACATCCAGAGCCTTTTCTCGTTGGCAAGAGAGGTCGCTTCTGACAAAAAGACAGATTCCAAAGTTACGCCTAAATCGGGAATAGAAGCCCTACCCAGGATAAAGATAATTGACTGTGCTGGTCGATGAACTGACCTTGGTTTCACAGAGAGCGAGTACATGAGGTTTATTTGATTGCAGGTGTTGGTGCACTGAATTTATGTTCGAGTTTAAACTTCGTATGTTGCAAAAATCCACTTTAAAATTCTTATCTCTGCATGTCGACGCACCTGAACCAGCCCCCACCTGGAGATCCGAACGGGGGGATATTTTACCTCCGGAATTTTTTGTATCCAGGTGCCTCATCATGCTATTTGGTCCCACAGTCCGGGACATCGGCACAGCCACGAAACGTTAAGCAACTTCACGCAGCCTAAGCCGATGCGATGGTATCACACCGGGCGCTGCTGGTGGGATCTGGGCATCTACCATCTAGGTTGTTCTTTAAGTCGCCTCCTACGACAGGCAGAACGTACCGGGGGAGATATTCTATCCCGCTCCCCCACGGGAGGTATAGGCTAACTGTTGTACTTGAACATATACTGTAGAGAAATAAAGTTTTTCAAACGTAAAGAAAGACTTGTTTTTGTCAAATGTCCACTTTATTTAGTTTCACAGAAACTGTATGACGCGTTTCGCTGTACTATGGTGTGAAACTAAATAAAGTGGAAATTTGACAAAAACAAGTCTTTCATTACATTCATTATGAATTTCCATCAAGTAACAATTCAAAGTTTTTCAAATTTCTTAAAACTTCACCGTTTTTCGTTGTATATATATATATATATATATATATATATATATATATATATATATATATATATATATATATATATATGTATCTATAAATGTTACATAGGCCAAACAACGCAGATTTTAAAAAATCGTATTACTCAGCATAAAAGTAATAGTCGAATAGTCAAAAAATCCTGTGCCCTGGCTATCCATTTTCAACAGATGGATCATAATATTTATTTTGAAAAAACGTCTTGGAAAGTGAAAGTATCTATAATAAAGACTGTTTTTGGAAATGGTATATATAACTAAGGAAAACAAATCAGTAAACTCCAATTCTGATACTGACTAGTTAAGTACCCTTTATTGTAAAATTTTGAAATAAAATGTAAAGTTAATTACATTAGCATCAATTATAAATAAACATTATTAGAATTGCCAGACCTTTATAAATTATACTCAAATTAAAAAAGGAAAGGAAAAATACCTTAGAGAGAAATATAGACAAGTGTATTTACTTTTAATTATGAGAGTGATAGTGATTTGAACGTTTTATTGTTTTTTTGAGGTTTCCCATTTTTTGACTTTTTTGTGTGGTTTTTTGGTACCCCGAATATTATTATTTTCCAGCTATTGAAAGAGCAAAATAAAAACACAAATGTGGACAGAAGGATGGTTAGTGTGTGATAATTCGTTAATTAATTAATATAATTTTTTAAATGTAATTAGTTTCTCATATTATGTGTGCTATAGGACGGATTTATTGATTCAACTTGTAAGGGTTTTTTTCTAAATTTTATACCTTATTGTTCATTAACATTGTATTTTAGCTTTGTCTCCTCAGGAAGTCATAAATAAAAGACGAAATATAGAGAATATTTTAGATAAATAAGTTTTTAATTACCTTTCTTGTTATATCACGGTCGAGATAATATTTGATATATATATATATATATATATATATATATATATATATATATATATATATATATATATATATATATATATATATATATATATATATATATATATATATATATATATATATATATATATATATATATATATATATATATATATATATATATATATATATATATATATATATGTATATATATATATATATATATATATATATATATATATATATATATATATATATATATATATATAAACACGTAGGCTGAAAAGTTTTTGGTCTAGCTACTTAAAACACAATTCGACTTTATTCATTAAAATAGTCTCCTTCAAGAGTGATACAACCAGTCCAACGCTTTTCTAACATTTCTATACCTTTCTTGTAGAAGGATTAGTCTTTGCCTTCAAAATAGGCTTCAGACTCGGCGAGCCAAATCTCTTTTCCCCGAGCATTTTTTTGAGGTCTGCGAATAGGTAATAGTCGCTAGGGGACAAATCTGGATAATATGGTGGATGAGGAAGCAATTCGAAATTCATTTCATGCAATTTTGCCATCGTAACCATTGACTTGTGACACGGTGCATGGTCTTGATGAAAAAGCACCTTTTTCTTGTTCATTTAGAGCCCTTTCTTTGCGATTTTTGCCTTCAAACGCACCAATAACTTTAATCGCTATTGATGGTTTTTCCTTCTCAGCATAGTGGATGAAAATTATTCCATGCGCATCTCAAAATACAGAGGCCACAACCTTCCCAGCCGACTGTTGTGTCTTTGGTCGCTTCGAGCGGCTGCTGCCCACTCAGCTGACTGCCGATTTGATTCTGGTGTGTAGTGGTGGATCCATGTCTCATCCATTTCATCGCATAAAAAAATCCTACATATATTTCTATATATGTAAGCGCGCTAACGGACAGACAGGCAGACAGAGAGACTTTGCATTTTATATATATATATATATATATATATATATATATATATATATATATATATATATATATATATATATATATATAGATATATATATAAATATATATCTGAAAATCCATATGATTTTTAGGAAGTACCAACCTTCAAACGATGTGTCAAGATTTCATAATATTTCGACCATTAGTTTACAAGTTACAGTGGTTTTAGTGACGCTACTTTTGATATTTTCAAAACAATGGAAAAAATCGAATTTCGTATGTTGATTAAACACTGTCGATGGGAAAAAATACCGTTGAAGCCAAGCAATGGCTTGATAAGTGTTAAGGGGGAAAATCACTCAGGGTTTATTGGTATGCTGAATTTAAATGCGATCGTCCAGATACAAATGATGCTCAACGCTCTGGACGTGCACCGTGTCATAAGTCAATGTTTACGGTGGCAAAACTGCATGAACTGGAGTTCGAATTGTTTCCTTATCCAACGTATTCTCCAGATCGCCCCAAGCGACTATTGTCTATTCACAGACCTCAAAAAAATGCTCGCGGGAAACAGATTTGGTTCCAATGAAGAAGTTATCGCCGAAACTAAGGTCTGTTTTGAAGGCAAAGACAAATCGTTCTACAAGAAAGGTATAGAAATGTTAGAAAAGCGTTGGACTGATTGTATCGCCCTTGAATTGACGAATAATATATATATATATATATATATATATATATATATATATATATATATATATATATATATATATATATATATATATATATATGTATATATATATATATATATATATATATATATATATATATATATATATATATATATATATATATATATATATATATATATATGTATCCGATTTACGTGCTTCTTCTAGCCAGGTTATAGGCTATATTTTATTACGTTAGATAATATAAGGAATAAGCAATGACGATAATAGTGAATTAAGTCGGAAAATAGTCTGCCGCTAGCGCGTTCTCTTGCAATACACTGCCTAAACCATTAAATATGGAACAATATCAAGTAGCAAAGAATATCTGTAATATATATAAAATGCAACGTCTCTCTGTCTGTCTGTCTGTCCATTAGCGCACTTATCTCTCGAGAACCACTTATCCGAATTACGTGTTTTTTTTTTTAATTCATACATTTGTTCTCTGGCCAGGTTATCTATAATCTTCTATAATATATATAAAATGCAACGTCTACGCTAATGCTAATATGTAGGAAAAAAGATGGAAGTTTAGCAGTAAGCTTGGCAGAAAGACTGAATAGATGGGCAGAATACGTTAAAGAAACATTAAATGGAGATGAAAGTGAGGAGTTGAATGACAAATAGGAAGCAAAATTAACTGAAGGGCAGGAGGGGACAAACAAATCCTGCAAAGAAGAAATAAGAGAAATACTCAGAACCCAGAAAAAAATAAGGCCCCGGACTGTAAAACAGCAGAATTGATAAAAGCTAGAGGAGTAGATATGACAAATGAAATATGCCGGTTGGTACAAGAAATATGGGAAACAGAAAAGATGCCAGGAGCTGGAGAGAGTCGCTCATTTGTCCAATATACAAAAAAGGAGGAAAAACTATATGTACTAATTATAGACCAATAGCCTTACTGGATGTCGTGTACAGGATAGATTATCAAAAACAGACTAGAAGAGAAAGCCGAATCTAATCTGGGAGAGTACCAGTGTGGATTCAGGAAAAATAGATTGGTTACAGACGATTAAGCAAATCCAAGATAATAGCTTAGAACAAAATTTCGGACTACACTTGGTCTTTGTGGATTTCAGAGAAGCATATGACTCTGTAAATAGAGAAGGACTCTACAAGATAATGGAAGAACTAAAAATTCCAAGTAAATTGATTCGCATGGTGAGAATGACCTTGAATGACACAGAAAATAGAGTGTTGAGGGTTGTTGAGGGTAAAGAATCAGACAAGTTTGAGATGAAGAGAGGATTAAGTCAGAGGGATCCAGTGTCGACATGTCTATTTCATTTGGTACTAGAGAAGATAATCCGGGAGTCAGAAATAAAAACAAATGGAACGATATACCAACATACCTGCCAATGCTTGGCCTATGCGGATGATGTAGCAGTGATTGCAAGAGCAAAAGAGAACCTTAAAAAAGCCATAAGTAAGATAGAAGAAAGGGGAAGGATGAGAGGACTAAAGATAAATGAGAAAAAACAAAATACATGGAAATTACAAAGAAGAAGGGTAATAAAAACAACAAAAGTTTAGATATAATAAACAACTTAGGGAAAAGATATATGTTTGAAAAAGTAGACAAATTTAATTATCTGGGAGTAACAATAACAATGAGACAAGTGGACAAGAAAGAACGAAAATACAAGAAAGAATAGCGAAAGGACAGAGATGTTTGGGAGCAATGAATCCAATATTGAAATCTAAGAATGTATCAAGAAAAGCAAAAGAAAGAATATATACGACAGTTGTCAGACCCACGGTGACATACGGATGCGAAACGTGGAAATTAATCGCAAGAGAAAAGGAGACGTTGGAGGTGTGGAAAAGGAAAGCTTTGAGAAGAATCTATGGAGGACGGAAAGAAGAGAGACTGTGGAGAAGAAGAACAAACTACGAATTAAAAATCATAAGAAGCCAGCTATTAAGATGGTTGGGACATGTGGCAAGGATGAAGGAAGAAAGACAGGCAAACCATGCCCTAATAAGAGGAGTGGTTGGAAGAAGAGGCAAGGGTTGATCTCGATCTACATGGATTCAGGCAGTAAAGCAAGATCCGGAGTTGATGGGAATCCCGCACTGGAAAAAGCTAACAGGAGACAAAAAGAAGTGGAGACAAGTATGCAACCAACCCTTGGGTCTCTAAGGCTTCTCGAGCTGTATAGTAATATAAACATAACGAATAAGCAGTGACGATAAAGGTGAATCAAATCCACGCGGAGCCTAAAAATATTTGGATTATTAAGTAACTAATTAGCTATAAATAAATCAATTCTGCTGTAATTATATAAATAAACATTGTAGTTTTTATTTTTGTATTTGCTATTTCAGTTTATCAGTTGTGTATAAGTCGCTATTACTCAGACAAAGTATAAACCAAAAACATTAGCTTTTGGTGTATTCTTCAGTCTTTACTTATAATTAAAAGTAGCGTTTTCCCAAAATATGAAGGAATTAACTCAAAAGATTTTTCTGAGCAGTAGTTGTTTATAAGTTAGTACTTATTGCTCTGTATGTAATTAAATTTATAAATTCTAGCCCTTTCCTTCCGACGGATATTCTTTTATTTAAATAATTTTTTAGGCTTTCGCTCAGGGCCAGTATATAATCATTACAGAAAGGAATTTCTAATAATAAAAACTATAATTTAGTTAAAAATAACAATTAATATATAGTTACAGTGCTTTAGAATACTGTGTACACACATTTCACTTAATATATTACAGCAAAAAAACAAACGAAGAGTTCGTTTGTGACATTAACACCGCAACAACATGAAATTAAGATTTCCTTCTATCATTAATATTTCCCGTCTACCTCTGAATAGGATAAGTAATGCTCTTGTCTGTTTATTTACATACTGGTTTTTAATATGCAAAATCTTAACATTGCTTATTTATGTTTTTATTTTTCATTACTCGTCTAAAGAATTCGGACGATTCACTTTGCAGAAAAGAAATTGCGAAATATCTGTTTTCATAATTTCCTTGGATTTTTATACTGGCTACCGGTTGTAAATTTGCTGTGCAACCTAATTTATAACATTTACCAGTCAAGAGCGTGTCTGACACAAAATTTATCGTGTTATTTACTTTTACTTTTATTTTGTGGTTTATATTAAATTGTGCGACTGCACAACATATTTGGTACGCCTTACGCTTCGAAAGGGTTATCACAGAACTACCAAGCTTTTAGATAGATCTGTTACTTGAATTGTTGGGCGCCAAAAGATAAAAAGTTGTTGTACAGGCAACAGCCTGTAAAGCGAGCCATTTGATTACTAGAACCGTTCAAACTTTGTTGTAGATAGTGTACGAAAACTCTGTATGAAAATTTTAATAGCGGATTGTGCTGCCAGTACAGAGAAAATATACGTAAAAAAAGTGGAGAGACATTTATTTCTCAACTTAATCTCCATTGAGCTTAATTCATTTGGTCCAGAGAGATTACAGTTTTTTTCTTCCCTTAGAAAAAATATTGTTTCGAACTGTGCATAATACCGTTTACATCTGAGCAACTTCTTCATTCGACGAAAATTCCTTCCCCCAAATCAATTTTTGAGATAAGGAAACAAAAAAAATCATTTGAACTTTGGTCTTGTAGGTGCGTTGCCCAAATTTATGCTAAACTTCCGGAAACCTAGATCCTATCAAGTAAAAATCAATGGCTACTTATCTGATCCTTACATCTCTACACTTGGGGTACCACAGGGATCTGTTATTAGCCCTACACTATTCAATATTGTTATGACTACAATATCAGAAATAATTCCACCTGCTACAAAATACAAGGTCTTTGTCGACGACATTATAATTTACTCAACTTCCCCCACATCCTAAAACTGCACCTCTACCCTTCAAACTGCCCGTCTGTCTCTCAACGCCTGGGCGACTTCACATGGCTTCTCCTTTGCTCCCCTTAAATGCTCTACCATCCATTTCTGCAAAAGCAGAAACTGTCCTAAATTAATCCCCCTGTATCTATTAAATGAATCCATCTTTATCACCGACACTTTAAGAATACTAGGACTGACATAACTCTCTGACATGGGCTGCTCACGCTAAATCTCTTAAAACTAGAACCTCCTCAGACCTTAATCTACTTTTTATCTTGGCCAACAGTTAGTGGAGTGCTGACCTTCCAATTCTGCTTAAGATATACAAATCCCTAGTCTCATCGAAGCTTTCATATGTTGATTTCATCTATGATGCCGCATCTCCGTACATTAAGAGATCTATAGAAGCAATTCAGAATCAGTCTCTCCGATATACAATAAGCGCTTTCCGCACCTCTCCTATATCCAGCCTGCAATGTGTGGCCTCTCTCCCTCCCCTTCAACAAACAAGACATTATTCGCTACTAAAAACTACTCTTTCTGTCTCTTCCGCCCCCATTCCAAAGATCATCTGAACTTTTTCAACATTCATCGACCTAATCACATTTCTCCCTCTCGCTCCATCCCAAACAGGATCAGCTTCCTGCTCTCCCTACACAATATCGTTCCACCTAAATTCGACTATCCACTACACTCTACTTTTCCACCGTGGCTACCTCACGTCCTCCCATAGACTTTTCAATGATGTCTTTCAACAAACTTGAATTCTTTACTACCTATATTAACAAAACATTCTTGGACAAATTATTACGGAATTACTCCCAACATGACATCATATACACTGATGGTTCCAAGTCCCATACTGGAGTGGGCTCAGCCTTCCAGACGTTAAGCAGAAACATGATGTATAAATTACCTTATTACTCGTCTATCTTCAGAGCCGAACTACTGGCCATCAAGGAAAGAATACGCTTTGTCCTTTCTATCCCTACCTCACATAAATTCCTCATAGTTACAAACTCACAAAGTGCTCTCCGGTCATTACAGTCAAAAAATTTGAACTACAATTACATACGACAAATATATGATCTGCTTCACATAGCGGCTTTGAGACATAAGCCATTCTCTTTTCTATGGCTACCTAGTTATATCAATAATTACGGCAACGACAGGGCTGACCTTTCAGCTTTCAAAAATTATCTGCTAACCATCTTACATAACACATTTCAACTGAAGTGGGACCTTGAAAACGCTCAAAAACAACAAATTGTGGTCGAATAAACCCATTGTCTATCCTCCCCTTCACTCTTACAACATGGACAGAAGGGATAACGTAACTAGATTAAGATTAGCTATTTGACATACCTATGGCACACACGCTTATTTGTTAAAAGGTGAACATCAGCCAACATGCTCCATCTGCATAAGCCCCTTCAGTGTAAAACACGTCTTCGAGGCAGCACATTTTCAAAACTTGAGAACCTTACACAACATATCCTCCAATCTAGTCAACGTCATCAATTCCTATGAGAATAATAAAGGCAACATCAGACAATTTTTGAGAGAAGTCAATCTTATAGTATAACTTCAAAATTAGTCAGAACTAATTAGCACACTGGGGCGCTAAATAACTTAGATGTTGATGCGCCCAAAACCCTAAATATCTATTTATCTATCTATTTGAAGTCAAATAGGATACCTTGAAACCCGGCTAGTGTTCTTTTGCAACGGTGAAGGAGGACTTTTTTGCGTGTTAGTCTTGGTCGCTTCTGCTACAAATAGGCAATCATAATGTTACCCTGTGAGTCTCAAAAAACTGTTGCCATCACTTTTCCCACCGATAAAACTGTTTCCGCTTTTTTCGGTGCACTTTCACCTTCGCCAACCGAGTGTTTTGTCCCCGGGGTCTAATGGGGGATCCACGTTTCATCGACATCAACATACAGGATATTATGTCACCGTTCATATGAGATGCTCACCATCTAAGCAATCTCACTTATCTAAATGCGACAATCTTCCCTCACGATATCATGAATTTTAGCAACCATTTCTTCAAAAGAAATCTCAATCGGCTATCTTGAAAGTGTAGCAGCTACAGTCCTCGTACGGTCAGGTTTAAATTTTTTTTATCCAGTAATAAATGTTCTTGAGTGCTTGCGCAGAGTCTCCATGAACTTCCTTCAGTTGAGTTTCTATTTGGGCCGCAGTCCACATTTTTAAATAAAATGGTTTTTATCACTTCACAATACTCGGCTTTATCCCTTTCTACGCAACGTATAACACCGATCACCTACTATAGCTGCCAACAAACCACTCCGGCTCATCAGTTTGAATCTTTGAACGAAATCTATGTTAGTAAAAGTGAACGGTAATGCTTTTTACATCCAAGAAAAGTCGTCGTTGCCCAACTTTTTTTGGGCGTTTAAAATTTTAAATTTATTACTGTATTCTCCAAGTATAGTGTACTGTTCATGGTGGTCCACACTGAGTCACATTATCGAAGTGACGTGTGACAGTTAGTGTGAATTGGATAATTTCTGTAACTAAAAACTTAAAGAGTTTGTGCAGTAGAGAGTCAAAAACTATATATATATATATATATATATATATATATATATATATATATATATATATATATATATATATTCTGCATATAATTAAAGTTGCCAATTTTAGACTATATATATATATATATATATATATATATATATATATATATATATATATATATATATATATAAATATATATATATATATATATATATATATATATATATATATATATATATATATATATATATATATATATATATATATATATATATAGTCTAAAGTTGGCATATTTAATATAACTTTAATTATGTGCAGAATAAATGTGGACCAAAATACATCGTTTCGATGCGTTGCAAAGTTACAAAAAAGGTAATGGTATCATAAGAATAAAAATTTATTTAAAGTTAAATATGCATTAAATTTATCACATTTTGTTAGAAATTTTTAATATATCAGTAATAATTAAACATAAACTATAAAAAAGTGCGTTGTGGCTAGGCTAAAAAGATGTCGTCAATTAATATGTCGACGCTTTGTGAAGATTTGTTCTAGGCCTTATGCTGGATAAGCCGGAAACTTGTTAAAATAAGAGTGTAAATACTTACTACAGAAGAAAAAAACCTATTTTAAGGATGAGAAAAAAGGAAGGTGGTTTAGCAACCTTTAACTATTTTGTTTTTAATATCTAAGCTATTGAAATTAAATAACTGATTATTAAATTTAAACCAGTTTCAGTTTTTAACTTGACCTAGTTGCCAAGAAATCTGAAACTTCTAGTTGTGGCCTGGGTGTTGTTTATAACGTGTGATGATCTATGTACAAATATTATATTTATATATGTTATAAGAAAACTTAATATAAAAATCTATAATCGAAGTCTTCGAAATAAGAGAATTATCATTTTTCTAAATATGATACAATTTTTCGTTATTATTAGTTTACGAGTACTAATTAATTAAAATCCATTCCAGATTTTCTGCTGTAAGCCTCAATATTTTAGATGGTTTACTATTGTAGTTGTCCAAATAAACCTCCAAATATTAAATTAGAGCAGTTCTAAAACGATTTTTTTAGAATAAATTAAACCGCTAAAGTTTTTTTAATTCATGTACGTTCTAAAATTTTTGCTAGTTATACAATTACTTCGGATGATATTTTTATTTAAACTTATTTTGATATATATTTAATGCAGAAAAACTTATGTTTTAAAATGTTACATATGACGGGAACTATACATTAAATTTTTTGTTATATTTAAAAGGGAAAACACTATAAGCAACATTAAGTGGTGAGTTTAACCACAAAAAAGGGATTTTTTAAAAGTCAAAGTTGTTTTTTTTTATAAATGCTGGCTAATATTCTAAAAAGTAATAAAATTTGAATTGACTGCTAAATTATTTATATTTATATAAAATTGTTAAAGGAATAAGTTTTAGTGATAAAATTTTTCGAAATTTTAGAAAATGAGATCGTTTTCAGGGATGACAAAATTCGTAAACTAAGTATATATATCACCATTATACCAAACATTTTATTATTGCACTCGACGCGCGTTTCGCTAATCATATTAGCTTCATCAGGCGATGATTGTCTGAAATCGATTACACTGAAATTTATAAATTTTATTTTTATATATAATATTTTTATAATCAACTTTTGTTTTATAGGGCGTCATCTAAACCAAAATTTTATTAAAAACTTTTGTACTTCTTTATATATAAAAATTAAAGTGGCTATTTTAGTCATTTCCGATTTCTCTGTGTTGACTGTTTCAATATAATTTGTAAACCTCTCCAAGGACACTAATCATGACATATAACATAATATATTGGCACTACCCAATATCACTGCCTTCTAAACTTTTCATAGTAAACTTTCATTATCTTCTGTTTCTGCCTCTGAGTAATGTCTCTCCTCTTGTGGAATCAATTTTGACCAAGATTTTTCCAGAGTACTACTCTTTACTTGATTCCAGGCTATCCAATAATAACATTTTTCAAATTTATCTTTTTTAGACAATTAGTAAGATTGCCACCTTCATCTACTACGCCTGTAATTACTTTTTAAATTTTCCAGTACACCCTGATCCATAGGCTGAATGAGAGAAGTTACAGCAGGAGGCAAAAACATTGCTTTTATTTCCCCACTTTCAAGTTGCTCCGCACTTGGGTGAGTGGGGGCGTTATCTAGTAACAGAATACATTTTCTAGGATATCCATGTTCTTTTAAAAAAAGTTCGACTTTGGAAACAAAATCTCCAAAAAACCAGTCTTTAAATAGAGTCGTGTTTATCCAGGCATTATTTTGATTTTTATACAAAACAGGAAAAGCATTGCGACGAATATTCTTAAAGGTTCGTGGATTTCCTGACTTACCAATACATAATAATGGGAGTTTGTGTCTTCCAGAAGCATTACTGCATGCAAGAACAGAAGTACGTTCTTTGCTACGTTTGTAACCAAATGCTCCAGTTTCCGTTTTTGAAGCTAAGGTATTTGACGGCAACATTTTGTAGTTCAAGCCTGTGTCATCACAATTATAGATTTGGTCTGGTTGTAAACCACGTTCCTTCATAAGCTGCTTAAAATTCTCTGCAAATTTTTTTGCAGTAGATACATCAGCCGACAATCTTTCTCCACAAACTTTCAGTTGACGTACACCATGTCTTTTTTTCCACCTGTCTAACCATCCATCACTTGCAGAAAAATTTAAAGGCTTCAATAACCGGCAACTCTTGGCTTAAACTCACTGCCTTATGTTTTAAAATTGGTATTCACGGCTTTTCATACTTTTTCGTGCCTGTGTGGGCGATGACAAAACACTACACTATTTTTCAAGTTTTTCGCGATTTTTTCTCTGAAACAGTACTCACGGCTACACCTAAATCGTTCGCTATATTTTTAAGAAGTTCATCTAAACGTTGAATTGCTTCAAGTTTCTCTTTTAAGGTAATAACAACACGTTTACGCTTATTATTATGACGCTCCATTTTGTAAAATATCTATTAAAACGAAACTATTACCTCTGGGATAATAATAGACGTAAATAGTAACTTATAACACTCGTTGACTAACCAAAACATAGACAGTAGTGAAATTCTAGACGTCGGGGAGTCCCCGACGCGTTAAGGAAACCACTCATCGTCTGTTTCGAATAATGGGAATTTTTTCGTTTAATGGGAATACAATTTGCTTTTTAACAGTTTGTTTCGGATAAGTCGGATTTCAGATAATCGCGATTCGGATAATCGAGATTGTACTGTATATATGTATATATATATATATATATATATATATATATATATATATATATATATATATATATATGTAATAGTGGTCCCTTGATGGACGGTTTCGCTGACGTTTCGATGGAATCTTATCAATCTTTTTCAAAGCGTTGATCACAGGTCGGTGTCCTGGCGTTGAATGTCACCGACCAGTGATCAACGCTTTGAAAAAGATGGAAGAGATTCCATCGAAACGTCAGCGAAACCGTCCATCAAGGGACTTTAAGCTAACACTGGATACCCGAAAAACCACTACTACATTTCACACCTGTGAGAACATTCGTCAAAACATATATATATATATATATATATATATATATATATATATATATATATATATATATATATATAATATATATATATATATATATATATATATATATATATATATATATATATATATATATATATTTAAGTGGTGGTTAAAATAATTTTAAACATGAATAACAGCTAAGTTGGGAATGTGGAATCTTTGGCACAATGATACTGCTGAGTATATATCACCGCTACACCAAATACTTTATTCTTGCACTTGACGCGCGTTTCGCTAACCATGTTAGCTTCATCAGGAGCGATGATTGACTCATCATGCTTGGTGTAGTGGTGATATATACTGAGTAGTATGGATAAGAGGTTCACTTATTAAGTTCAGAGCATCCCCTGTAAGTTTATGTTAAAGATCAACAAGATGCTTTATTACTTACTATATATATATATATATATATATATATATATATATATATATATATATATATATATATATATATATATATATATATATATATATATATATATATATATATATATATATATATATATATATATATATATATATATATATATATATATATATATATATATATATATATATATATATATATATATATATATATATATATATATATATATATATATATATATATATGGTATATATAAATATATATATTTCTAGAGGTATATACACAGCAGTTATATATTTAGGAATTGAAAAGAACAATATTAGGTATTTCCTAGAATCACTTACTTGGAGAGCTGCTGGTAGGTTTGTACTGACCAGAAGGTGCTTAGGAGTTTGCATCAGGCTACATTCAACAGATTTCCAGATACAATATAGAAGTTCGGAGCCAGCAAAGGCTTTAAGTTCAGATGTTTCATCAGGCTCTGTGGTATTTAAGAATTCGTGGTGGTTGTGGTTGAGTTGAGAAAATTCCCCCCCTCTACTGCCTAGGCAAGTCGTCTTCTTATTGGCAGTGGTGTAATGTCGATAAGCGAGTACATTACTCACGTTGAAGTAAGCCTCAAGCACCCAGCCACTCTACTGGTTACGTTTCTCGCTACATTAATTTGCTTAGCATGGCCGAAAGTCATGCACACATGTGCTGCATTTTCGGCCGCCAAAAAGCACATAATCATGGCTGAGTTTCAAAGTACTTGAAGTTGAACGCCCCACGTTATGCCTGTGAGTTTCCGGTTGGTCTTATTCTGAGCACTCACTTTAAGTTCCGTATCCTGGCAGTGTTATCTAAAGGGTAAGGTTCTGTCTAGTTCTACACTTAGATATTTAGGTAAATACATAATTCTCAAATTATTCTTGTTTCTAAACTACGCGTAGTTTTCTATTGGCATGTTTGCTCCGCAGGAGGAAGGCACACACTTTGGCTTTACTGGGGTTTCGTTTCAGGTAGTATGTTGCGAGGTTTTCTATTTAACTAGTTATATGCTGGGGTAGCTATTTAAAAAATATTAAATGTCTTTATAAAGTCACCTTTTTAGACAACACATTTGACTCCTTTATGCAAAATTATTTACGTTTAAAACAATTCGATCACACTAGAGCTATATGTATATTTTTTAAAGGGGTGAGACACTTGTGTAAAAATACCTTTGAAAACTTGGAAGCTTAGTATTTGGTAAACTGAAAATAACTTTTGAAATCGAAACGAAAAATATTATATGCACAATTTAATGTGATTCACAAAAATAAGAATCTAAGGCAGTTACAATAACCTGAGTATCTTCGGAGAACAGATAAAAATCGATAATGAGTGCAAATATCTGGGTTTTACACTAGATATGATATTAACGTGGAATAAGCAAATTACAGAAAACCTTAATACAGCAAAACTATGTCTCATGAGATGCGGGAGCTTGTTTGGAAAAACCTATGGCATTAAACCAAAGAAGTTGCTTCGGTTATACATTACGATCATTAGAACCATGGTTATATACGGAGCTGCAGTATGGTGGACGATTGACAACCATATAAAATTGGGTATGATCCAAATCTATGGATGCAAGTGTAGCCTCCGACGAGAGTAACGAGGCTGAGCTATTACACAAACGGATCAAAAACTTCGAGCGGAGTAAGCAATGACATATATGGAGAAAAGCCCAAATGGAGTTTTAGCATTCCATTAGAGACACTTTTTCAGGCAGAAATTCACGCAATACTGTACAAGCATGTGTTCATGGAATATTAGACAGGACTACCGCAACCGAGACTATATATTCTTTTGGATGGTCAAGCTGCTCTAAAGGCTTTAGACGGCTATCAGGCTAACTCCAAGATTACGATGGAATGTAAACGTAACCTGTTAGAATTAGCCTCCAGGAACAATAGAGATTCGGAGCTATGGAACCATACAGGGGTCCAGAACCAGCGATTGGTATATACAATATGTATATACAAGTGGCGAAAACGACAATCAAGTGATTGTCATTTTTTTTATCGCTCACCTTCCCACCTCAGTAGGGATTTTACGCTTTTTCCATATCTCAAGGATATCGGCGAGGATGTCGTAATACCCGTCAATGTTGTCCAAGTGCCGAAACACAAATTTTTGTATTTCACGGCACCTTTTAAATAACGCGGTAGTGCTGCCACGGACGTTATTTGCATTTCTGCAAATAACTACTGCCTATGTACGTGGCCAGGCCAAATATACTTAAATAAATTAAAAAGTAAGTATACCGACCTACGCTACCGAGCCACGGCCAGCCACAACTAGCCGGCCAGCCACAATCAGCAACATCTAGAATGTTAGCTCACAATATCTGGTCAAAGACATGTGAGGGACGTAATTGGCGGCCCATCAAAAAAACTAACAACTGACGTCCTTTGTTTAACAAGCTAATGGTGGGACTAATCACCAGCCACTGTCACCTCAGGAAACATTTACACAAAATGGGTATTCACAATGGTCCCACGACATGCAGACTATGTGGTGAAGAGAAAGAAACCTCTATGCACATCCTATATGAATATGCGGCTTTAACTGGGAACAGACATAAACTGTTCGGATATCTATATCGTGGATATAAATTACCACATGCAGGGTTTGCAAGGAAGCTAATAAACCTTCTGAAAGTGACAACAACGCTCATGTAACCAAGAGAGGAGAGCACAATAAGTCAAGAGGCTGCGGTGCACAAACAGACACAATCGCCTACTCCAACCAACTAACCAATCAAATAACCAATGATGTGGTAATAAGGCGTCGCCATTTTATCTATCAGTTTTGCTCTTGATGAAATATATAAATGAGAATTTTTTTTAGAGTGTTAAACAGGAAACCTGTAAATTTTGCAAGAAGTAACTTTTATCCTTGATCACTTGATAATGATTAAAAGTTTAAAATATATAATAATTTTTTTGGGTAATCGAGAAAATACGACCAAATTCTTTTTCTGGATTTAGCTGTTAAAAACATGTTACAGATATTAGTAAATTTTGTTCGAACCAAAAAAAATATCTCTTTGATAGCTTTTCTCCAATACTGACATAGAAAGGATAAAATATTAATTAATTCAAAATATATTACCATAACCTTAAATCCAATAATCTTCAACTGTCAACGTAAATCCGCAAAACTAAATTAAAACGGCTCTCGATACTTGCTAGAAAAAGTCTGGAATACATATTATAGGGGAAGTCCCTGTGGATTGGTCTCATTTTGCGGTATTTGAAATGACATTTCTCTTTTTAGCCAGATCATCCGCGATTTCAATTAAACCAAGGCAAAGGGACAGCTGGTATGGGGCGAATACAAAAATTAATCTCAGCGGCGCACTCTTAGCTTTTTATGTTTTAAAGATACTAATATACTTTAACTTTATTTAATAATTTATCGAAACATTTTAAATTCTATCATGTATGTAGAGTTACCAAAAGTAAGAAACTTTTTCAGTGTTCCGTATGGAACACTCATAAGATGACTTCGGTGTCTGTGTGTCTGTCCGTCCGTCTGTCTGTCTGTCTGTCACATACGATTTTCTTCGAAATTATTTGTCATAGAATTGATGGCTTCATCAGAGCCGTGTAG